>JARHVA010002861.1:187500-582500 GCA_037957365.1 Torreya grandis
ACATAGCTTCAATTCTTCATTTCCTTCACATTGTATACGCGCATATCATATCAAGACTCCTTTGCCTTTTACTAAACATATGAGTAATATTGAGATAGAAATAAATGCAATAAATCATTCTTTTTTTCATATTCATATTTTCAACAAACAACCTTTTCACATATTGATAACAATAACTAAAAATGAAGGAAATGTAGTAACATTCTTACAAGTATTAATTCCAAGAAAGATTACAACATTTATAACAAAAATAAAGGAGAGCTAAGTCTTAAGTTTACAAGGCTAGAATCATTGTCTCCATACAACCCTTTCAAAAGGCCTTAAGTTATAAGAAGCTCTTCAACAAATTGAAATACTTGAGATTCCAAAAGAACATATGAGAGAAACCATCATGCTTCAACATCAAACACCAAGCTCCAAAACCTACACACAAGTGTCAAAATCCAAGAACACTCCAAAGAAACATAAAAATATGCCAAAATAAGGTGCTTGACCACTCATCCTTTAGGCATCATCACATGCAAACCTCACGAAGTAAGGTTCATGAATAGCCTCCTGAAAGTCCAAGGGAAAGAGGCATACCTCAAACTCATATGCACAATGAATAAGCTTGAAAGGCCAATATTTTGGTACCAAAGAGAAAGAAAAAAAATAAAAAGGTGTTTGAAAATAAAACACAAAGAACAATGAATTCAAAAAGGACTTCACTAAAGATAAGATAATAGGGATCTTGATTTCTTTGTCATATAAGTTTGTCAATAAACTCAAGTCTAGATAATTAAAATAGTGGTTGTCAACTAATAATTTACCCCCTTAGACCTCCCATAATACATCATGCCTCCTTATAATTCCCATAACCATCCTTATACCTCCCATATCTCATAAAAAAGAGTGGATTTTCAACCTTATAAAAAGGTTACACTTCTCATAAGCAAGTTCAATCCACTAAGGCTAGAGTGTGATTATTCAATAAGCCATAAGCAAGAGCTCCACTCTCATTCCCCAAAAACATTCACTTGTGCCAATCCTCACATGGGTGGCATAAAGGTGATAAAAATTACCATACCCAACATTCAGTCAATAAATAAGGTAAACAAGAAAGAGAAAATATGGTAACAAAACACAAGTAAAAATCTTAAAAGGAATCCAGGAACAAGGCCTTAAATCTAGTAAAAACATTTGTTCTTTTTATTTTAGAAGATATTCATTCAAGAAAATAAAGAGAAGATAAATAATTCAATCATAACAAAAAAATGAATGAATAAGACCTACCTCAACCAAAAGCTCCACTTGACACTTCTAAAAGCCTCTCTCTCCAAGCACCCAAGCTCTCTAACAATCCAAAATGAATAAACCCAAAAATACCAAAAGAAAGTACTTAAAATAAGAAAACAATAAAAAACTAAGACCAATAGGAAGGTGTTACATGTACATCATAATCCCAATGATGTGACTTCTATAAATTTTTCTTACAAATCTCTTAAATTCCCTTACAAACTCACATGTGTGTTCTTTACACTTAAAAACATAACACAATTTTTTTTTGTTTAAAAAGAGAGATTTATTATGGAAGCAAAACCTAGACCATTAAAAAGGACTTTTGTGACTAAAAAGTGGCCAAAGTGCCTTGAAACCCCCACTTATCCAATGAGTATATGTATGGGTCAAAAAAGGACTAGTAAAAGAAGTTTTACTTGTCAATTACTAAAGCTAAAAAGGAGTGAGAAGGATAAATCCGAGTTTGAACACATGGGTCAGGTTTGTGGGTCAACGTAAACCTTAAAAAGGCTAAATAACCTCATTTAAGGTTAATAGAGGTATAGGGTGATTAAAATTAGAAGAGAGGTTAAGTCATAACACCAAAAAATTTAAAAAATAATAGAGAAAAGAATTTAAAAAATAGAAATTAATAAAATTACTAATTTGAAAAGAAAGGGGGATATAATATTAAATGTTTAAGATGATTTTATATGTGCTTATGATTCCTCAAGTCATGCTTGAGTCCCTCATAATCCTACATTTGACACCCTGTAACTTGCACACTCAATGAAAACATCAAATACATCCATGGAAAAATAGTTTAAATCTAGAATAATATGAACTATCATAATTGTCACTATGAAATATTTAAAAGACAATAATATATATTGGTTAGTTAAATATAATCAAATTTAAATTCATAAAATATAACATCATGCTATTTAATATCAGCATCTCGATAATAAGGTATCTCCATACATAAATAACCATGCATACAAGTAAAATATACCAAACTAATATTCAATGTCCATGATGTCCACAAAATATAAAGTGTGGGTATCCCATGCCTCCAAATAGTCTAACATATATCCATAAAGTACCCAAAACACGTAACAAAAAAAATAATAGGGATTGATGTCAAAATGGGGTCTCACATGCCCCTCCCATAAAAGTAGACTTCCTCTTGGAAGTCATTAGAATAATTATGAATACTAGGCTCACAAGCGTGCTACATCCTCCCAAGTAGCTGTAGAATCATCATATTTATCCCACTAGACCCTGACCTGGTCTAGATCATGGCCTCGATGGTCTAGCATTCAGTGAGATAAAATATATATGGGATCCAAGATTAGTTTCCCATCCCCCTCAACCTGAAAATTCATTCAATCCAAAATATGGGAAATATGTGGAACATATCTCCTCAAAAATTAAACATGAAACACATTGTGGGATCAAGATAGGTTGGGTGGCAAAGCTAAGAGATAAGAAAATGGTCCCACTATCTCAAAGGGACCTATAAAATGGGGTGTGAGCTTAGAGCCTTTTCCATAGTGGATAGGTCTCTTATTCAGTCGTATTTACAAAAAAACCTTATCCCAAACTATAAAATGTCAATCTATCCTATTTACATCAGCATACTTCTTCTATCTATCTTGTACCTCTTATAAGCATTGTTGAATGAGGACTACCTGATGATCCATGTCTTATAGCATATCCAATCTAATCATAACCCTATCTTTAAGTCTATCCCAACTTAGAGGAGTCCTACATGGTCTATCATAAAGAGCCTCATATGGAGCCATATTGAGGGGACTATGGTAATTATTGTTGTAGTCAAACTCAACCAAGTATAAATAGTCATCCCAATGTGATTGTTGATCCATCATGTACATAAATAACATTTCCTCTAAAACTTGGTTAACCCATTCTATTTGCATTTTTGTCTCTATATGATATGACATGCTTAAGTTAAGTTGAGATCCCAATGCCCTCTAAGGGGTATTCTAAAACTCAAAAATATACATAGGGTCTCTATCTAAAAAAATCTTCTACAAAATTCCATGTAATCAAGCAATGTCATCCAAGAAGACCTTTACCATGGTCATGGAATTATAAGTTGTATTCATTGAAGAGAAATGAGCCACCTTGGTTAACTTATCCATTATCACCATGATTTCATCATGGTAATAAGAAGAGAGAAGTAGAACAATAATAAAATCCATAGAAATGGTGTCCCATTTCCACTTCGATATATCATATGGATACAAAAGACCCACTAGATGTTGATGTCCTACCTTATCCTATGGATAATCAAGACATCATGCTATAATCTATGCAACATCATGTTGTGATCTAAGCCAATGATACAATTATCTAAACTCTGCATGTATATTCTTAACCCTAAGGTGTGTTGAATAAGGGCCTTGATAGGCCTCTGATAAAATTAAGTCTCTTAGGCCACTAGTAATGGGCAATAAATGTGCCTTTTTTATCCCAAAAGACTATCTAACTCTAAAGAGTAACCCAAAAACTTGCCCTTAAAGGCCCTCTATAACTCTAACATCTATAAAATCTCCTGATAAAGACTATCTTCAAGTAGCTATTCAAGAATTTTACCTCTTACATCAGTGTGAAAGGTCATAATTGAGAGCTAATGTTGTGTGCTCTCTAATGTATCCTAGATAATCATGATAAAAAAATCATGTCATCTCCTACTCAAGGTATATGCTAAAAATTTTCCTTTTCCTTTGATATATTAAATATCAAAGTGATACTCATAAAGAAACTCCATCTAACACCATTGATGAGCATTGAGATGGGGCTGAGTGAAGATGTGTTGAAGACTTAAGTGGCTTATCCTAAAAAAATGACTATCAAGGAAAAAATGTCACCATCTAAGAAGAGCATGATCCACTGATGCTAATTTGAGGTCATGAGTGGGGTATTTCAACTCATAATACTTGAGTTTCCAAGACTCAAAGGCAATGACCTGATTGTCTTGCATGAGAATAACTCCCAATCCCAATTTGGAAGCATCGGTACATACCAAGAATTAACCCTATATATTAAGTAATACTAAGATTAGTGCACTAATTATACACTCTTTTAATGTTTTAAAATCCTACTCACACTTCTTGGACCAAATTAAATTCTTCCCTTTTCATTGAAGGGAAGTGATGGGGTGTGTTATCCTAAAAAAGCACTGGACAAAATAATGATAATAACCTACCAACCCCATGAAGATAAGAACCTTTATCATATTGGTGGGCATATGCCACTCAGTAATCACTTAGATATTTAAGGGGTATACTTAGATCCCCTCACCATAGATGAGGTGACCCAAGTATTAAACCTATCTCTAGAATAAAGAACACTTAAGTTTTCATATAATTTATTTTCCCATAAAATATGCAATACCAAACATAGGTGATCCACATGCTCCTCTTCACTTTGAGACTATATAAATATATCATCAAGAAAATCCATAAAAAAACTTATCTAAAAAGGTTCTTAATACACCATTGATAAGGATCATGAAGATACCAGGTGTATTAGTTAACCCAAATGGTACCACTGTGAACTCATAGTACCCATATCATGTTTGAAAGGCAGTCTTATGAATATCTATTTTTTCTATCCTCAAATGAAGGTACCCTAGCTTAAGATCAATTTTAGATAATACCATATCCCCTCTCATCTAGTCAAATAAATCATCAATCCTTAGAAAGGGATAATGATTCTTGATTATCACCTTATTTGACTATCAGTAGTTTATGCACAAGTAAAGGGAACCATATTTCTTATTCACAAATATCATGGGTGATCCCCAAGGAGAAACACTTAGATGAATGAGACCCTTGTCTAAAAGTTCTTCAACTTCATATTTAGGTCAAAAATATTAGGTGTAGTCATCGTATAAGGATCCCTAGATATAGGTTTTGCTCTAGGCACAAGATCAGTCCTAAAATCTATCTCCCTTGATGGGGGTAATATAGGAAACTCATTTGGAAACACATCTGAAAACTCCTAGAGTGTAGGATGGTCATCAAGTGTTGATCTTAAACTCTCCTCATCTAATCTATCACTAACTATGATAGCAAACATTTGACATCCCTTACATGCACTCTACCTAAGTTGTATAATAGAAATTACATGAAGAGATATGGGTCTCTTGATCCCTGTGATAAGATCAACACTCCCATATCATCACAACACTTAATAACCTTCTTACGATAATCTACTTTAGTTTGGTGGGCCCTGAGCTAATATATACCCAAAACAACATCATAATAACCCAAAAGTATGATATGAATATTGAGAATGGTGGTAAAGATTCCCAAGTCAAGAGTAAAACCACTAAAAAAAGATTCTACTGACATGTTATCCATAAGGCTAACTTGACATCTTAATGGTCACCCTACCTAGATTCCACCAACCCAAAATGATCCATAAGGGATGGTATAATAAAAAAATCAGAAGCTCCTGAGTGAAATAACACTAATACAAAAATTCCATGAATACTACCTATAGTCTTAATTACTATAGCCTAGTACTCTACATAATGATTATCCACTATTGTGTACATGCAATGAACACTTCCCACATCACCAATAGTCTACTCTAAAATAAGGGCCTTTTATCAGCCATCGGTATAAGCTCTAAGTGAGCACTCTCATGCATAATTCCTTGGATATCCACATAAGAAACATTCTCCCTTGGTTTCCTCCTTGATCATTTGAATCTCTCCTAACCTATGATAACCTAATCCTATAAAAACTATGAGCCACTAATGATAGGACTACTAAGTCTATAATGGACTTGACCATTGTCTACTAGGTCTCATATCTTTATTGTATCCCTAGTACCTTGCCCTCTATCTCTTAGTGGTGTTGATACTGAGTGTGCTACTGAGAGTGTTGATGAGACTATTGAGAAGGCCTCAATTATAATTGAAAATTACTCTATTCAACCCTAGGTGGGGGATAGGTGTCACATGATATAAAGTCTCATTTCACTCAATTATTTCCCCACAAGAGTTCTCTAGCATCCTATTATTTCCCTCTATTTTCCTCTACCAAATATGCTTTCTCCATATCAACCACAAGGATCAGAAGAGAGAGAAGATGAACTGATCTAACTATATCTGTATTCAATCCCTTGATAAACTAGCTAACTTGGAGTTTCTCATCCCGAAGAAACCCTACATAATGAAGTAAGTCTAGAAATTATCTCTCATACTGAGCTATAGTACTAGTGCCATGTCAGAGGTTGTGGAACTCCTCAATTCTCTTGTTTGTGAAGTGCTCTAATAGGTATTGAATACAAAATTGGTCCTTAAAAATATCTCAAATAACAAATGCTTGAGCTAAATAAAGCTTTTTTTCCTCATTCCTCCACCAAATACTCCTTGAATCTCTGATAAGGAGGATATAAAATTGGGCCTTAATATTAGTCTCATAGACCTGTAAATTGAAGAAACTATCTAAATTCAAAATCCATGCCTCTATATAAAAACCATCTCCATATCCATGAAAAGTGAGTGGCTAAAGTCTCAACAAGTCCCACATGATAACTCTAGGGTCACTCATGTTAGAATAATTAATTATTCTTGGTTATATTATAATAAATATCTCAAGGTGTTATTAACCTTTGATTGGCATAGGTTAGTTATTTGGGGTATTTCCTAGGTATGATTATTTGTAACATCCTATAGATTAGGAGATATAATCTCTTTTAGTATTGTATAAATAAGCACCTCTTATAGTGTTTTTCTTAATTCAAAAAATTTAGTTAATAGAATTTATTGTAGATTTCATTTGGTATCAAAGTAGGAGATTATTGAGAAGTCTTTTAAAAGCATTGGAGATTTGGTGGATATCAAGAGAAAGATTTGTGTGATCCTTAGATGTGTCACGCTACTCTAGTTTTAGCCATCCCAATCTAAAATTCTATCAAAATTCTAGCCAATTTTTATGGAAGGAGAAAAATTATCAAAATAGGCAATTTTTTTGTTTTTATAAATTTTAGCCATATTAATATTAAATTTTGGGCTAAATTGCAAATCAGAGATCATATTTGAGAGCTTTCCATTATGTTTAATTATTTATGGTCAATATCTAATTCTAAATTGGCAAAGGAATAGATCTAAGCTTTTTAGATGATTGTATATGTCATTGTGATAAAAATTTGTATTATTTGTTAGATCTAAAAAATATAGAATCTATGGAAATGATCTTGTAATTTTTATAAATTATACTTAGAAAAATACTATTTAAAAAAAAATCAAATATTTTTCAGCTTTTAGTGATTTTTTATGATTTTTTTAAGTTTCTATTTTGTAGAACAAGTGAAGAACAACAAAAAAATGGTAGTTTTTCTGAGATTTTTTATAGAATAGTGGATCAAATATTATATCACAAGATTCCTCTCATCGAGATATTTTTGAAAAGTATTCATTTTTTTAAAATGGAGTATCGAGGCACCCATGGTGAATGTTTGAAGGTAGAGTGCAATTTAGAAGTTTTCATTTGGTGCAAGATCAATTTTTTGGGTGGAACACCACCTAGATCCACCACTTCTAGAATAAGAACCACCATCACACCACCAACATCTTTTATCCTTTGTTCATGCCATATGACCACCTATTGGGCATTTTTTTAGCCCCTGAGAGCTTGTCCTTTACCACTATGAGCCAAATTTGAAGATCTTTTCTTTCAAGGTTCAACTTTTGATCCGTGAAGCCTTGGAAGGTGATTTTTTTTCACCTTGGATATTTGTTTGAAATATATGAATTATTAAGGCTATTTTTTATATTTTTATCACCCATATTTACATAATTTTTAATTTCTTTCTAGTTTAGCTGACTAGTTCATGTATTTTGGATCTTTAAGAGGCCATAAATTTTGACTGGTAACTCTAATTTTCATTTTGTATTTTTAAAAAGTTCATATTTTTAGATTATATATATTAGATTTATTAAAATGTAAAAATAAAAAATGAAAAATTATAGCCTCATTTGCTCCTTGGATGCATTTTCGGTTAAAACCGACGTCCAATTTTCCATTACTTGTTTGGATACATTTTTGGTAGAGTCTGACATCCATTGTGTGATAGTGCACAATTTGTCATTTTTTTGTATGCATTTTTTCATTTTACTTAAATTTTACAAAATACACATTTAATTTCTACACTTAAACACACTTATATTTTTTTGTCATACGCAACTTACAAAATCTCTAGTTCAGGACCACATTATGTGCTCCCCAACACACAATTGATTTATGGTGAAAATTATGCATTGTGTAAAACCAAAGTACAAACACATCTAGAGTTTGAATATATTTGGTCAATAGTTTAACGCACATGCGTCAAACATGAAATAGATGTTGATTAACAAAAAAAACATGACAAGGCTAATAAGAAAGATAAGTTGATAATCATGTTTGGTGTTTTGATTGAGGTACAACCTCATATCCATAGTGCTACAACTACAAAAGATGCATGGGATAAGCTTAAAACTATTTATGAAGCTAAGAATCAAAACCAAATCTTACATCTTTAAATTCAATTACACACTTTTAAGATCAAATCAAATGAAAAAGTAGAAGCATTCCTTAGAAGAGTTACAACTTTGCAGGCTTTGCTTCAATCTTTAGGCAAAATGGTGACAGATGACTCTTTGGTCCCTATATTCCTTAGAGCACTTCCCCCAGCATATAGGATCTTTATGACCACATTGAATTTCATAAGACAAAATCCAACCTTTGAGGCATTGGTTAATTTATTACAACAAGAGAAATTTATTCAAAAGTCAGAGGAAGCAGATGATGAGCATGCACTTGCATCAAATCATAAGGGGAAGAAACCCATGAAGGGTTAAAATCAAACTCCAAAACAAAATAAACAACAAAACCAACAAGGGAAAAATTCACATTTTCTTAAAGCATGTCAAATTTATGGAAAATAAAGACATGAATTGAAACATTATTAGTACAACACATTTCAATAAAGCTCATCAAGGAAGAAGTCATATTTTAACAAGTCACCACAAACTGAAAAAAAAAGCAACCATAACAAAAAAATAGGTGGAAAAAAAATTACAAGCCTAAACAACATGGTGATGTTGCTAAAGATAATGATTCTTCAAATGATGAATATGGTTTAGCTACTCAAACACATGATTCTACCAATCATCCAAGTGTAGTTTGGTATGTTGATTCAAGATCAACTAGACACATGATAGGCAAAAAAGATTGGTTTTCTACTTTAAAAAAATTAGAGTCAAAGAAAATGTATCACTTGGAGATGATACCTCATATATAGTATAGGGTAGTGGTGACATCAAACTTCAACTTGGAAACAAAAATTGTAACATTTCAAATGTTTTATATGTTCTAGGGCTTACAAAAAATATGTTATCTGTTAATTAGTTACTTGACCAAAACCTCATGGTTGAATTTGATCATCAAAATTGTCAAAAGTTTTACCATATCAAAGACAAGTCTAGGCATTTCAAATTTATTTCCAAAGACTCTAACATTGGCAAAATGTTTCAGCTTGATTTTTTTTTAAATGATTATCAAGCACTTGTGGTCAAAGATACAAAACTAGGAAATAAGTAATTTATGGCATAAAAGATATGGTCACTTGAGTTATGGATATTTGGTTCAATTGAGAAAACATGATATGGTTCATGGTCTTCAAAAACTCAAGAAATCCTTTGATATATGTACCTATTTCTTAGAAATAAAAAAAAGAAGAGCTCCCTTTGAAAATACTAAGTATCAGTCACTTGGTAAGTTAGACTTGGTACATGCTAATCTTTGCAAACATTTTGCTCCTAGTCTCAAAGGGTGCAAATACTTTTAGATTTTTGTTGATGATTACTCACAAAAAACATGAGTATATCTATTAAAGACTAAGGATCAATATTTTAACGTATTCAATGAATTAAAGGCCATAGTTAAAAATGAAACTAGTAAGAAAATTAAGACCCTCCACTCAAATCATGGGGGGGAATACACCAGTAAAGAACTCTCAACCTATCTTAGTGTGAATGGAATCAATCATCAATTGATAGCTCTATATTCACCTCAGTAGAATGGATTTATATAATGGCATGATAGATTCATTGTGTAAATGTTTCATAGCATGGTTGAAGATACAAAATTGCCTAATACATATTAGGCAAAAGCTTGTCTACTTGTTTAATAGGTCACCCACCAAAGCTCTTGATGGAATCACACCACATGAAGCTTAGATAGGAATAAACCAAAGGTAACTCACCTTCAAGTTTTTAGTTGAAAGGAATATATGCATGTTCCTAAGAATAAAATCAAGAAGTTGGATAAGAAAACAAAGGAATATATTTTTGTGGATACAATGTACAATCAAAGGCATATAGGGTCCTTGATCCAGAAACAAAGAAAGTACTAATTAGTAGAGATGTAGTGTTTGATGAAAAGAGTGCAATCAATCCACCTTCTACATAGGAAAATGATACAATAAAAAGTACTATAATATTTTAAGATAGTGATGGTGAATGTGAATAGGAAGATAGTCAAATATGACCTCTAACACCACCACCTATAGTTTAACATATGCCCAAGTGGTATACAAGTATTATATGAGATGTTAACTTGAATGGAGTACTAGATACATCTACTTCAAGATAAATGACTCAAAGCATGGCTTGAGAAGAGGTCAATATGGCCTTTATGAGTATTGTGAAAGAAACATATGAGCCCTCTACATTAACAAAAGCCCTATAGTCTAAACCTTAAAAAGATGTCATAGATGCAAAATATCAGTCACTGATGAAGAATAACATCTGGAAGCTTGTTGATCTTTCACTAGGGAAGAAACCTATTAGATGAAAATGGGTATTTAAGACCAAATACAAAGTAGATGGTTGTATTGATAAGTAAAAGGCAAGGATTGTTTCAAAAAGGTATGCTCAGAAAGAAGGTATTGACTATGAGAAAACTTTTGCTCCCATAGCTAAGATAAATACTATCAAAATGGTTTTTGTTATAGCTACATAGTTTGGATGGAAATTCCATCAAATGGATGTAAAAAGTGCATTTTTAATGGAGATTTGAAAGATTAAGTCTACATGACTCAACCTGAAGGATTTATGGCACCAAATTAGGAACAAAAAGTGTGTAAGCTTATCAAGTCTCTATATGGGCTAAAAAATGCTCCCTAAGCCAAGTACATCAAGATTAATGAGCATCTCATACAACATGGATTCAACAAGAGTCCATATGATCCTAACCTCTACCTCAAGGAACATGAGGGGAGGTTGTTATAGTGATTATTTATGTCAATGATCTAGTCATCACTGGCAACATAATGAAGATGATCGATGCAACTAAAAATGATCTCAAGTGATCATTTGACATGATATATCTCAAGATACTACACTATTTTCTTAGTTTAGAGGTATGGTAGAAGGAAAATTACATTTTTGTTTCACAAATGAAGTATACCAAGACATTGCTTGAGAAATTTAAGATGATGGATTGCAAGCATATTGCAACACCTATGGAGATAAGACTTAAATTATATCATACAAATCCATCACCAGAAATAAATACAACTCTCTATCAGTAGTTGATTGGGAGTCTCATTTAATTGACATATACTAGGCTAGATATTATCTATGCTATCAACTATCTTTCTTGATTCATGTAGGAACCAAAGGTGGCACATTGGAAAGCATTAAATAGGGTATTGAGATACATCAGATGTATATTTGAGTATGGGCTAGAGTAAAAGAATAATGATAATTTATTATTAACATGATACATAGATACAAATCATTTAGCTTCTATTGATGATAGGAAATCCACTTCTAGATTTGTGTTCTTTCTAAGATTTGGTTTGATTTCATGGGAAGTAAGAAGCAGAATTGTGTTTCTAGATCTTTCATAGAGGTAAAATATCACACTAAAGTAGGAGATGTTTATGAAGTGATATGGATACATTACATTCTTTCAGGACTTGGAATTTCATAGACTCAACCTATAGTTCTGAATTGTGATAATCAGGGCATTCTACATCTTGTTTGCAATCTAATGTTTCATGAGAGAACCAAGCACATAAAGGTTTGGATTCATTTCATATGAAAACATGTTCAATAGAAAAACATATAATTCTAGTATTTCCCCACTAAATATTAGTGTGTAGATATCTTCATGAAGTCACTTGCACATGATAAGTTTGAGGCATTCAAGAATTCTCTCTCCTCTTCTTTTCAGGCTATGATCAATTAAGGGTGGGGGGGGATGTTGAAATAATTAATTGATCCTAGCTATATTGTAATAAATGTCTCAAGGTGTTATTAACCTTTCATTGACATAGGTTAGTTATTTTTGGTATTTCTTAGGTGTGATTAGTTGTAATCTCCTACAGATTAGGATATCTAATGTCTTTTAATATTATATAAATAAGCACCTCTTGTAGTGCTTTTATTAATTCAAAAAAATTAGTTAATTCAATTTATTCTAGATTTAAACTCCTAGGTGGTCAATGCTCCTTGTTCCTTTCTTTATGTGGTGAGTAATCCCTCTCTTCTTGCTCCTATGATGGACTATGTGGCCTCTCTCTAGGCTGAGAGGCCTCATGTGATGGAGATGGAGAGTGTCTTTGTAAATTATTCCTAACTATGGGTAATCTCTCATAAAGTACCCTCATCATCTATTGTAGGACCTAAATAATCTGAGGTCCAAGGTACACTATAAGGGGTGGTGGTGGTGGTATTGCATCTTATGCATGAACCACATGTTTATCCTTATGCTACTTCATCTCTCATAAGCACAATATGATCATTAGGACATTATAGAAGAAGAAGTTTAATAAAATATCTACCCAGAGTTTCTAGTGTTGAACTCAACCTTTGATACCAAAACATAATTCCCAAAAAAATACATGATAGTTAATTGTGTAAAAGGAGCTAAATTTTTTTTAGTTATCTATAGTTTATTATTCACATTCGATGGCAAGCCTAGGCAACAAAGAAATTAATAATTATTTAACTAAACATGTTATATTTAAATTTAATTTATAATAATTCATTTAAATAATCTCATGTAAAATTTTAGGTGGGAAAAAATATTTAATTAATCAAAAAATTTAAGTACCAAGTTAATCAAATAAAATAAGGTGATTAAATCCAACCTAAATTACCCACAAGTAAATAGTTCACTAACACTTATTTAAAATTATTATCTTCCAGTATGAGTTAAATATTACCTTTAAGGGTAAGAAGAAAAATAATTTATTTAATAAGTGTTTTAGGGAAGATCATATAAGGAATTAAATAAGTGAAATCAATTTAAATAAAGTAAATAAACTCACTTGTAAGTCGAAGAATAAATCAGAGCCATAAGATTAATTTGTTTTGAGCCCTAAGATCTAGGGATTCTAAGTGTTGCCCTACTTTCATATGTAATCATTTAAAATCTATTCTTTAAGTTTTCCCTCTTATTTTACTTTGGTTGATTTAAGAGAAGATCAAAGAAGGAAGGCTCTCATATGCTAAAAATATGTATGTATATATTTTTTGAATATATACTTATATGTATATATATTTAATTATATATACACTAAATGTTCAAGGGTATGCAAATATATTTAAATATACCAAAAATATTATTTATTTTATATTATATTTAACACACACACACACACACACACACACACACACACACACACACACACACACAACAACCAATAAAAATAGTTGGGGGTTGTCCTATGGCCACAACTAGACCTAGGGGCTATTAGCCCCAAAATTCAATAGGGAAGGGGTCAATCGATTGGCTGAGCCTCCCCTCCCTCCTTCCTAAAAGGAATTAAGGGTTTGGAGGGGGTCGGCTCAACTGCCACCCCTCCCTTTTCAACATATATATTATTATTATTTAATTATTATTATTATTTATTTATAATTAAATTTTGTTTAATGATTGATTGATTTATTATTATTATTATTACTTTTTTTTTTAAATCATTTTAATATATATAAATTTTTATTCTATTTCATTTTTTTATTTTGTTTTAAATGTAAACTTTATTTAATATATTGTTTTATTATTATTTTTAATTTTATATACCAATCTTGTATATAATCGTGTGTGTGTGTGTGTGTGTGTGTGTGTGTGTGTGTGTGTGTGTGTGTGTGTGTGTGTGTGTGTGTGTGTGTGTGTGTGTGTGTGTGTGTATGCATGCATGTATGCATACATGCATACATGTATGTATGTATGTATGTATGTATGTATGTACATAATATTTTTATCTATTTAATAGTTCAAGATGTATTTATCAATGTATATATTTTCTCACACACACACACAATCTTATTGTTAACTTTAAATTTATTGAAATATAATTATACATATATGTAAATTATTCATTTATTTAAATATGAAGCATAAATTTACATATATATTTTTATCTCGATTAAAATTTAATCAATTTAATTTTAATATAATGGTACTGTCATTTTTATTCATTTGTTGAATGTTCATTAACCAATATAAGATCAATTTTCAACATTATAAAATGAATATATTATCATTTCCTTTGTCATGAAAATTAATAAATTTGAAACAATAATTTTCACATTCATATTTCAACCCTCTAATAGGGTAAAGGGAAGTAAAGAGAGGGTATTTTGTTTAGTGTCATATTCAAATGTAACAATAATTTATTCTTACAAAACTTATGTGAAATAAGAAAGAATACATTTTCATAAACAAAAACATTCAAATTTAAGAAAATCATATATTATATATCTCCCTTTGGAAACCATTCAACCCATTTTTATCAAGACTAAGTATTACATTAAAATACTCTAAAGATAGCTTCAATTCTTAATTTCCTTCACATTGTATACATGCATATCATATCAAGACTCCTTTGATTTTTATTAAACATATGAGAAATATTGAGATAGAAAAGAACCATAATTTCTTTTCATATTCATATTTTCAACAAACAACCTTTTCACATATTGATAACAATAACTAAAAATGAAGTAAAGGTAGTAACATTCTTACAAGTATTCATTCCAATAAAGATTACAACATTTTCAACAAAAATAAGGGAGAGAAAAGTCTTAAGTTTATAAGGCTAGAATCATTGTATCCATACAACCATTTCACAAGATTCCATAAAATATATTTTCAAGGCTACAAGTTAGGATAAGATATTCAATAACATGAAAGACATGTGATGTCAAAAGAATATATGAGAGAAACCAGCATGCTTCAACATTAAGCTCAAATCTCCAAAACCTACACATATGTGTAAATCTCAAAGAACACTCAAAGGAAACATCAAAATATTCCAAAGGAAGGTTATTGACCATCCATCCTTTAGGAATCATCACATTCAAAACTCACCAAGTGAGGTTCATGCATAACCTCCTCCAAGACCAAAGGAAAGAGGTATGTCTCAAACTCATATGTATAATGAATAATCTTGAAAGGGTAATGGCTTGATATCAAATAGAAAGAGAAAAAAATAACAATGTGTTCATACAAAAATAAAAAATAACAAGGAATTAAAAAAAGACTTCATTAAAGGGAAGATAAGAGGGCTCTTGCTTTATTTTTCATATAAGTTTATCAATAAACTCAAGGCTTCCAAATACAAATAAAATAATGCTCTTCAAGAAATAATTTACCTATTTAGACCTCCCATAATATATCATGCCTTGTTAAAACTACCATAACCCTCCTTATACCTTCCATATCTCATAAACAAGAGTGATATTTCAACCTTATATAAAGTTTCCACTTCTCATAAGCAATTTCATACCACTAAGGCTAGAGTGGACTTATTCAATAAGCCATAAGCAAGATCTCCACTCTCATTACCCAAATACATGAACTTGTACTAATCCTCACATGGGTGGCATAGAGATTCTCCCAATTCCCATACCCAAAATTCAATCCACAAAGAAGAAAAATAACAAGAAAGAGAAAACTTGACAAGAAAATACAAGTGAAAAGCTTAAAATGAATCCAAAAACTAGGCCACAAATCTAGTTAAAACATTTGTTCATTTTATTTTATAAGAGATTCATTCATGAAAAGAAAGAGGAGAGAAATAATTCAATCATAATATAAAAAAAATTTAATGAACAAGACCTACCTCAACCAAAATATCCACTTGACACTTCCAAAAGCCTCTTTCTCCAAGCACCCAAGCTCTTCAACAATCTAAAATGCATAAACCCAAAAAGACCAAAAGAAGGTCCTTAAAATAAGAAGACAAAAAAAAATACCAATAGGATCATGACACTTTGACATCCTCATCCCAACGATGTGACTTCCCTCCATAAATTTCTCTTACAAATATCTTAAATGCCCTTACACACTCACATGTGTGTTCCTTGAACTTAAAAACATAACATAACTTTTTTGGTTCAAAAATAGAGGTTTACTTGTGGAAGCAAAACCTAGACCATAAATAAAGATGTTATATGACCAAAAAGTGGTAAAAGTTCCTTGAAAACCCCACCTACTAGTAATATAAGCTTTACTTGTTAATTACTCAACCCAACCCTTAAATAGGTTAAATAACCTCATTGATGTTTGACATTGGTATAAGGTTATTAAAATTAGAAGAGAGGTTAATTCATAACATCAAAAATTTTAAAAAATGATAAATATAAGAATTTAAAAGACATAAAATAATATAATTTTCAATTTGAAAAGAAAGCAGGGGTATAAGATTAAAGGTTTAAGGTGATTTTATATGTGCATATAATTCTTTGAGACATGTCTGAGTCCTTTGTAATCCTAACTTTGGGCCCCTAAAACATGTACACTCAATGAAAACATCAAATACAACCATTGAAAAATAATTTATATCTAAAATAATATGAAATACTATACCTGTCACTATGAAAATTTTATAAGAAAATCATGTATATCTTGGTTAGTTCAATATAATGAACTGTAAATTCACAAAATATAACATCATGCTATTTAATATCAACATCTCGATAACAAGGTATATCCACACATAGATAACCATGCATATAAATAAAATATACCAAACTGATAATAAATGTCCATAATGTCAATAAAATATAAAGTGTGGGCACCCCATGCCTCCAAATCATCTAACATATATCCACCAAGTCCACAAAATATGTATCAAAACATCTAATATGGAGTGATGTAAAAATGGGGTCTCATAGTGTGGATTTATTTTCCTCTTCAGACTATCAGATATGTAGGTAGTTATCAATCATCAAACATAGGTGATTGGAGTCATCTCAATCCACTTTTATAGTTTTTTAAGGCTTTTATCCCTCACAAGAACACATATGGTTTGAAGTAAAAGGAGGAGGATTACTAATTTGCATGTATGATGAAAGTTTCACATCACACATAGGTATATTTAAATTAAATATTAAGGTGATCATATGATCTCACATACCCTCTTTTCAACATAAGTCAATACCAATTAACATGCATATCAACTATTGATACTAAATCATATCCAATGGAATTGATCCTACATAGAGGGAAACACAATTCTTGAACTAGATGAATCACAGTCTTGCTTCAGTTTATTTCCCACTATTATAATACAATTATATCTAGACATTCAACCAAAATAGCTAAGTGCTCATCCCTTTTTTATTCATTATATGTAGCACATGCCAGTTATCAAATTATTATAATTAGTTTCAGTATTTTACATTTAAATTTATGCTTAAGTTACAAATTTATCAATTCAAATTATTCTTCTAGTTTGTATCTTATTAGGGTTTATAAAACCAAATAAACATCAAAGAATTATTAAGATTCACAGAGCCTATCTATATGTATATTCAGTTTTTATAAACCTAGGTTTACATATAAATATATGTATCTACATCCACATACACATAATAATTTTTGTTATTGTTGTTATTATTATTATATAAATAGTCTATATTAAACTTAGGGATGAATCTAAATGATCATGAATAATTTAAAAGGCTCAAAATTTATTTTAAATATTATTCATGTTG
Organism: Torreya grandis; assembly: GCA_037957365.1. Classification (NCBI taxonomy): domain Eukaryota; kingdom Viridiplantae; phylum Streptophyta; class Pinopsida; order Cupressales; family Taxaceae; genus Torreya; species Torreya grandis. Next base: position 205,796 of record JARHVA010002861.1, read on the forward strand.
AATCAACCACACTGATTTTCTAAGATAAGTATTTCAAGATAATTATCTAAAGATTCACATATCAACCAACATTTCATTAAATAGATTAGCTTGAGAATCAAATCTCGACTGTATTTATGGAAAATGGTGGGTGAGGGTGGAATTTACTCCATCTAATACATTTTTATCACAAACTTAGGGTGACACATTGGTAGGGAATGGGTTTGGTGGTTCTTCCTCAAACCCTTCCTAATCCTTAATTTTACCTAGTCTTATAATAATATTTTGGGTTTTATAAAAAGTGTTTGAGGGATGGCCTAGCTTGGACCCTTCCAAATCATCTCTTTTTTAATATTTTTTTGCTCACTTATATTTTTATATAGAACATAATATACTAAGATACACAATAAGGTAAATTTTAATACATACTTCTAGGATTATATTTAATACTACACACTACTATTTCTTCTAGGATTACATATAATCCCATGCATTTTATTTTCCCAAGGAAATTTTTTTTTTGAAATATTTCAAAGCATCACTATGTTTTTTGATAGTTTTTTGGGCTCTATACTATTTCCAATTCCCATAAGTGGGAATTTAATTTTCCTTAGAGATTGTCTCTTAACATTTAAAACTCATGTATTATTTCATTAATTAAATCCCCTTATTTTCTAAAGTTTGTTTATAGGATTTTTAAAATATAAAATATCTCTAGTTTAAACACATACATGTAGCTTTCCATTTACTCTAACAAATAAATAACTTTATTTCCATTAATGCACAGTAATCCAAGGTCCAAGAGGAGGCCTGGTGAACAACCTATTTAAAATTGTTTAATAGGGTTATATGTGGAAGTGAATTATTGAATGATAGATAACATGAAAGTGAAAAACATTCAAATAATAAATGTAAGTAAGAAATATATCACAACCAATATAGAACTGTAATAACAAAGTTGTATAATGCTAAGTTCTATATAATATCTAAGAGATCAAACATCTGGAAACAATAAATTTCTTAACTCTATTATTATATGTTTATACTCATTAAAATTATAACCTAAAAATAATTAAAATGTACATTATTATATAATGTATGGAAATGAATACTTTGTTGAATCATTACAATAGTTGGAAATAACCTATTCATAACTAAAGAGTGTGGTAACATAACTGAATTGAATTATTTATGAGTCATTGGCTATAATACTAAGACTATATGATCCATTTGATAATGGATGAGTGTAATTATAAGGAACAAATTGGCATGTAATTTTTGATCCTGCACACTGAGATGTAAACATTAATGGAAGGCTAGATATGCAACTGAAGTAATGTTCAATTTGATCTAGTGACCCAAATCCTTCTAGATCATTTTCCCCTCTTGAAGAGTTATGGTCTTCATTTAATTCAAGTATTGAATAATATGTATAAATAAATTGGTAACCTACACTCGTATAAACCATTTTCCTTGGGAAGGTACTTGGCCTAGTTTGATGATCTAGAAGAGAGGAATCTCTTGTCAACATGTCTATTTGAATCGAGAATTAATAAATTGATATGTTTTCATTGAATTACTACAATCTAGATTGATATTTATTATCTAAATAATATCCACATTATCTGAAGTATCCAATAGGGGTGGAAAGTAATGGCATCAATGTTATGCATTAAAGACTAGATACAACCCTAGATAAGTCAAAATAGTATGATCAAAAGTGTTATCTCCTACTTGATTGGTGATGGTTTAGGTCTAATACTAGAGCTTAAATATATTATGGTGATGTTATATTAGTATTTCCTTTTTCATTTGTAGCTAGATTTGATCAATAACCTAGAAGGTGTGTGGTCTTTTGTGCTTTTCATGGCACTAATTTTATTTCACATTTGCCTATTATATAATGGTTTACACTTATTGTTTAATGTCATAAATTTGATTTATGAATTTAAAACCTTTGTAAAATCAATTTTGAGTTGAAGGAGTTTCTATTATTTATGGCATAATATGATAAGCTATGCCAATGGGTGTAAAATGTTAGAAACCCAAGAAAAACTAAAAAGGGTTGTGTGTGGTAGAGGTGTGTAGAGATATGTTTTAGCCATGTTGAATGAAATGAGTAATTTCATCCCATGTTTTTTCTTATTATAATTTTACACTCCAATAAGGTGCACTATCATCCTATTTAACACTTCTATCTTTCCATTAGTCTGTGGATTAAAGGTGGTGGATTTGTTTAGATTTGTGTCTAGCATAGACAAAAAATATTTCAAGAAATGGATAAAAAATATTGTATTTTCATCAGATAGGATAGTTCCTAGGATTAAAAATTGGATCTAGACATTTTAAAAATATAATTAAGCTATTTCTATAGTTAATATTACTTTATTATGAGGTATGCCAATTTTCAATTGTGAGAATCTATCAAATATTATATAAATGAAATCATTACCATGTTTGGTATTATGGTATCCTAAGAAAAATTCCATGGAAATGGATTCCCATAGTATCTTTGAAATTTTTATAGGTGTGTAAAAACCTTGCTTCTTGTTGAACAACATAGCAACTACATGTAGTATGAGACTTGATATATTTGGATACATCAAACTTGAGAAGTGACTATAAGACGTATTTATGAAAAATTGAAAGAGTATTTAAAAATTCAAAATGTCATGAAACTTTTATATAATGATCATACCATATTAGTTTATATATTTCTACCTCATGTTGAATGCACAAGTGCCCTAGATGATAAAGAATTCCATCCTACATGTAGAGATCTGGATCTAAATTAGCATAGAGAAAATTATGATATATATCTATAAAACCCATGTCATATGGATACAATTATGACCGTGCATTGATTTCATGTCCACATGTGTCAAATATATAAATGATATATTGAACTAGTGTATGGATTAAAAAATATGTGACTAATTTGGCACTAACTTTCTTATGTTTGATGTTTAGATGAAACTAATAAAGATAATAAGACCATTTTTAATATTGTTCTTACTATAACTTGTTTTGATTCTACAAGTATTGAAATGGGTTGTGATATTGTGGATCATAATGTCCTTTCCCAAGATATAATGCTTCTAATGCCTACATGCCTAGATAATATCATAATTCTTATGTGATCATATGTTAGGTAGTTCATTATTAGTCTAGTGAATGTTTTACTTTGGTAAGAAAACAAATTACCATGTTGAGTGAGGAATACTTTAACTGTAAAGTTAGAGTCATCTGTATTAATCTCAAATAATTTTTTAAGGTCTGGTAAAGTAAGTTCTAATGTGAAGTAGAGTATGAATTTCAATTATTCAAAAGCTTTTTGTTATGTAGCGTTTCAAATGAATTTTTATTTAGTTCCATCTTGAGTAACTTGGTTTAGAGGCCCAATAACATGAGAGAAACCCATTAAAAATATCATATAGAAATTTTCCAATTGTCAAAAGATACAAAGATATATGATATTATCTGGTTGTGGCCATTCCTAGATGAATTTAATCTTGGTTGGGTCCACATGCAATCCTTGTGAATCTATAATGTATCACATATACTATATTTAAAACATAAAAAATGAAATTTTCTCAATGTTTACATACAACTTTTATTTTTACAAAGTGTCAAGCACTTGATTTATATGGCACAAATGTTCATCTCCTATTTTGTTGAATATCATGATGCTTTCAAGGTAGAATACAATAAATGAACTAGTGAATGGCCTTAGAATATCATTTATCATCCATATGAAATAAATTGGTGTGTTATTCAAACCAAAAGTCATGACTAACCATTTAAACAAACCTTTTTTAATCTTGAAGGTTGTCTTCCATACGTCTGTAGGATCAATAAGAATCTAATGATACCCATACTTAAGATCATTTTTTATGAAGTATTCTTCAACATAGATTTGGGTTAGAAGGTCCTCAATCCTTAGAAGAGGATAGTGGTTTTTTACTATGATCTTTTTGAGTACTCGATAATTTATGAAAAAATTCCATGTGTCATCTTTCTTTGGCACTAACACAATTGGGATGATGTAAGGCAATAAGATGGGCCTGATATGTCCATTATCCACTAGTTCATGGATATGCCACTTTGTTTATTCATTTTATATAAAGGATTTATGGTATTTTTATACTCAAATTTTAACATGTGAAAAATGTCTCTTTAAGTAAAATAGATAGAAATCAATGGAAAATCATTGATTTAATCATTTTATATATCATTTTCAAATGTGAACATGTTAAAAATAAACTTAAGGTCCATAAAGTGATGTTGGGAATATTCCTAAAATGAAAATGTGTGAAAAAATAAGTCTTTATACCTTATTGTGATCTTACCACTTATTTTTCAAGACTCAAATTTCTAACCCTTGTCAAACACCCAACTAGAATTTGAGACCCCTCAATGCCCATGTCAATTTTCTAGCCCTTGTCAAATAATTTTTGGGTTTCCAACACTTCCATTACACACCTAAAAATTCCAACCTTTGTTTTACCTGTTATAAAAACTCAATCCATGTCCAGCACCTAACGAGATTCTGACTACTTACATGCATTACATACTTATGATACAGACGTTACAATCTACCAAATCTATAGCCTTAAATTTTGTTGAAACCCTCGATATTTATGGTCATAAATTATTATGCATGTGAATTCTTTAGCCTCCATATACCCACATTGGTCACTCATTTTTCCTCATTCCATTTCTATTTTTTATTTCCCTTCCCATTTTTTGCCCTTCTCCTTGTAGGTGATTAAAATAGTTAAACCATGGTGTTTTCTCACTCTATTCACATTTTCATGGTTTACAAACCCAAGGTTTCCTTGACATGTTTATTTATTTTATGTTAATTTTATCCTCTACAACATTATCACAATTTTTAGTGATTACTTATAACTTCATTAGAGACTCCTCAAACTAGTTTGCATTCATCAATATCTTGAGCTTTACATATAAATCCATCAATTGATTATTTTATTACTCAATATTTGTTAGAATTCTAATTATTTTATTGCACATATAGGGATATTATTTCTAAAAACATCTTTTAGGATTTTAGGTCGTGAAAAACATACATTAGATTTTTGGTCCTTGTAGGACACTCACTTAGAATCTGAGCCATGCTCAACACTCAGTCAGAAACTAAGTTGTGATCAACACTCAGTCAAAATTTGAGCCATGCTCAACACTCCTAAAAATTTTAAGGTGTGAAAAGAAATAAAATTTATTACTCCTTATCAACACATAGTCATAATCCAAGTCTTGCACAACAATATCTAGATTTTTTTCAAGTTGTATAACACTACACAATTTATGTCGTTTTGCTAAACCAGTCTTCAAACTTTGTCCCCTTGCTACAAAAATTGTTTTTTTTCAAAATATCACATCATAAACTCAAAATAATAAGGGATACATGAATTATCAATTTCATGGGGTTGTTCCTCCTTCAAATATGAAATCCAACATTGATAAGATCAAAGATACAAACTTGGGACATGTTGATCTCACAGAGTTTTAGTAAAGGATTAATACAATTCATAAGTTAGATTATGTTCATATCATTCATGATAGTTATATTCCTTAATATTTTTCCTTCTTGACATTGGTACAATACCCTAAGTTTTTATTGACCATGGCAAGGCATGATGATAAGGAGAGAAGATAAGTTAAAATTTTAAAAAGAGAATATGTTCTTTGTATTCATCTAAAATACATTGATGTCATGCTCAAATTTAATATAGGTTGAACTTAATCCTATTTTATCTCAATAATTATGGGATTCAAACATAATACCTTGTTATAAAATGGCCAAAAAATAATGGCTAATAAATCCATAGAGTTCAACATCAAGGTTGCTGAAAATTATTTGAAGGTTTTGATTCATTAATGAAATCAATGATATAATTACACTCTTGAATAAAGTTTTTGGTAATCTTACCATAAGATGATTTCAGCTATGGATGTACAAGTACATTTGGATCATTAATTAAAATCAAAAATACATCAACTAGGGTAAATTGAATAGTGACTCCATTTATAAATAACTGCTAAAAGTGACCATAATAGTGAAATTCTACATGACTTCATATCTTGTTGATGTGGTCCCTTATAAAAGGATATATAGTGAATAAAACATAGTTGGGGATATGTATTCATCCAAAACTTATGATTTCTATCTTTAAATTACATTGAAAAAAAACCTATTACACTTATGCAGAGTAAATGATACCTACTTGTTGTTAGAGGTACAATCACTAAGAGGCAGGGGGTGAATTAGTGAGCCCAAATAATCTAACTTCAATTATAATTATTTCAAGCTATTTAATTAATCAACATATATCAACTTGATTAAGCAACATAAACAATAAATATCATTCATTCATTAAATTCATAAGATCAAACATACAACACATAATTCATGTGGGAAACCCTCATGGGGAATAAAATCCATTCTAAATCCTACAACACATGGACTACTTGTGCTATAAGAGATTACAAACAAGAGACTGATCAATTCCTTCTGATCAAGATTTAGTTAAATGCCAATTCCAAAAGGAACACCCGCCCCTAAGATGATCAAGTCCTTCTGACCACCTTTTGGTCAAATCCTTCTAATTGGTAACCTTTGTTATGTCCTTCAGACCTAAAGCCTTTAGTGAAACATTTATTTCACAAGGAACACATGTCCCTAAGGAAGATCAAGTCCTTTTGACCTCCTATGAAAATAATACCTTCACCTTTGAATTGATGTCTTCAATCACCTAATTATGAACCTTTGTTAACAAAACATCCTCAACATGACCAAATGATCATACACACAAAACATACTCTAATCTACCTCATTCTATTCACCATACTCACACTTAAACATCCAAAACAACATTTTGGATCAACTTAGATCTATTCACTCATACTAAATCACCAAAATTGTAAGAACACTAGTCTAATAATAGAATTATGTCCTATAGGTCATAAACATAATCATTAATCTACTCTGTACATCTTCTTGGGACCCATCCTTTGCTTCACTCCTCAAAGCTCAAAAATACATCTTCACTCAAGTCACACTTCTATATCACAAGCCTAGAAACCAACATATTTTATTTCACCATTTATAGATATATCATTATTATCAAGATCATAATATTACCTATTGGCCACAACACATACATTCACCCTTAAGGCATCTAACATAGGTCACACTTAAGCACAACTCTCTTTCAAATAAGCCTAAGTCACCATGTAGGTCATATGAAAACCCATTCAACTCTTTCATACTTCATCAAGAAAATTAAGAATATAAGAAAACTTTCCAACACATGGGCCCATGCCACATGATCTATAAGTCCTCTTTAAGTTCCAACATCCATCATATAACCCTTATGCTAACTCTTAATTAGCTCAAACACCTCTATGGACACATAATCACTATAAACAAACACATAGTCACCTTATAAACCTTCATTCATACTACATATGATTGGTCAAACCTTAATAATTCATATATATAATCCTTATGGAGCCTAAAATACACTTTGATCAATAGTCCATCTTAAAACATTGAGATTTCAACATGCACAACTTAATTACCCTTCTTGGGTTACTTGCAGAGCATATAAAAAAACACATTCAACTTTTAACCTTTATAACTTTGAGTCTACATAATTTTAGATCTTCCAATTTATATTTCTAGATTCACCATAGATTCCTCTTCATCTTTGATTTTTATAACATGAACAATTTTTTCCTAAATCAAAATTTATGGCCCAAAAAATAGACACATGTATTTTCCTTTATTAAATTTTAATTTTAAATTCAAATGGTCACAATTAAACCTCAAACACTTGTCCTCATCTCATTGCTTCCTAAAAATTTGGAACCAACTCACTCCATTGATCTCATTTTAAATATCTCAATCTTTAACCTATAAAACTATGTTGTTCATTCATTAAACATTGGTCACTTTGACCTCATCTTGTGCAACCTTGAAATATGGACCATACATGTACCATAAATCTTCACGGATCATCCTGGTCCTTATTGTGTAATGATAACAATTAAATATCACTTAGACCTATTGATATCATGAAATTTAGTACCCTTATGATCCTTTTGATCAATTTATATTTAGTTCATGTACTTGTGCCACTTGGTAGCTCCTCATGCATTCTGGGCAAAATTATCAAGTTACACTTATATGGTCCTTTGCCACTTGTCACCTCTATGTAAATTTTGACTAACCCTATCAGTCCCTAAACTTTTTCCACTTGGTAAATACATGGGAATTATTATATTTTTACTTATTATTCACCATATATCTTTGTCAATATGAACTTCCACTCACGATTAGTTTACTCTCAGACTAGTGAGGTCATGACACTTTTGATCCGCATGTGCACCTTTGACATGTTGAATTCATATGCATCATTGGATCAATATATATGATTTAATGTGCAACATATGATCTTATTGACCAATGACCTCTTCCTTTAATGTGAATAAATTTGACAGTCTCTGAACCTTCACTATTTGTAAGTGCATCTTTAAATGTTTATATCTTGATCTAGACAACACTTCGAGACCTCAAATTTTTAGGATAGATTCTTGACATAATGGAAAAAATGTCCATGATATATTTTTATGATTCTTGACCTTTCACATACTTTAAATAAATGCATAAATATACTGGTTCATCCCATGTCTACATGATGGTTTATGACGGTCTGGAAAACATTACAAAATGCCTGGGAAGCCAACTTTGTACCCACATATATTTGGTTTTGTTTCATCACATGATCTAAAAAAAAAAAAATGTGATCACCTTACATAGTATAATCCATCCATATATCAATATTCTCTTGGAACCTTCTCTCATGTGAGATATAATGCCATAAATATGCCTACTCAGATTTCTACCACAGACACAATTATGTCTAGATGAACAAAATAAAGAACCAATTGAATTCCACTCATGCACACAATAATTAAAATAATAATGGACCTCTTATATGACCCATAACACATGATAAATACATTAAAATCATCCTTAAACAACTATAAACATTCAAACTCTAAAGATTAATCAAATGTTCTTCAAGAATACTAGGATAAGCACTTTACACACTTTGTCATTGATACATAGAATATCAAGACACTTCATATAATTACTTGGACACCTCAATGAGATCACCATGAAATTATTTAAAATTATCCAACAATATCCCCCTTTGTCATTTATGTCAACACCCTTCATGAAATAATATATGGCTTACCTTCCTTCTCTCTCTTCAAGCACTTTCACAATAAGAATATTCTTCCCCTTTGACACAATGAAAAAGTGAGCACCAAATGATTTTTAGGACATAAAAATACTAAAAATAAGATAATACCACCTTAAAATATGATAAAAACTCCCCCTCACCTTGATCATACCTCTTCTTGTCTTGATAACCTTCCTCTTACTACATGCTGACACTCTCTTCAACCAAGCATCACAACCAATGAAGAAATAAAACACAAGAAAAAAATGTGATTGAACTCACTAATAATAATATAATAGGTACTTCACCTAAGATATCTAGCTATTTCACCTCTTGATCATCTTTAGATCTTCACACACCATGAAGAACCTTCATACTTGCCTTCAAATTTTCTCTCATAAGCCAATCCCATGATCACTAACAGATGTTTCAAGCCATAATAAAAACATGAAAGATGTTCAAAAGCAAAAAACTCATATGAGAACAACCACACCTTGGTCTTTTTCAGAAAATGACCAAACACATCAGATCTTCACACTAGGCCTATATAAACTTCTTATAGCCCTACCTAGAACATGTAGAGCCCATAAATTTTAGTAGACACATCTTCAGGATATAAAAATTCATATCTAGATCATTATCATATGCCCCCTCAATCACACTAATTTTCATCACCTAGATTATTCTCTGCAGCATAATTTCTTCACAAACTTACTAGCCAATTAGGCCTCAATTTTGACAAAAACAAGATTAATTTAAAAACCACAAATATTTAGATCTCTATGAATATTTATTTGACAACCCATTTTGGCCCATTAAATATATTAATATGCCTCATACCTCAAATCTTAAGCTAAACCAATTTTATAACATAGCCAAAAATTCTAAAATCTCAAAACAAACATGGTCAACAAACCTCTTTATGGTCAATGCCCACCTCTAAAAATTATTTCACACCTAGAGACAACCATCACACACTTATGGACAATATTTGACCCTTCACACCTTTTATAACCCATATAAACTCTAACCCATTTCAAAACTGCTTGCCTTTAAGCTAAAACTAAGAAAATTGAGAGTACTCAAAAATTTCTAATTTGACTTCAACATACCTTCAGACCACAAAAACACTTGAAGCATGCCATAATAATTTCAATAGATGTTTTTATGCAAAAAATCATCTTGAAAACTCACAAATCCTCCTTTGCTACTAAGAAACCTTCAATCTAACCCTATAGACTAATCATATATAGCTATCAACATGGCAAAAGGGCAAAAACATACAATGACATCACTTTTACATCACCACATCATATATTCCACCTAGACATACCTAATCCAACTAAAAAACACCCATATCCTACCTTCTATGATCTTCCAAAGAACACCACAACAACACTTGCTTCTCCACTAAAAGGAGTCTTTTAAGAATCATAGATAGATACCTCCTCTACACCATAATTCTCTAAAATCAAGTGAAGCCAAGAGTAACCCACATCTCCTCAATAACAATTGTAATCCTCTTGTAGATATAGGACTAATTGTTTTTATTCTTACGATTAACTAAAATAACTTGTTTGACATCTAACTCTTCTTTGGATTCCTTAACAATGCATGATGAAAACATAGGTTCTTGACATATCTCTTCAACTATCATTTTATCCTCTTTGAAAGTAGACAATAATAATTCTTGACAATCATGAAACTCCTTACCTAAAAATTCTTTAACTACAACAAATAAACCATTAGATTGATATCCTTCTTTTAGATTCTCCATAACCTTGAATGGTATAACTAACTTGATTCTTGGATCATCCACCTTATCCATATGGACTAATATCAAGCTTCTTTGGCACTCTTGAGATACCTCCAAAATTGATTCCTTTTCTACAGTATCATAAGTTTGATTTTTGAACTCAACAGGACTAACCTTCACTACCTTAGGTCTCCATATCATGTTTTAACTTTTGATAAGCTTTCTAAGAGTATCTCTCTACTTCACATGACTTGAGGGTTTAACAAATTTGCTAAGATAGAGTCTAGAAATATGACCTTTCTTAACACAAATGAAACAAATAAAATCATTCATACCTTTTGATAGATTTGAACTATGATCAATCTTTTACCAAAAACTTCTTCTATCATAGCTCCATGAATGTCCATACCTTATTAACTTCCTTTTATAGTCCTTATATCTATGAAAATACTTATTACATGTATAATAATGACCATGGAATAAACTAGTATACATTATAGTTTTGGTTTGCTGATAGGTATTATCATGTTGCATTTGATGCTTATATCTTTTTTATCTTGAGCTTACCTCTCTTACTCTTTCTCAGCCTTATTTACCTTGACAACAAATTTATCATGCTCATCTTGATTTTAAATCAACTTGGAAATATTCTCTTCTAAATTAGTATTGAGATGTCTATATTCTTCTTCTTTTGAAATCAGATTAGTATTTGTAGCTCTTAATTGATCCTCAAGATTTTGCATGGTCATCTTGTCTTCTTTGACTATGACCTATTCATGCTCATCCTTTAGGGAAATAAGATTAGTCTTTAATTAAACACATTCATCTTATTTAGTTCTCATGCTTGAACTTACATCCTCTAATTTAATTCTAAAATATTTGATGGTCTCCTTATCTTTCTTAGCTTCTTTAGCCGTGTCATCCTTCAATCTACATGCTTTCTTTTCCTTAGACTTAATTAGTTCTTGATCTTTCTTTTCCTCTCTTATGTAATTTCTTGATAAACTTCCTTCAAGAGACCTGACTTGTGCTTTAATACCTATTATTATATTCTTCATTTTATGATTCCTCTTCTTTTGCTCCTTTAGTTCACCAAGTGCACTCATGAGCTCAATTTTTAGAACAAATTCTTATTCCTCACTATCATATCCAACTTCTTCATCATCTATGATTCTCTTTTATTTTGAAAAACTTTATTTTTTACCCATATTTTTCTGTAGATCACCTTGAAGTTGTCAATCCTTTACCAAAGGACCTGATTTGATGCCAATTGTTAGAGGTCTACTCATTGAGAGGAGGGGTGAATCAGTGAGCCTAGATAATCTAGTTATAGTAACAATTATTTCAATAAATTTAAGTAATCAACATATAGCAACATTATTAAGAAACATAAACAATAAATCTCATTCATTTAATGCATTCACAAGATCAAACATACAACACATAGTTCCTATGGGAAACCCTCATGGGTAATAAAACCTACTCTCATTCCTTCAACACATGGTCTACTTATCCTATAAGAGATTTAAAATAAGAGACTAATCAAGTCCTTATAATAAAGATTTAGTGAAACACTAATTTCACAAGGATCACCCACCCCTAATATGATCAATTCCTTCTGACTGGTAACCTTGGTTAAGTCCTTCTGACCTAAGGCCTTTAGTGAAACACCTATTTCACAAGGAGCACCTTCCCCTAAGGAATATCAAGTCTTTATGACCTCCTATGAAAAGAATATGTCCACCATTGAAATTATGTATTTAATCACCTAATGATGGATCATTATAACACAACCTCATCAATATGACCAAATGGTCATACACATAGACCATACTTTAATCTACCTCATTATATTCACCAAACTCACACTCAAACGTCCAAAATAGCCTTTTAAATCAACCTAGATATCTTCACTCATACTCAATCACCAAACCTATAATAGAAATATTATACCAAAAAAAATATTTCCTATAGGTCATACACACATTAATTACTCTACTTTGCACATCCTCTCAGCACCCATCCTTTCCTTTGCTCTTAAAATCTAAAAAATACCTCCTCACTTAGGTCACACTTCTATATCACGAGCCTAGAAACCAACATATTTGATTTAACTATTTTATAAATCTAGCATGATTATAAATATCAAATTATTTCCTTTTGGTCATAACACATTCCTTTACCCTTAAGGCATATAACACAGGTCACACTTAAGCATAACTCTCTTTTAAATAAGCCTAAGTTGCCATTTAGGTCCTATGAAAAACCATTAATCTCTTTCATACTTCATCAAGAAAATTAAGAACAAAAGAACACTTTCCAACACATGGAACCATGACACATGATATATAGGTCCTCCTTAATTTAAAACATCCATAATATCACCCTTATGCTAACTCCTAATTAGCAAAAAACACCTCTCTAGACACATAGTCACTATGAACAAACACACAGTCACCTTCTAGCCCTTTATTCATACTGCATATGATTGGTTAAACCTTCATAATGCATAAAAATCATCCTTATGGATTCTATGACATGATACAATTAATATTCCATCTTAAAACATTAATATATCAACAAACATAGCTTAATTACTCTTCTAGGGTTACTTGCAGAGCTTATACAAAAACATAGTATTTTTTTGACCATCATAAAATTGACTGTACACATATTCATATCTTAAAATTTATATTTATAGATGTACCTTGGAGTCCTCTCCATATTTTATTTTAAAATCATGAATAAATTATACCTATATCATAATTTATTGCCTAAAAACTAGACATTGATCCTTTCGTTTGTTAAATTTGAATTTTAAATTCAAATGATCATAGTTAAACATCAAACACTTGTCCTCATCTCATTTATTCCTAATATTTTGTAACCAAATTGATCCATCTATATCCTTCAAAATATATCAATATTTAACCCATATAACTATGGTATTCATTTGTTAAACATCAGTCACTTTGACCTCATCTCGTGCAACATTGAAATATTGACTATGTATACACCATCGATCTTTGTGGATCAACCTATCCCTTATCATACAGTGATCACTATTATATATCACTCAAAACTCCTTATATCATGAAACTTGTCATAATCATGTACCTTTTCATTAATTTACTATTAGTTCATGTGCTTGTGCCACTTAGCAACTCCTCATACATTATGGGTAAACCTATCAGGCTACGCTTTAATGGTACTTTTCCACTTGGAATATTTTCTTGAATTTTCTATAATCTTATTAGTCCTTAAAATTGTGAAACTTTGATGATACATTATCATTTTTAAATTTTAACTTATTACACAACATATATATTTATTAGTATGAACCTCTACTCACCATTGATCTACTATCAGACTAGTGATTTTGTGACACTTGTCCCCTGTGTGTGCACCCTTTGACATGTTGAATTCATATGCACCATTAGATCAATATCTATGATTTAATGTGAATTTTTAGATATCCTATGCCAATGACCTCATCCTTCAATGTGAATAAACTTGATGTTATCTGACCCTTCACTATTTATAATTGCATCTTTGAAAATTTATATCTTGATCTAGACAACACTTTAGGACCTCAAATTTTTAGGATAGCTTCTTGAAATAATAGAAAAAATCTCCATGATATATTTTTACCATTATTTACATTTTATAAACCTAAAATAAATTCATAAATTTACTAGTTCATCCATGTCTATATGATGGTTTATGACAGTCTAGAAAACATTGTAAACTACTTGGGAAACCAACTTTACATATGTATATCTTTTATTGTGCTTCATTGCATGATCTAAAAAATGAACCATATGATAACCTTACATAGGATAATCCATACATATATCAAGTTACTCCTAGAAACTTCTTGAGTATGAGATATAATGCCATAAATATGCCTACTCATATTTCTACCATAGACGTAACTCTATCTAGATGAATCAAATGAAGAACTAAATGAATTTTACTCATGTACACAAGCATTCAAATCATCATGTACCTCTAATAGGACCAATCAAACATGATAAATACATTATACTCATCCCTAAACAACTATAAATACTAAAACTCTAAAGATCAACCAAGCCTTCTTCAAGCATATTAGGATAAGCACTTTGCACACTTTGTCATTGATATATAGACTATCAAGACACTTCATCCATTTACCTAGACACTTCCATGACATAATTAAAATTATCCAACACTTTTAGTATGTTATTTAAATGTTTAAATCTAATCCATACAATGTCAGATTATCTATTGAAGCATATACTAAAATAACAAGGTGGGGAGCTTAGTTCATACAATTTATGACATTATCATATCTCAAAATATGAGGATGTGAAATCTCACCTTATATGTTCCCTGTGAACATAGGAATATGCTAATAGGAGATTAGTATAGTGTTAGTGTATGAAATCAATATAAAAAATAACACCCTAATAGCTAACACCTTAAGCCTAGATCAAAAGGAGAGATTAATGAATAAAAATAAATGGAAAACACAACTAGAATGTAAAATACAAATGATCTTTCACCTTATTTTTATGCTCCAAATGGATTATTGAAGTTTTTTTCTTAGTTTTTGCTCAATGAGTCTTCCTCAAAGGAGGCTTGGATATCTCCTTCTCTCATTGGTACCAATGGCTTTGTGACTTGGGATTGTGAAGCTTCACTCAACAATATAGCATAATAACACTACATCAATGGATTTTGAAAGCATTTGAGCATGATAAATTTGGATTGAGAGATCTTAGAGTTATGAGGGTGAGGCCTTGTATTTATATATTTTTGAGATTGATCAAGATCAACCAAGAACATCCATCTCAATATTGAGATGTGTGGCCATAGATTAATCTAATATTTGTAATTAAAACCCATAAATATCCTCATCACGATTGGGGAGAAGGGGCATTAATGAGGTATGGGAGGGCTTAATCAAAGATTTATTGTATTTATGGCCTATGGATGCCTTCCCAAAAAATGATGCCACTTGATGATACAAAAACTCATAATTAATTTCCAAAAATAAATATTTAAAAATCTCCGTGGAATTCTTAAATAAGCTCACAATTCAAATCAGTTAGCTTTAAATGTGATTAATCAATTTTGGTGTAAATATTTGGAAATTGGTACTTAGATTATTCAAACTGGTCAAAATGTCATATTATTAGCTCAAAATTTGATTGGAGTGGAATTAGGATGTGATGTTAGATGTGTTAGAATCATTATCCCATTTAGTATGTTGCCAACACAAAATAACACATGTATGTGTCATGTGCTTCTGAATTTGGGGAATTAAGTGGTTTAGAACTCAAATTACATTTTTTTGCATTTTGGCTTGAAATGATTCGAGAAGAACTAATAGTTTCATCAAATGCATTGACCTATTTAGTGAAACTCTAGAAAAAATTGACACTCGTATATAACAAAATCAAACCATTTAGCATGTTTTAGTGTTTTTAGGCCAAATTATGATATTTGATAAAAATTGGTCTTGAAGCTTGGTTAGAGGTCATTGGTGGCCACTTTTAGGTGTCTACAGTCTACCTTTGTTTGGGAAGATATTACAAGCTATAGGCATAGTAACATCTTCTCAAATAATGAAAAGTTATTGTATACCTAAGACTTTAATGACAATGGATGAACTGTATGATGCCCCCTCAAAAGAGTGGTTAGCACAAGGAGGTTGGCAAATGGTTGCTAAAAACAAAGAAATGAGATGAGGGGGCTAAACATAGGAAGATGATGGGGTGATAACATAATGATTTACCCAAAGTTGGGTAGAATCATTGAGAAATACAATTGGGATGGTGTACAATGATTTGCCAAAAGGTGGTTATAAGCATTGTACCCTGATAGTGATAACATGGTACGATAATAATAATATGATCAAAGGCAGTTATAATCATTGAGAAAATAGAACTACCCCATTTAGGATAGACAAAAAAGATAAAAACATGCCCCTATTTAGGCAAAAAAAATTAAATTGGTGATAACACAATGATTTGCCTAAGGGTAGTTATAATCATTGAGAATGAAGGTGGGATGGTGTGCAATGATTTACCCACAAGAAGTTAGAATCATTAGATCCCAATTATGGTAAACATTATTTATTATATGATGATTAAAGATATGATGATAAATTGATACAGAGAATAAATACGAATTAGGACCACCTGCTAGTAGGGAGATGCTCATCTGAACTAACAAAGGTTAAAATTATTTCATTATTTAATTAATCTATTTGGGATATGATTTGGGTCAGATTGAGATTATTATTGATGATAATGCTGAGGAAATTTTTATACCACCATTTATGAGTAAACGTGTTGAATCTAATTTTTTATATAGCACATGATGGTATGTATCATGATAGAACACCATGAAGACTTGGCTGAAATGTGCACAGGGACTGACTCTTAGGATCTAATACTCAAGGGGAAAAATGAACCAATGATAAAAAAACATGATGATAATGTAGATATATGAATATGGATGGATTTAAGATTAATAATGAAAGGAATCACCTAATGGATGCACATAGAATTGAATCAAGGTAATAGGATTGAAAGTAAACAAACAGGCGCACAAACAAACAAATAAGCAAAAAAATAAAGAAATAAATAATAGTTAGTTTCAATGTTAGTATAGACAATGTGATGAACATTACCCATATAAAATAGGTGACAACTTAAAAAAAACAAGACGGGGGAATAGAAGAAAAAAAGGGGGTGGTCGAGCTATCTCCATATGCACTAGGCAAGTAGATACTACCTACATAGTTCCATGGACATAATATCCAATAAAAAATTTAGGCTGAATGTAGTTCTCTGAGAAAATGGGAAGAAAATGATAACTAGTGAAAAACAAACATGATGGATGTGATAGAAGAATAAGAATGGTCTTGTAAAATGGCAAGTGCATGGGATAAAAGTCCAAAAAGGATAAAGAAACTAAGTGACAAGTGAGTTTCATGGGACTTAGTGAGGGTTCCCAGAATCCTTAAAGCAAAGAAGTGGTCAATGTTTTCATTTTTTCTAAATTATTTCATAATTTTTTTAGAATTTTTGAATATCTCAACTCAATCAAGAATGATGAGATATTAAAGGGTTAAAGCTCATAAAATGGTGAGAGCATTGCTTAGGTTGATCTCAAAATGGCAAGAGTGTGGCTTAGGTTGCTTACAAAAAGAGAAAAGTGTGGCTTATTTTGATCAAAAAATGGTGAGAGTGTGGCTTAGGTTGCTCATAAAATGATGTGAATGTGGCTTAAGTTACTCACAAAATGGTGATAAAGTGGCTTAGGTTACTCATAAAATGGTGAGAGCATTGCTTAGGTGTAACTGAGATAACCTCAATGGGACCTCAATTCAATGTAGTTCTACCTTACAGTGGAAGAATGTGACTAGTGTAACAACCAATTCAAACCAAACAAGCAAAGATGGTAAATCTCACAGTATGACATAGGAATGGTAAGGTGCTACTTCAAGACATTATAAATAATGGTTTCCCCTAATTTGACCATAACCAGTTATAATTAGGAAATAATGGCATAGGTCAATGACACTAATTTTACCATAGGAAGTTATAATTATTAGCATGACAATGAGAGAGAATAAAACAAGAAATGAAGGATGAAACTGCTAAACTTCTATCTTATTGCTTCAAAATATGGCCCCTGTCTAGAATGTTAAAGCTACTATTAAAACTAAATTTAAATCCTCATGATGAACGTGGCCATGGAACCAATAGAATATAACCAAGGTAAATAGGATAGGTAGGATAAAATAAATCAGTTGATGGGAAAGGTACCGTACAATGATACGTGATAGGATAATGATAGGTTGGTAGGATGTTAGAATGGTATGATAAAAAGAAGAATATTGATAATATAGTATAGCTTGAAATTGTCCTTATATAAAATACATCAAGTTACTCAAATGTAGTATCATTTGAGGTGAATAATGTTCTTCAGCTCATCAAGTTCATTTATGTCTAGTGTGGCAAGCATGTATACTCTAGTTTTAAAATTATCAACAATGATGAAAGGGCCTATCCAGTTTGGTTTAAAATTGCCTTTATGTTTCTTATCAGCCATGGTATTTTTTTGGTTCTCTTTAAGGACAAGATCACCAATTTCAAATTATCTATGCTTGACACACTAATTATACTATCCATAGAGGTGTTCTAATATGCTTGAAAATTATTGAGTGCAGCCAGGAATTTCTCATCAAGTAGTTCTAACTCTTATATGTGAGCTACTAGGTAGCGTTTATCATCTAGGACATGATTTAAGGAGATACATATAGAAGCTAACTCAACCTTAATGAGAATAATGGCCTTAGTTCCATAAACAAAGGAGTATGGAGTGGCTCCTGTGGGGGTATGATGATTGGTGTGGTAGGCCTAGAGGGCACAAAATATTTGGAGGTGCCAATCATGGCCAACATCATTGAAAATATTTTTAATAATGTTGCCAATGGTTTTATTAGATGTTTATTATTGGTCATTACCTTATAGGTAATATTCCATGGAAAAATGTTATTTAATGTTGTACTTAACACATAGTGATGTGACATATTTATTTTTGAATGTTCTACCATTATCAGATATAATGTTAAAGGGGATACTATAATGGTAGATGAGATGGTTAAAAATGAATTGAAAAATTTGTTTTCCAGTCATGTAAATGAGGGGTATAGCTTCAATCCACTTAGTGAAATATTCAATGGTGATAAGGATATGTTTATGGCCATCTAATAAGGTGGGGTTTATCTTCCTAAATAGGTAAAGGCCCCATATAGAAAATGGCCATGGTGTCAACATTGGTTTTAAAGTCTTGGATGGGGCACAAATTAGATTAACATGCCATTGACACTTGTCACACTTACTCACATATGTAGCTACATATGCATCTATTGTGGGCTAATAATAACCAGTACATAAGAGATTTTTAGATGGGACTACCCTATTGGTGTGGTATTCACATACTCTTTTTTGGACTTCCCATAATGCTAGTGTATATTCTATCAAAGTTAAATAATGAAGTAGAGTTCCATCAAAAATATGATGGTAAAGGGTTGATATGAGTAAGGTATAATGAGTGGTTTTGTGGATGAAGTCTTTGGATTAATTATGGGATAGGTTAGGTGGCATAATTTGGCCATGAAGGTAGTTTTAAAGGTCTGAATACTAGATAGATCTAGGACTAATAATATCATAGATCATTGCAATGGTTAAAGGGGTATGAACTAGTATTAGTAAATTATCAATAAGGAACTGATACCCTTTAGCTATGTTTGTTTGTCTAATCATAGATCTAATAGTATCCATAACATCTATGGTTTTGTTACTTTCCCTTGGTATAGTTCAAATTGGACATTAGGACTCTACCATTTGAGAGTGTCAACCATGGATTTGTATGGCACCAACTTGTCATATTTACTCTAAAAGTGGTTTTTAACCTTATTGATGATTAACTGAGAATCACCATAAACCTTGAGATGAGATATGTTCCATTGTAATCCCTATCAAAGCCTTATAATAAGTGCTTCATATTTAGCCATGTTGTTGGTATAAGGAAAGTTGATCCTAAATGATTTAGGGATTAGATCTCCCTATGGTGTAATAAATAAAAGGCCAGCCCCTAATCCATGTGTTGCGAATGATCCATCAAAATATAGCTTCTAGGGCTGCTCCTCAAGAAGTGTGTCAATGATGGGCTTAATGGATTCATGAGGAAATTGGAATGTGAGTAGTTCTATATTAGAAAGGGGTACTTCAGCAAGCTAATCTATAAGAACTTTCCCCTTAATGGATTTTTGGTTGATGTAATCAATGTCAAAATCAATGAAAAACATGATCCATTTGTCCATGTAGCCTTGTAGCATTATTTTTTATAGTAGATACTTGAGTGTATCTAATTTTAAAATGACCATGGCCTTATCATTCAACATGTAATTCCATAGTTTATAAGCTATGAAGACCATGTATAAACAAGTTTTTTCAATGGGCATATAATTGTGTTCATGCATGACTAATATACAGATTAAATAGTACATAACATTTTCTTTTCCATTATTATCATGTTAGGCCAAAATTACCCCCAGGGAATTATTTGTAGCTAATGGATATAATAAAAATCTCTTTCTTAGCATAAAAATCAACAAAATAGGTGGATTTACTAGATAGTCCTTTAAATATTGTAAAGCTATTTGGCAGTGATCATCCCAGTGAAATGTGACTCCCTTATTCATAATACATGTAAAAGGATGGAATTTATTAACCAAATATGATATGAAGCATCAAATAGAATGGTTCTTACCCTACAAACTATAAGGATACTTCAAATTAGTTGGTGGTTCCATCTTGATTTATGGTGTGTACTTTAGATAGATCAACTTTAATGCCTCAATGAGACATAATGAAGCAAAGTAATTTGCCTGAATTAACCCAAAAAACACACTTCTTAGGATTAATCCTAACTTTGTACTCATGCAGTCTTTCAAATATTATATGTAGCATTGTTAGATAATTAGCCCTAGTCTTTGATTTCCCAATAATGTCATCAACATAGTCTTCAACAATGCAATGCATCATATTGTGAAATATGGTAGTCATGGATCTTTGGATGTAGCCCTTGTATTATTAAGACCAAATGACATAACTTGATAGCATAATTTTTCCTATGGAGTGGTGAATGTTGTCTTGTGCTAGTTTTCTAGTGTTATTATGATCTAGTTTTAGCTTAAGAATCTATCCATCAATGAAATCATCTCATAACCCATAGAGGAGTCAATGATCATATCAATTTTGGGCAAATGAAATTCATCATTGGGGAAATATTTATTTGTCATGAAAATCAATATAGATTTTGATTCCTTCTAGCTTTTTATTGACTAGCATAACATTTGAAATCCACTCTGAATAATTGATCGACCAAATACATCCTACTTTCAATATTTTTTATACCTCTTTCTTTACTAATACAACAATGCGAGGATATATTTTACACAATTTTTGATTTATTGGTTTGGCATCAGGATGTACCATAAGGTGGTACATAACTAGGGCAGGGTCTAAACCTAGCATGTCAAAATAGGCCCATGCAAATATATCTATAAATTCCCACAAAAGGTTTGTAATAACTTCACATTCGTTCTCAGTAAGGGATGCACTTATCTTGATCCACTTCAAGTCATCTGGGGAGCTGATGTTAACCTCTATTGTGTCCTCCAATAGAAGGGTCAAACTATCTTCAAGGATAATTGGTAATTATTTGAATTGATTGACAATGTTAGAGTCCTCTGTTAGGACTTGTTCTTTGATTTATCCTAGGCATGATGAATCAAAATCCCCCAATCAAAGATATGGCCATGTAACAAAGACTATTGGAAACTCTTGAATAATTTAATAAAAAGCTTGTTGTTCTTCAGAACTAAATTTATACCTAAAGACAATTTTATCATTGGTGGTCTCCTAAGCTATGCTTGAAGAAGGTTGAACACCCCCATCTAATGGTGCCTAATATAGGTTTTCACCACTAGACTAGGCTTTTTATTTACTTTTTCTTTGGTTTAAAAGTACATCAAAGGGGTTTTCACTTTGGGATCTTAATTTTTTATTTATTTTCTTTTGGCTAAGTGTGTTCATCCACTCTCTAAAATAGGCTTTAGGATCCAACTTGATTGAGAACCTTGATTTATGGTCCCCCAATGAAACATTATCCTTAAGGCCTAGAAAATCATAGAAAGCCTCATCATTCTAAAACTCATCAATTAGTACATTAAATTATTGTCATCATAGTTTATCAGTTGGGTATAATACAATGTAAGTGGATTGTGATAGATGATTGGTCTAAGAGTACAAATGGAATGAGTGCCAAATAGGTTAGTCTTGACTAGGTCATCAAAAAGGCTATGATCAGACTCTACTTAAATGTCAACATCATCATAACTAGTCATTGGTGATGGAATATGTTTAAGGTACATGGGGTCACCCCTAGGAGGTTTAAATCCAAGTCTATATGGTCCTTTGTACCTATTCATAGAAATCAGCTCAAATGTTCCTTACTGATTTATTCTGAGGCCTCCTTCATAATTATGGTTTGTCATGATCCTATTGGAAATAGGACATTTTGTTTTTTTTTAACAATTGGCTTACTTATCATTGTATAACCATGATTCATCACCTTCAAGAGGGTCTTTTTTTACGCTATATGTTAGTATAAATGTGATGAGCCCTAGACTATAGAGTTTACCTTTGCCCTTTTGTTACCATTCTAGATGAAGTGGTTTGGCTTTTAGTCTTCCAAAGGACTTGGGGTTTTGTGGAAGGTTTTTAATGTGAAAGGTGTCATGGGTCAAATACTCTCTTGGGCCATTAGGTGAGATGGAATAATGATTATATATTTTAGGAGGTGGTATATGGGAAAGTGAACCAAGGGTACTAGTATAAATGTAGTTGTCCTCTAGCAAATCAAGGAGTATTTCCTTTCCTTTGTCCTATTTGTCAATTGGATTCATGTATAAATGGTAATTATAGCTCTTAAACTTGGCCTCTATATGTTTTTAATTATTTTATGCATACAAATCTCTTGGTATACAAAATTCCATTCCTAAATGGGAGAAATTGATACATTGGTTCAATATCAATGGGACTACATGAATTTCATGTAAACAAGGTCTAACCAAAAGTATATTGTATGAAAAATTGAGATATATCACATGGCAAAGTGTATCATGGATCAAGGGCCCAAGGATAACTAGAAAATAGATCGTGCCTTGTGATTTGTGTTCTTCATTATCATAGGTTTTGATGGTGATTATTTCTACTTAGAGATCTATTGTCATGTACCCAAGAAGCTTGATGAGATTAGAGACACTATATTAAAACATGATCCATTGTCTATAAGGATACATTTCACTTTGTTCTACTTTATGTAAACTTTAATGTATAATGGATTATTTTATAGCAGGCCAACGGATGACATATCACTTTAGTTGAAGGTCATTTGATGGGTTGGATCTAGGTATCCAACTAAATCTTGAAATTTATCAGGGGATATGTCACTTTAAACTATAGATTGGCTAAGGAACTCATTTAGGGTGTTTTTGTGGATTTATGATGTGCACAACAAATTTAAAATAAATATTTGTGTTGGTATCTTTTGTAATTATTCTATAATGTCAAATGTCTTGTTTTGAAAAGTGTTAAATGGCTTGTTCTAAGGTGGAATAGTTGGTTGGATGATGGTTGAAGTGGTAGATGGATGCGGGCCTAGTATGGTAATGTTTGAGCACTGAGTTGTGATTGCACAATCAGGTTGAGATACAAGACCATGGTTGATAACAAAAAATGGTGATGGTGGGGGACTAGATAAGATAAGTCTCAGTTGTTGGTGCACTTGTGCATGATCATGAGGCAAGGATGAGTTATCAGTATATGGTCCAAAATTATTAATCCCTACTTGTCAGTATGCCTATTTATGGTCTCAGGTCAAGGAAGGATAATCAGTTTGAGTTAGTTGATTGGTATTATTTAGCAAAGGTCTTGATTGATTGGTATTCAGTCTCAAATTAATGAATATGGTAAAAATGCAACCTCTTGTAATATGGCCTACAATATTATTGTATTCATGTGTAACTACATGGTAGGTATGTTGGTTATTATTGTTATGATCTTGGTCCCATCCATTAGGTTGACATTATTAGTTTTGTTATTGTTGATTTAGCCTTGTTTGTTGATACTATTTTTTTTAATGTTACATTGACTGTTGTTACTATTATTTATGATGTTGCTACTGTGGTTTGTTGTTATGTTATAGAAAGGGGTTTTTATATATTCTAAGGTTATGATTAGAAGTGGAAGCACCATCATCCAATGTTATCTCCTTATTCTCCAACATATTATAAATTAAATGTTTAATTTTCACATAATGTCATAAATTATGTCTATTAACCCTATGATATTCATAGATTTCATTTTGGTGGTACCAATCAAGATAAGGAATGCCCTCAGGATAATGTTTTGGTATAGGACAACTAATCAAATTAGTAGTAGTAAGCTTATGAAACATATATTCAATACGTTCTCCAAGGTCACTAAAAATGTGGTGAGTAGACACTATTCTCCTTAGAAGAGGGGCTTATAATGGTAAAGGTTGTTACGTTGATTATGCGGGCCTGGGTTATTACACTTTATACATTTACTAAAAAGGTTTTAGATTAGGAGTTATTTGCATATTTTATGTGGGATACATAGATAGTGTTTTCATCTTTTGGATATGTCGTGACTCAGTTACTACATTTCCCACAACATTCTTATTGTAATTGAAAGGCTTAGGTTTTTCATAGTTATTGGCTTGTGCTAGTTGCGATGTTTACACTTGGACTTGGTTATGGTTGTGGTCCTAGCCATTTCCTTGATTGGTAGCTTGATTTTAATTTGATGAAGTAATCTTGATAATCCCTTTGTTGATAAGGGATTGCTTGATCAACAAACCTTTGTCAATGATATCTTTAAATGTATATGCATGCTTTAGTTCCAGATGAAAGGATATCTCACTATGAAAATTTTTAGTAAACACAGTGGCTAATTATTTGTCTAGTAAACTATGGTTAAATCAGATTACAAATCTTTCCATCACTATAGATAACTTGTAAAAATTTTACCATTCCTTTGCTTAGCTTGCATTAAGTTGACCAATAAAATCTCATGCTCAAAATTATATGAGAAGTGTTACACAAACTTGTTTAAAAGATCATCAAATCTGATACAAAATTCTTGGGCAAATTTAAAAACCACTTAAAGGCTTATCCTACTAGACTCTTGGGAAACAACAACAACATGTATTTATCACTATATGCCACTAACTAGCATGCAATGAAGAATTCCATCAAATGAGCCTTAGGGTCACCTTTCCCCTTATATTTGTTGAATTTCGGTGGTTTTTACCCTAGAGTAAATAATATATATAGGTACTCCATGTTAAAAGTATAAGAACACACATCATCAAACTTTAGAATTTTAGTTTGTTTCTTAGCTTGGATGGTAACAGTAACATCCTTCAGTTATTGTAGTTTTTGAGCTAGGAAATTAGAAAGAACATTGGCTTGGGGTGGAGGTTGGGTGGTCACAAGTGGATCACTTTGACCAAGGTATGATGGAGGTATTTGTTGGGGTATGTTGGATTGGTTGGGGAATGGACCAGGAATACACATGCGTGGATTAGGGTGCAATTATTGAAATTACACTAGTGGTTGTGCGATATTCTAGTTAGGGTTATGTATGTAGGTTTTATTTTGAGGATTTTGATGTTGGGATGAAGGAATATGTCCATAATATGCCTATTGAGGTTGAATAGTGACACACTACCAACTAATTAAACCTTGCTACTAAGGGGGGACTTGTGAACCAAGACCCTATCTATGAACTTGTGACACATTCTGCACGAAAGGAAATTATTATCTAAGAAGTAATTTAAGAACATTGAAGCCTCTTTATTATGAAAATACTTATTGGGAAGTGGAAACATGTTAGAGATTTAGCATTTTTCATTGACCAATATGTATATGTTATAGGTTAGATATCATTTGGCTTTGTCTACGAGGAAAGAGGTATGTTCAATGCTACCTAGTGAGCTAAAACATTGGTGTCACCCTATTGAGTTGGAAATATGTTATAAATCTATTGTATTGATACATTAGGTTGTGTGTGATATTATGTAATTTTACTCATCACTTGTTAGGGAGGATTAAGATTGATCACATTTTGTTGTGGCACAACACTAGTTATCGACTAACTACTTGATCCTATTGGTTGAGTGCTTGAAGTAGTAGTTGGTTGAGGATTAGTGGTAGTTGTTTGAGATTGGGATGTAGAAACTCCTACTCCATAATTTTGAGAACCACTCATTGTGTTAACTAAAAGCACATTTATTTGTGGACTAGTTGTTTGTGCAATTACACCATTTTGGTTTGGATTGGCCATTACTTGTATATTATCCATTATGTTTTGCTTAACATTCTATGTAGAAACCTAAGACACGTATTATATGGTAGGGGTATGGAATAGGTTATCAACTAGAGTGTTTTGCATAAATGTGTTTACACACTAATTTTCTTGACCAATCAATTCTATTAAAACTCCTTTTGAGGGATCTAAATCAATAATAGGTCTATTTGACATGGTCATGCCATTAAAATTACATGCTTGGTTCAAGTAAGTTTGGTATACTATCTGCATCTATATAAAGTGATCTTCCATAAATCCTCTGCCTTTGATAAGGATACTAGGGTCCTAATATATTATTGGGACTAGAGATAGAGGGTTTTTAGAAGAATCCTATTGACTATACGGTATGTTGTGAGGCATTCTTATTAGGCTTGATAAATTCTTATGGGGGAAGTATGCCAAAAACTTATCCCTTAATTCTATAGCTCTGACCAAAATCTCAACCTTATTTTCCAATAAGTGATGCTCAAACAAATAAGGATCATACATTGATGATGTAGTAACATAGTATGATTATTGAGGAAATGGTTTTTTAACTATAGGTACCACATCTAGGTATTTCTCAATTTGTTATTGATCAAGTTTTGAGTATGGAGGCATGTTAGCCAAATAATGAGCCAACGGGTCTTGGTTTTATGCCCCTATTTGAGTGTTATAAGATGGATAAAGATCTATCACATAAACAACATTATCTGCATAGAGTCTTGAACCATTTATTCTTTTGTGAATTCATTACTAAACCCTAGATTATACATGATGTCATTATGAGTGTAGGAAAACATGTTTGGATCCATGGTAAATGCTTTGCTACCAAAATACAATAGAGTTATACAAACTATAAAAAAGTCAATGTCCAAAGATAAATGGTTCAAACTTGGTCTAGTTTAGTCAAAAGGATGAAAAGTTTTATGCAATGACTTGTTATAAAAGAATCTAATTTCAATTATCTAACATTACACATCTCACAAAAAAAGGTCAAGTAAAAGGTCTAAAAATTGAAATGCCAAATTCTAGGATCAAAGTGTTTCAAACAAGTCTAATATAGGAAATAAAAAATTTCTAGGTCTTTTGGCCAAATGCAATGTCAAATGTTAGGCTCAAAAAAAGTTACATGCTATGAGTTTTGTCCAGATTGAATCAAAATATATACTTTAAAGGAAAAGTGAGATGTTTTAATCTAACAAGTTTGAAACACTTTTAACAACAACTAGGCATTTGACTCTTGGACATAAACTTGATCAATGGGTATAAGGTATGAAATAAAAAGACACTTGGAGACATTTTATTTTCTCCTAAATAATGACACAAAATAGACTCTTTTGAATAATAATTTAGACAAAGGTGAACAATGCAACTTTACTTGACAAAGACTCACAAAGTATACTCGAATTGGTTGGAATTTGGAAAATTATTGGACTCTATGCCAATAGGTTTATGAAATAATTTGAACAGTGTAATGGTGTTAAAATGCTCCAAAAGTGTGACAAATATTTATTTTGAGACTCTGATGCAAAATGGTTTAACATGATTTTTGTAGCATAAACCTACCTTAACTCAAATGACATACATACACAAAGTTGGACAAATTTCTAAGGCAAAAGTATTGTATCAAATGAACTCAAGACTTATTTTGACCATGGCACAACAAGAATGGTTGTAGGAATGGTAGTATAAAATTTATTTATTTAAATTATAATGTAAGTGATGCATAAGAGGACCTAAGTTCACCAATTATGAAAAATGATATGAGTCTAAAAATGGACCTCAACCTAAATTAGAAATTGAACCTAAGTTCCCTCAAGTTTAGTGAAAATGGTGAACCCACTTAACACGTCAATCCTATAAACTTATAAAGGTGTAATTTTGAATTTAAATTATCAATGGACTCTAAAAAAAGTTGTCAAATGGTCGAGACTCAAATGGGCAACATAACTTCACCAAAATGGATGATATGACACAATGTTTTTAGATAATAAATTTAAATGAGGAAAAAGATGATTTTCACTCGGATATCATAACACCTCCTTATTTGAGAAAATTTGGGGAAAATGTGTTTGGTTTATTATTTTTGTTAACAAACAAGTTCTGACTCAAAACATGACCAAGTAATCTAATACAAAGACAAAAAATAACTAAGTAATCATCCTAAGCCCTAAACTAACAAGGTTGCATGGTATTATTGAAGTATATTTTTAAAGATGAACTTAAGAGGAAATAAATGTTTATCCAAAATAAGAGTGCATTATATCATAGGTTTTTTACACCCCCCTTTTCTCAAGTGACAATATGATGACATGGACCTTGGGGCACACCTTGCATCAAAAATACTTCTACGGCAAGTGGGGTTTGTCTAAAACTCTAAAAATTTTGACCATTCTAGATGGATCCCATGTGTACCAGATTTCACATTAGCACATAAGAGAAGAAACACATAATTTGGGTTCACATCATATGGCTTATTATAAAAATTTATTTCCCTTTTATAACCACTACATATGTTGCTTGTTCAATGTAGTGCAATGTCCAACATGCTCTAATGTCTCAGGCTTAGCCTCTAATAAAGAAGATAGTTTAAATTCTCAAACCATCATCCTAGTAAAGTTATCCAAATTTATATATCACCCTTACCCACCCCACCATGTAAATGGGTTGAAGATAATGTGAGGATCTGAATTCTTGGGTCAAGGCTTCCCTACAAAAATTATGGGAGGTAATGAAGTCCCCCTCACAATCCAAGATGTAATGAAATAAAAACTAAATAAAATATCTTTATGGTTGTTTCTAGATCATCCAATCCATGTGTGTTTTAGGGAGATCCTTCACAAAATCTCTTTTACACCTTTGGACTAAGGCAATTTTCAATGAAGATGGAATTTTTGATCCCACAAGTTCCTTAAACTAAGTAAAAAATGATAAAGAACTTGAAAAAACTTTGAAGTGGGTTTAATTTTAAAGCACTAAATGAAAGGTTTGGTGGTGTTCTTTGGCCCCTTGGCCTTAAGTTGTATAAAATTTGAAAAATAATCATAAAAAGATTCAAGTAAATACCCTAAAAAATTCTTTAACCACCAAATGAAATATTCTTAATTATTTTTAAGCATCCAAAATAGGTTTATAAAGATCTAATTAATCATGATTTGGTCACTTTTCAAGTAGGTCCTACAAGAAAATTATTATCATGTTGTTTAGCTTAGAATATCTTTTTCAAATGAAATAAGTAACTTTGAAAATTAAGCTCTCAGGTTTGTGTTTTGGAAAAAACATAGTGACCATCAGTGGTCACCTTTGACCATTGGTAGTTAATTCTTTACCAATAATCGATGGTCAAAACCAAACTGTTGGCAGTTACCTATCGACCTGAAGGCATCAACATTATTGTCAAAAATAAAATGTGTTAACTTTTTAGAACAAAAATCTCTAAAAGGGAAGATTTTATATCACAAAATATAACCAATCCATAGACTTAAAGATTTAGTTTTTTAGCAATAAGTTGAATAAAAGCTCAAAAATGAAAGTTTTTAAACAGGTTTTCCTCTACAACCCAACTATCAACGGTTGAACCTAATCGTCAGTGGTTATACCTAACCATCAATGATCCCTATGTAAACCCATGAAGATGAAATATGGCCAAATAAAGTTAGAAAATCAAATTTAACAAGTTTCAAGAACTTAAATACCAATTTGAGACATGCACATTGATCTTCTTGGTATGTAGGATGTGTTAGGTCCCACCGAGCATGCAATTTATGAACATAGGAATCTGATAAGGGGAGATTAGTGTAGTGTTATTTTATGAAATCAAAATCCAAAATAACATACTAATAGCTAACACCTTAAGCCTAGATCAAAAGGAAATCTTAATGAACAAAACTAGATGGAAAACACAACCAGAATGTAAAACACAAATGATACTTCACCCTCCTTGGATGCTATAAATAGCTTGTTGAAGTAGCTTGCTTGGTTTGTGCTTAACGAGTCTTCATCAAAGGAGGCTTGGCTATCTCCTTCTCTCCTCAGCACCAATGGCTTTGTGACTTGGGATTGTGAAGCTTCACTCAACAATTTGGCATAATAACACTACATCAATATATTTTGAAAGCATTTGAGCATGATAAATTTAGATTAAGAGAGCTTAAAATTATGAGTGTGTGGCCTTGTATTTATAGATTTTTTGAGATTGGTCAAGATCAACTAAGACCATCCATCAAAATATTGATATGTGTGGCCATGGATTAATCTAATATTTGTAATTAACATTAATAAATATCCTCATCATGATTTGGGGAGAAAGGACATTAATGAGGTATGGGAGGGCTTAATTAGATATTTATTGTATTTATGGCCTAGGGATGCCTGCCCAAAAAATGATGTCACTTAATGATGCAAAAACTCAATCAATTTCCAAAAATAAATAATAAAAAAATCTCCATGGAATTATTAATTAATCTCACAAGTCAAAATAATTAGCTTTAAACATGATTAATCAATTTTAATGCAAATCTTTGGAAATTGGTGATCAAATTACTCAAACTGGTGAAAATGTCATATTATAAGCTCAAAATTTGATTACAGTGAAATTATGATGATATTTTAGATGAATTAGAACCATTATCCCATTTAGGATGTTACTGAAAAAAATAACACATGCATTTGTCATGTGCTTCTGAATTTGTGGAATTTAGTGGTTTAGATCTCAAATTGCATTTTTGGCATTTTGGCTCAAAATGATTCAGGAAGAAATAATAGTTTCATAAAGTGCATTGCCCTATTTAGTGATACTCTAGAAAAAATCATCACTCCTATATAACAAACTCAAACCATTTAGCATTTTTTTGTGTTTTTAGGCCAAATTGTGGTATTTGATAGAAATTGGTCTTGAAGCTTGGTTAGAGGTCATTAGTGGCCACTTTTAGGTGTCTACACTCCCAAGATATGTAGATGATAAGTGATCACTAATGGAGATTATATGTCAACTTGTTGAAATTCACAAGTTTTTATCTATAAAACATAAGACATGAACATACTTTTTGATCTCAATCATAAGATAAACTTGTGCTTCATTAGCTAAAGCAAAATATATTAATGGTGAAATGACTCGAGTCAATTTTTGTTCATTTCATAATTGACCTTAATTTTATGTTAGATGTCTAATTGAGAATTATTTAAATACTAGTTATCAACATGTACCTCATTTTGAAGAATTTTATATGGATTATGATGATGACAAAGAAGCCCAAGTTTGAGACTATTCTCTCTTTAGTCTAGATAAGGTCATTAAATTCAAGATAAAATATATTTCAAAGTGAATTGAAGATGTTGAATATGTTTTAAATATTATCTATGAAGAATAAGATAATGAATTAAACCCTATTCCACAAATTGGTTGGAACCAAGATGAATCTAAATAATTGGATAGAATAACTCAAGAAATATTAGACATAACACTCATATGATTGGAGATAAAAGGAGTTAATGTGGAGAAGGTAGGCTTCCCTCCACTAATGAAAGAGATTGATGTAGGAAGTTTTCATCAACAACAATAAGTGGAAAGTCCCTCTTATACAAAATAGTCTAAGATCATAATTGAAGCACAAAAAGAGAAAGATGATGTGGCTCTTGAATCCACCTTAGTTTAGAGAGTACCCAAAATTAAAATAATAGGTTAAGATAAGGGTATTTAGGTACTTTTGGAATTTATATAGCTTTAGATACTTCTCTATTGAATATTTCCCCTTCTTAAAGTTTGGTTGTGAATACCACTCATTAGTTCATAATTATAGACACTTCTATGCCATTTCTTGTATTTGTTCCTCCTAAATTTGATATTCCATTATATTTTTATTCATCCTAAGATATGATTCTACCTCTTATTTCAACTCTTAAGGCTACATCTGAATCATCCAAATGAGATATAGGTAATGTTTTAACCACATTCAATCAAGACTTAGAAACCCCCATTCATCCTTTTCATACCTAGACTTAGATACAACAAGGGCATGTTCAATAGCCACAAAATACATAGATTCTAGATTGGTTAAATGAGCTAGTGAGGAAAAGAAAGAAAATAGCAAAACCTCAAGAAATTGATTTTCATACATTCATTAATATTTCCCCTCATGTAGTGAAGAAACCAAAGATAGTTTATATAATATTGATAGATGAACAAGGGTTGAGGTAGAACTTCCTCCTTGATATAAGAACAAAGAGGATGTTAGTGATAAAAACTATTAGGTATCAAAAGTAAATATTGATAATTCTACACGAGGATGGGTTAAAGAGAATGTGAAATCAATAATAAGCACTCTCTTTGAGAAAATTGATCAAGAAAAATATACCATGGAGAAATTTAAATAAAAGTTTGAATATCTCACATTAGTTATTCAAAATCTAGTAAATCCCATTCAATCCTCCTCATTTGACATTACACTTTAGATTTTAGATGAAAAAACATTGAATATAAGTGAGTTTGGGCGTATGAGAAAAGGAAAAAAAAGAGATATTTGATAATTTGATTCAATACGGAATCAAAATAATAAGTAAATCCATGTCAATTTACACTGAAATTAAATCTAAATTTGACCTTGCCAAATAAGTTAAGTACACATATGAAGTTGAAGATGGAAAATAGAATCATTTTTTACTAAAACAAGAAGCCTTATCTAAGTTAGATTAAATGTTCTCATTATATAAGGAGTCTTGAAATAAGAATATAGTGGAGATCTAATGTAATTCCTAGGTGTTGCTAAATTTTGGGTCCATACTATTGAATAATGTTTGAATAAATTTGAAGAATATTGGTCAATATTGATTGACATAATAAATGATATACATAAATTAATTGAACAACTTCCTTATACATTTATAGATGAAAAAGGGGTATTTATTCCATCACAATAAATCATATAATAATTCAATAAATTATTTAAAAAAGAGACAATACCAAAATTAACATTTAACTATGGGTAAATTCATAAAATTTTCAAAAATCAAACTTATTTTAACAAACTTGATAAAGATCAAAAGAAACTTCAATGAATTTAAAATAAAATCATTGATCTTCATTATGATTTAGAAAGGTATTTAATATATTCAGATGTCCCTAATGAAGACAAATTCAAAGAAACTATGCAAAATTTTAATGAATAAATAAAAAGAGTGCAATAGAGTAAGCAAAAGGAAGTTCAAATCATGCTTGATTAGGAAAGCAAGTGAAATGAAAAGATGACTCATCAACTCTTGAGCATGTAATTTTTCATTGTATTTTAGTAACTTTATAAGTCACGTGTTATTGTAATTTCTTTTTTTGTAACTTTTGAGTCATGCAAAATTTCCAAGGCAAATTTTCAAATTTTAAGTTGGTTAAATTAGTCAATTTCCTTTTGTAGCTTTTAAGTCATGTGTTTTTAATAAATAATTTTTGTAATCACTTAAAATTTCAAAAAATATGGTATATTCACCACATTTTAAGTTATAAATAAGAGCTTTCAAGTCATTTATAAGGACTTTTTGATAGTGAAATAAATATTAACAAGATCAGAGGAAAAGAGATTGTGTATACCACATTAGGATGAATCAATACAAAGGGAATTTGTATGACTTTGTGTCATAAATTCATCTAAATGAATGATATATATGAGTATGTTATTAAATTTCAATTATTATCTTTTAAGTTATATATATATATATATATATATATATATATATATATATATATATATATATATTAAAAAGTAAAAAAATCTTAGTGTATAAGTTCATTTGAATCTACGTTGAGATTTTTCATGATTGAGATGCCTTGGTGAGTTTGAAAATAAATTTGATGTTTTCTTTCATAGGTAAATATACTATTGTTGTATGTATATTTTGAGTTATCCAATCTCCTTGGTGTATGAATTTTATTAGTATGTTTAATATATATCTTTCCTCCATAATTTCAATGATAAAGGTTTCCACTATTGAAAATTTTCACCTGAGATTATTATAGAATTTTTTTGTGTTTAACTAGCTAAAATTGTCCCATTCTCCCTTCGTCCTTTCTTTTATCCTTATCCTCATTTACATTATTCTCTTCATTTCTCTTTTCCATCACATTTTTGTATTTTTTTGTTAAAATTATGAACCCCTTATAAACAAATTTTTGCTTTAAATATTTTCCTTTTTCTGTAATTTGTTTATTTTCAATAAAATTAGCTCTACTTGATAAGAGGAGAAGGACTTTGTCCCTACACTTCTAGCCAAAATCCATGATTTGTTTCCTTGAAAATTATTTCATACAATAGTTTTAGGTGCCCACCATGGGGCATGTTTCATTTCTTTCAATATAACCCACATGAAAACATTTTGGCCCATATAACTCTACTGGAAACTTGAAGACCAGTTCAACAACCACAAATTGAATGGGAACAACCTAAACAATTGGATATCACTTTTGATTTAAGGTAGTTTTCATTGGGATGTGGTACAGTTAGTGTTTCTTAGTTTTAGATAATATCGAATATATTGAACTAAGAAATAAACTATGCAGAACATGCTCAAATAATTATTTAATGTAGAATAGCCCATAGAACTTGTCAAGCACTTACAATCCTGAATATTAATTTTTCATATGACTATTATTATAAATCAATATCATGGTCATTAACCTATTCTTGATTAGATAAGTGCCAAAAAAATAATATATTAAGTCCTTTGATTTCTCACCTAGGATAACAAAGTAAGTTATGCTCATTTTTAGACTATTGTTGTAGTAATAAACAAAGAATAAGATCTTAATGCTATTTCTTGAAGGATTATAGAAATTATCCTAAGAATATAGGTAATAAGAGAAGTTTGTTTAGCCTCTTAATCATCTTCTATAGTATGAGTTGATTTTCATGACCATACTGATAGTTCAAGCTATAGTCTACCAAATGAATCTTGATTAGGTAAGTGAGACACAATAAGACATTTCTTTAGATTTATGATCATTTATGTAGAATATCATAACTAGTGTAGTATAGTTTCAAAGATTTGTTAACATGTTGGAAAAAGAATAATTTTGCATTTTCTTGCAAAAATATATGAATAATTAGCTACATGAAAATATCAAAAAATAAGAGCAACTTAAATATCACTTTAATTTCAACCTATTCCACTAAAACAATAATTTTCTTTCAAAATAGCATAAAAAATATTTACTAGAGAAAACAAAGATCAAGGTAATATAGACCCTTTCTATCAAGTGCAATAATTTTTTTGCTTTTAATTTAATTAGTGGTAGAAGTTTTTGATTTTAATTTAAGTCCTCAGCAGAAGACAAAAATCAAGAGACCAATAAGTCTTCCATCAAGCCCCATAAAAAGTAATCAGTTGTAAGGTTGTTCTATAGTGAGTCAATCTCTTATCCTCTTAAGGAATATTCTTCCTTTAAAATAATTATTTTTTGAATATTCCATTACCATGGGGTAATGTGATTGGACCATTAGCTCTAGGATAAGTATAACATGTGGAATATTAGGTGTGAAACATGTTATAACTATATTTGTAGCATTTAGAATATCAGGTGTGAAACATGAAGACATTTTAGTTAGATTTTTTGTGAAAAATCTTTAAAATGTAATATTTGATTGGTTCTATCACCTCACCATGAGATCCATCAACAATTGAGAAAACATAAAAACTAAGTTTAAAAATTTGATTCAAACCAGATGAAGATGTGCATGCATTAATTACACAACTTACCTAGATGAAGAAATAAGCCTATGAACCGATGAGTGATTTTGTGGTAACTTTCAATTAGTTACTCAATAAGATACTAGTGACTACCAAGTTGAAAGAGAAAAATAAAAAATGCTTCTTTATTAACTCATAATTTTTAGAGGTAAACTATTAATTAAGGAGATACAAAGTAGTTGACTTGGAGGTACCTTATACATTATCCATTGATGTTAAATACGATATGATAATCATTATAAATTTGAAGAAGGAACCTTCAAAAACTAAATCACAAATTTCAAATCAGTCTTCTATTGAATAAATTCTAGAAAAAAAGCTAAAGATATAAAACTAAAAAATCAATTATCTTAGAAAGTTATTGCTTCTCCTTATCAAGATATCCCAAGAAAAAAATGTGCCTTAACAAGGGAATCATCCATGATTGAAATCTCTTGAGAAAAACATTGCCATAGAATCACCCCAAAATAAAAATTAAGTGCTCATGTGAATGTTATTTTGGAAACAAAATAATTTTTTGGATATGAAGAAATAGAAAGATAAATTGAAACATAAAATCCATATCTTTAATAATTTGAAACAAAAAACCTAATGGTGACTCCACTAGTGTGTACCTAAAATATGATTTAGGAGAACGTGATTATGATGATATAGTTGAAGATATGAGTGGTCAATCATTTATAATCTTCACCAGAACACAAAATTAGAAAAAATAGTAATTTGAAAAACATGAAGAAATTACAAAAGTCATTCTTCCATGAGGAATTACATTACCTAATCAAGTAAAAGGAAAAAAACATATTATAAAGGTGTGCAATTCCCACCAAAATACTACTGCTAGCTATAAAAATTTATCCCAATCCATTGAAAATTCTTCTCCTACTAGCTTACCAAATTTTTACATAATTGAACACAATAATAAAACCAAAATTCAAATTCCCCAAGCTAATTATATAAGATAAAACTTGGATAAATTAGATAGGATTGTATATTTTATTAAAGGAAAAAATCCTAGTTTATGGAAGATAAATGCTAAAGGGATACTTTCAACCCCATCTTATTCAAATCCTA
The DNA here is from genome assembly GCA_037957365.1 of Torreya grandis. Classification (NCBI taxonomy): domain Eukaryota; kingdom Viridiplantae; phylum Streptophyta; class Pinopsida; order Cupressales; family Taxaceae; genus Torreya; species Torreya grandis. The sequence continues at coordinate 243,613 of JARHVA010002861.1, forward strand.
TAAATTTTATGACCACTACTAATTCTAAGTCTAGTAAAGTTTAAAATTTTTAAATTTCCATTTTCTTCAAAGGATGTAAGGTGAGTAACCGTATCATTGATATTTGAGATTTTGATAATGTAATGCTTGCTAGATTTTCTCATGCTTTAGGGTTAACTTATACCAAAATTTTTGGCCATTGTTATTTTATGGAAGTGAAAAAGGTACCTTTTATAATTCAAATCAAAGACACTCAATTTTATTTAGCCTTTTTTCATCAAAATATAATCAATATGACTATCCTAGAAGTAATTTTTCTATCTACATATGGCATCTTACTTGGAAGAAAATTGTGTAAAGAAACTAGTGTTTAGTTTAGACATACAAGTGTTACATTTTAAAATAAAATAGGAATACCTTCATAGATAATAATTAGGTAGTGAAATATAATTGGATATATCTCATGCTATGGTTCCAATCAAAGGAGTTAATCAATGCCTAGAACTCAATTTAAAAAATATATACACAATGATGAAGGTGGATGATCCTATAGCATATATTTTTTATGAAGATGCAATGTTAAAAAATTTCTTGCTCATTTCTAAAGAATATTTGAACATACATGAGGTAATATAAAGAGATCCTAATGACATTTGGAAAATTAAATTTAATGGAAATTTTTCCTCATCTAGAGTAGGTTCAAGAGTCACTATTATGCCTCCAAACATGAAAACCTTCTATTTTTAATAAAAATTATAGTTTGAGTGTACTAAAAATACTATTAAATAAAAATCATCACTCCTCATCTTAAAATTTGACACAAAAATGAGGGTCAAAAATTTAAAAGTTCATTGAGATGTATAATCTAGTAAAGAATGATAATCTAAGACATTATCAAAATAAGGTATTGGACAATATTGAATCTTTTTATATAATGGCTATTCCTATAAAATATAACACAAAAGTGGATACACTTATCATATCTACTACCTTTTTAATTCCTTAATCAAATATTAAAAAAGATAAATACATTATTGAATTGGTGTATAGACCTAGTGTGCCTGATAATTCTAAAAATTGGAATTTTCAATAATGATCAACATATCATCTCCTTTATTAAAGCATATATTTTCCAAAAATATCTAATTTTATGGAATTAAATCAACATACAAGTAATATTTGGTGGAAACTGAAAAAGAGGGAATTAGTGAAAAATAGAATGAAGGGGTAATTGAAGTCAAAGTTAAAAAAAATCCTAAGGGTTTAGTCTCTCTATAATAATTTTTTTATAAATATATATTTTTTATCAAAATTATATGGAAAAAACATCCTTCATCTTGACTAATTATGAAATAGTGAACATACGGTCTAAAAAACAACCAAGGTTGGTAAATAGTGGTAAATATTCTTCACCTAAAGAGCGAAGAAACTTTATCTCTATTCTCTTAAAATATATTGATATCTTTGCCTATTCACATGTTTATCTCAAATATTTATGTCCAAAAGAGATTCAACATACAATACCCCTCAAGTATAATGTAAATCCATTTAAGCAAAAATAAAGGAAATACAATCCAAATATAGCTAACACTATTTTTGAATACATTCACAAAATTTTGAAAGTGATAATTATTCTCCCTATTCATCATTTAACATGGATCACATTATAGTTATAGTTCACAAGAAAAGTGGAAAAATTAAAATATGTTGACTTTCAAAATTTGAATCAAGCATCTTTGAAAGATAACTATTCATTGCATAACATGGATCAAGTTATTCAATAAGTGACATGTTTATAAATTATTTCCATGATGGATGGTTTCTCAAGATATAATTAGATATAAGTTTCCAAAGAAAATAAATGTAATGCTACATTCATAATTCCTTGGATTATATTCACATATCGAATGATGCCATTTTGCCTCATAAACATAGGAGCACCATTCAAAGGGCCATGGATCTCACATTCAGTGATCTGATGAATAAAAATATTTTTTTCTACCTAGATGATTTGACAATGTTCTCAAAAAAGAGAGAAGACTATTATGAGAATTTATAAAAAGTGTTTTAAAAATTATGCCTTTACAATATTTATCTAAACCCTAGAAAATATTTGGAGTGACTAAAGGAAAAATTTACATACATATCATCTCAAGATATGGAATCAAAATTTATCCAAAAAAGGTTAAAGAAGTTAAAAAACTACATTTTCCAATTAGTAAACTAAAGGTACATTCATTTTTCATTAAGGTGAATTTTATAAGGAGATTTATACCTAATTTTATATAACTCACTATATTTATAACTAAAATGATGAGGGGAAAACTTATTTAAAATGAAACAATGAAGGAAAAGAGGCATTTGAAAATACAAAGGTTTTCATTTCATTGGCACCTACTTTGGTCTACCTAGATTTCAAAAAAAAACTATTTATTGTTATTCTTTAAATCATGATCTCTCAGCCATTTTGGTCCAAAAAATAATTAAGGGATTGAATAAAAAATCACCTTCATGATTTGGGGTCTTAAGTATGATGAATTAAAATATTCTCCAACATAAAAACATACATATGTTGTTATCAAAACTATAAAAAAATTCAAGTACTATATTCTTCATTCACATTCCATTGTGATGTTACCTAATATAGGAGTGAAGTATATATTGACTCAACAAGAACCAAGTTCAAAAAATAGGTAATTGGATCAAAAATTCCATGAATATGATCTTGAGATCAAACCTACTAAATTGTTCTGAGGTAAAGGCTTATGTTAACTCATGGTAGAATAAACTAACACTTAAATAGTATATACTTCAATAAGTGGATGATCAAGACATATAAGAATTACCTTTATTTTAATTTGTGGATTCTACACAAGAATGGTTTTTAGACATTACATTTTTATTCACATATGGAAAATGCTTGTCACATATAGATGCTAAACAAAGAAGAACAATCAAATTGAAAAAAATTAAATATGATATTTAGGATGTTTTTTTTTTAAATAATAGCATTTATGGCATATTATTGACATGCATTAGCATTTTTAATTTGTTGGTTGACCAAAAATTTTGGCTCTTCCTTTCAAACCTTTGAGTATGGAAGAAATTTTCTAGCAATAGGGGTTGGATTTCATTGGGACGATGAATTCTCAATCAAGTGTCAATTATACCCACATTATTACAAATACATATTAATTTAAACAATGTGTGGACTCAATCCTAGTCAAATAGAAAATTTATAATTAGTATTAAACTTTACCAAATAAAATATATTGGTAAGATATGATGTCCCACAAAAAATTGTAACAAATAATGCATCAATTTTTTCTTCAACAGAAGTGGTCTAATTTTGTTATAGATATGGAATTTATTTATATCATTCTTATGATTACTACCCATAAGGAAATAGCCAAGTAGAATATAATAAAATAATATTTTACCACTATCCATAAGTTGTTTGATAAATCCTATCATTTCTTTGCAATTTTTACTTTGATTGCTTACTTTGTTGGTCGATTCCCCCTTAAGAGCCTTTTAAAGAAATGGGTTCAAAACCACTAACAAGGCCATGGTGTAAAACTTGAAGGAGTCTAAAACCTGACAAAGGGATTTTTGTTTCACTTTTATAACCTAAATCATTGCAAAGTTATTTTCAATCATGGGCCTTGGTTCATTCATAACAATCTATTTGTGTTTTCTCATTAGACTCCAGACATTCAAGTTTTAGAGCAAGAAAAACTAAAAATCCTCATCTGGGTTTAATTTTCTAGCTTGCCTCTCCCCTTACGGGGTTTTATATACCATATTATAAAACCCATAGGGAATTTCATATTCCGTGAGCACACTAAGTTCTTTATGGCTCATCCTCATAAGAGGTTTTGTGTTTAAGTAGATCTATCCCATGATTTGAATGATTATATTGATATACAAATTAGCTCTAACCACTTTTATTAGCATGTCTTGTATATCATTCTACCAAATACTTGATTTTAGTACCAGTATTTGAAACACATGATTAGGGAATGCCATATGATGATACACACACCCCCTACTCCTTAAGGAAAAGGTAGATTTTAAGTCAAATCTCAAAATGGAAATAATTACAATTGGACTACTGTCACCAATATGAAAAACAATAACTCCTCCAAAGGTGTTGATAGGCAAAAAAATTATTCATTTTAACCTTATGGAAATAATTCTACTTAAACTTCTACTAGTAAATCTACCTTGCCTACCAAAGTTTCTCTTCTACTTGTGTGTATGTTGCAAGTAGTGTCCTCACTAGTTGAGATGCCACCTTCAACACCACTATCACAACCCTCTCCTAGGGTGAGTGCTCTAGAGGAAGAAAGGAGCATGGTCACCTTTGACCAAAAAATAGTATTCTCATGATCTTGAAACCCATCCTCATCTCCTAAAGAGGAAGAATATATGTCACACAAGTGACAACCATTTAGAATTACTTATTTCATGCCCAAAAAACTCATGTTTAATAATTTTGTCTCACTAGAAAGTCTCATAGAGGAGAATTACATGCACATCGATCCTACCCAATGATTGTTTATTCTTGGAATGTTTGAGGTCTTATTAATTTTATATGTAAGTATGTGGTCAGTAATAGTTGCCAGCTTTTCCACAACATGAAAATTATTTGCTTACAATAGGTCAAGATTTTTGGATTATTACTATAAAATACAACATGAATCATCTATCATGGGACCATTTGTCAAAATACTAGGCATGAAATTGGGAATGGTGGGTCCATCACTTTTTTTGCTTTAGAGTTATCTCAAAATATTGTTTCATGGGTTCAGACCCCACCCATTGGGTGGTGTGGACCCTTTTTTAATTTAATAACTACATCATTAGGTTGGTAAATTTATATGCCTCTTATTATACTATGGAGCAGGCCACCTTATGGAGGTTTTTGTTTGACTCTCTCCTCGATGTTCATTGGATCCTCTGTGGTGATTTCAACATGGTATAATTGGTAGAGGATAAATAAAGATGCTTTCTAATACGATGGTACACTGATGAGTGTGAATCATGGTTTTCTATGCACAAAAAACTTGGGTGTTTTATCCCATCCATCATTTAAGGAAGAATTTAGACTCCCCTTGGTTTACCTAGTTTAATTTTTGATAGGTAAAAGATAGGGTGCTTCAGCACCTCGATAGAGCTCTTCTAACTAAGCAAGATATTTTTTATTTTTCTCTAGTCAAATATAGACCAATATCAGTCATTCATGATACTTCCTTTCATATCATCACCTTATTTACTTTAAATTTGAATGGAATTTTCCTAAAGCTAAGCCTGCCTCCATGCAATTCTATCTCAATACTACCCACCTCAAGAATGAAATAATGGTGGGGCATATTATCAAATTTTTTAACACGGTCCCTCAACCAGAGGGTGACACTGGATGGATTTAGTGGTGGTATTATGTTCTTGTTCATACTTACACATTTATTAATATCTATGACAAACAAGAGACTAATTTTAAATGGCATCTGCATAATGCTACAAACCATGAGTATATCCATGCTTCATAGAAGCTAGAGCAATTGCCTTTCAATGTCCACATTCAAACTCAAGTGTCACATTAAAGACATAAAATCCAAATTTAATAAGCACATAAATCTAAAATATCTTAGTTGAGAGCTCATATTTAATGGTTGAAAAGTGGAGATAAAGTTTATAAGTAATTTTTTACCCTTTTCTGCTTTAGGAGATTTGCTAATAGAATCAAAACTATCAAGGAAGGAAACACTAGACTTACCAAATTCCTAGAATTATGAAATACTTTTTTCACCATTACCATGGTGTTTTCTCATCACAAACTTCTTCTATAGAGAAGGAGGCATCTCTCCTTCAATACCTCTAGGTTGTTCCCTATAAAATCTCTAACTCTGAAAGAGTTTCATGTGATAGGACCTTATCTCTCAATGACCTCCATGAGGCTATTAAGAAGATGGAAGTGGAAAAATCTCTAGGAATTTAAGGTTTCTCATGTGAGTTTTATCAAACCCTTTGGGATACTATTAGTCATGATCTTCACTGGGCATATTATGAAGTTATTCTAACCAATTCTTTGCGAACCTTTACAAATCAAGGTAACATCAAGTTTATTCCCAAGACTAGTGATCCTAAAATTATCAAAAATTAGAGGAATATTACTTTTTCAATGTATCCTATAAGATTACTTCTAAATATTTAGCTCTCATGGCGAATCACATTATCCCTTTAGTTGTTAGGAGTGAGCAAACTAGTTTCATCTAGAACTGGTTCACTCTAGATAATGTCATTATTGTCTAGGAAGGTATGGAATAGGTTAATATATTTAATAAAAAGGATTTATTTGTGAATATTGATTTTGAGAAAGCCTATGACTGCATCAAGTGGCCATTCATTCTATCCATGCTTCAAGCACTTGGTTTTGGCCCAAAATTTGCTCAGATTGTTAATATGCTTTTTCAAGATGTTGGGTCCTATATCACTATCAATGACACCCAATCTTATTGGTTTGAAATTCATCTTATTTATATGTTCTTATAATATAAGGATTTATCTACCTCCTAGCTAACTTTTTTGTTAAGGGTATGGTGAAAGGTATCTCCCTCCCTCAGTCTGATAGACATATTTTAAATGGTCATTTCACAAATGACTCTTTTATCACACTTAAATAGGAAGAATAATCCATTAGAAATGGCATGTAATGTCTCCAAATTTTTTGTTTAGCTTCAAGCTCTGCTATTCAATGGAGGAATACCCAGTGTTATAGGCAATACCCAAGCCCTAAACCTCCTTGGTTAGAGTAATTTTAATGGCAATGGATTATACCATGGGTGAAATTTAAGTTTATTGGAATTCCTTTTGCCTTTTAAGCCTATCCATCTAATTTATGGTCTTATGTAGTGTAAATAATTGAAAAAAATCTCATTTTAGATCACTAAGCCTCTTTCTCTTGCTGGCAAATTTTAAATTTGATCTAAAGTTTTAGCAGCTATGCATGTGTATTGAAAAAATTCTAAGAGATTTTCTATGGGATAACTCTAAAGGACATAAGGGATTCTATAGATTTGCCTAGAAAATTTGATGTTGTCCCAAAGAAGCTAAGGTACTAGGTATCCTAGATATTAAAATTCAAGGACTTACTCTTGGGTTCAAATGGATTATTAGAGGTATTTTTTTGGTATGAATCTTGGAAGATTCTTCCCCACCATTGTATCTCTTAGGGACTCCCATGTGTTAGAAAGGATTGGCAAGGCCTAATTCTTCACTCCCTATTCATTAACCCAATGCCTTTTAAAAATAAGGCCTCTCTTTTGATTCAAAGTTTATGGAAGTCTTGGAAAAAGCTTAATCCTCAACCAACTAGTTTGGTGAGGGGTTCATGAATGCTCTCTCTATTAACTCCTAGTCCCTTTAGTGGTCACTCTGCTTAAATTTGCATAACATTCCTTTTGCCTTAGTCCCTTAGGTTAAAGGGTTATAACTCTTCATAAAAGGTGTGAAGTTAATCACCAATTTTTTTGGAAAGAGAATAGGGTCTAGCTCACTTGGAAATAACTTCAAAATAAATTTCATTTAATAAAACTAGATGTAAAAGTTATTGTAAAAATTCAAGGATCCATACTTGATGAGTATTTGCCTAAAATTGGAGTCAATTCCCTTATTATTTTGTGGAAGGATTGGAACTAACCTACGACCACCCCCTTCACCTGATACTCTCCTCAATTGGGGTACAAAAACTTTCTACACAATGTATAAAAAATGATATGCTTAATATCATATGGAATCTTCATTCTATATATGGGATTTGGGCCCATTATTTTAGCATGGTGTGGTCTGCTTCTATTAATCCCAAAAAAACTCATTTCTTATGATGCCTTCTATACCAAGGCCTACTTGTGGGAGACTAGCTTAATCATTTAGGTGTGCCTAACCCCATATACCCATTTTGTCAACAACCAAAGACTATAAAACACATTTTATAATTTTTCTCACATGAACAATTTGTGTGTTGATGGATACATTCCGTTTTCTAACCCTTTCATCCTAAATTATTCATGTGGAAGATGGATCTCTTGGGGGACTTAGCTTTGTTGCCTTCAACATATAATCATTTTTGGCAAATCTTTTGAGTTGACATTTATTTTCAAATCTAAAAAGATAGAAAATATATTTTCTTTAATCATGAAAGGTTAAAATGTAATTTTTTTGTTACCAACAAAATTACTATTCTCTCTAATGTTACTCTTTAGATTCAAGTCTAAAAAGATAAGGTCCATCTGGAACTTAACCACCTCCATTTACTCATTCACTAGGGAAATTCTCCATACACAGTCAGCCATGAACCTCGTGAGCCCCCATGGCATCCTTTACCCCTATAGGATGATGACATGGGCCAAATTAACAGTGGTCTAGAACAAGATGTAGGAGTCACTCTCTAGAATGGTCACCATCTCATTGGTATTCTCTTCATTGTGGTGGTCTAAGTGGCTTGTCCATATATGGAGGTGATGGCAAGGGCTAAAGATCTCCTCCCTCATCTTAGGATGGTGACATTAGAGGTTGGGTTCTACCTACCTAAGGTAAATTCCCATGCCTAGATCTAGTAATTTCCCCTGAATGAAATCAAAATGAGACTTTGTAGGCTCAGTAAAATATTAGTTGGGAGTCCTTACCTATTAATGAGTCCTCCTACCTTGGGAGGATGGGGTGATAAACCTAGGGTCTACCACCTCTTCTACCTCCCCTGATGTCTATGTTTGTTGAGGATACTTAATTTTTCTCATTATTTTTATTTGTACCTTGCTCTCTTTGCTTTTTTTTCAACTATTGATGTGATGTAATATATTGTGGGTGCGGTCATTTTATGACCACTTTTTTGACTTGAACCGAGGTGTTTTTTACCCTCAATATGATTTTTCTCATGGTATGTGACTTCACCATTTTTTTATGATTTGTGTTGTACCATATATTATTTTTTATAAATATATAGGCACTTTTCAATCACACAAAAACTCAAGGAGGAAATAACACATGTTGTTGACAAAATCAAGTTAAAAAATTATTTGAAAATAAAATAAAATAAAATAATTTTTAGGTGGGAGATAATGTGATCCTATGGGACAAGTGAAGAGAACCAAAATTAATCCATGGTAAGTTTTATTCTCCATGGAATGGCCCATTAAATATTAGACACTTATAAAATGATAATGATTTCTACCTAGCTTACTGACAGGGTGCACATTTCCCCTTTCCCTACAATAGGAAATAGTTTGAAATAATATTTTAAGTGAAATTAGGTTGTCCTTTGCATGTAAATAACTAAATATAAGGCTTTGGTTGTGTTTCTTGCTTTCCTTTTTTTTTTGGTTGTGTTGTCCCATTTTTGTTTCCATTTCTCTAATTTGTCTTATTTTTTTCCTCATCATTCTGTGTTGCCAAATCTCTTGTCAAAAGTATTTGTCAAAACCAAAAAAATATTCCACTATCTAATGGATAAGATATTTTATACTGAACTATACATTTTGAGGTTCATAATTTGTCTTTTCAAGCTAAGTCCCTAGTCAAAGCCAGTTGTTGTACTCAAATTTGAACATGCATGAAAATTTGGTCCCACTAAGAAAAATAGATTGAAATCAATAAAAATTGGTCAAGTCAATACTTTTAAATGTCTTATTAAAATTTATGTTTAAAATAAATGTAAGGTCCATAAAGTGATGTGGAAAGTATTCATAAAATCAAAATTTGTGAAAAAACTATGTCTTTGTGCCTTATTAGGTTCTTACCACCTATTTTGTAAGTCTTAGGTTTCTAACCCTTGTCAAATACCCAAGTGGAATATGAGACCCCTCAATTCACACATCATATTTTTTAACCTTGCCTAATAAGTGTCAGGTTTTTGACCCTTCTATTACATGCATCAAACTTTAAACCTTTATTTTACCTCTTTGCAAAACATAAGCCATGTTAATCACCTAATGGGATTTCAACTCCCTGCATGCACATTTGAATAATTATGAAGTATAAATTGCACTTTAACAAAACCTAAGGCTTAATTTTTGTTACAACCCTAATATTTATTTTCATAATTGCCTACACATGTGAAGTATTTGTCCTCCCTATAACTGCTCTGGTTGATAATTTCTCCTCATTACATTTCCATTTTTGTTCTCCTTTCCTATGTTTTCACCCTTTTTACTTGAAGGAGATTTCTCCCTCTATTTGTATATTCATGGTCTACAAAGCTTAGGGTTTCCTTGCTAGGTTTATTTCTTTGATAAGACTTGCATCATTTGTAATACTATGGCACTTTTTAATGATTAATTTTAAATTCATTAGAGACTCCAAAAATCAATTTACATTCATTAGGATATTGAGATTTTCATATCAATCCATATCAAAAATTTATCATTGCTCAATCTTCATTAGAATTTTAATCATTGAATTATAATTAACATGATCCTAGTCCTACACAACATCTCTTAGGATTCTAGGTGTTGAATAGCATACATTAAATTATAGTCCTTGTAGGAAACTCAATCAAAATACTATAAAAGAACACTCCTCAAATTTATGAGGAATTAAAATAATACATTAGTTTATCCCTACTTAACACACTATCATAATCCAAGTCTCACACAACATCTTATTTCTAACAAGTTATAGAATAATTCATAATTTTTTCCTTTTTTCTAAGCCAACATTCAAACTCTATCTCCTTGATACATGGATTAGCTTTCTCAAAATATCACATCATAATCTCCAAAGAATAATGGAGACATAAGTATCAATTTTATGGGGGTTTTCCTCCTTTAAAGATTAAATCCAACATTAATAAAATCACATATACAGAATTGGGATGTGTTGACCTCATAGAGTTTTAGCAAAGGATTAATGTAACTCGCAAGTTAGATTGGGTTCAAAAAATTAATGATAGTGGTATTGCTCAAGTTGTGGATTTCCTGACATGAGTAAAATAACCTGAATTGGTATTGAACATGGAAAATAACTATGATAAGGAGAGAAGTTAAAAATTCAAAAGGAGAATATGCTATTTCCATTCATCTAGAATACATCAATGACATGATCAAATTTATTGATCGTGAGTCATATGTTGACCTTCCTCCAAGTTTAAATCATGAATTCTAGGATTAAAACATAATATTTTGTTTTAAAATGGTCAATAAACAATAGATAATTATACCAAAGAGTTTAGCATCAAGGTTGCCAAAAATTATCTCAAGGTTAGAATTCATTAATGAAATCAATAATATCCTTACACTATTGAATAAAGTTTTTGGTACTCCAGTCTATAGATAATTTTATCCATGGTTGTAAAGGTACTTATGGATCATTCATGAAAATAAACAATACATCAATTGGTTTAGATTTATTAGTGACTTCATTCATAAATTACTCTAATAAGTTACCATAACATTTAAATTATATAATACTTCCTATTTGGTTTATACAATAGCCCATAGAAGGATATACAATGGATTAAACATAGTTTGGGATATGTATTCATCCAAAATTTATGATTTTTATCCTTAGCTTACAATAAAATAAATCCTACTCCACTTTCATAGAGTAATTATGCCTTCTTATAGTACATTGTTCAAATGTTTGAATGTGATCAATGTAACACCAAAAAACAATTAAATCCTCTTCTAAAATATGAAGGGAGGGAACTTGGTTCATAAAATTTCTGACCTTATCATATATTATTATATGTAGATGAGAAATATCTCCTTACATGCTTTGAATATATGTAAATGTTAAGTGGGTAATGATGGAGCTTGTAAATTAACTTGTTTAAACTCATAAGTTATTATTAACCCAAAGTGTACAAACTACACATCTTTATGACTACGGATATAGTCAATCTTAGATTCAAGAATTAGAGGAAGTAAATGAGTTTGATAGCTTTTCCCTAGCTTATATTCTAAAGCCAATTCTATAGTCTTGATTCTTGCCTTAACAAATGTCTTAAAAGTAGACTTATACTTAAGCTTGCCAAAAATAAAGTTTTCTTTCAAAGTAGAAGATTTATAAATTTGATTCACTTTTATAGCAAGAAGTTTATAATTAGAAGCTATACCTGCAAGAGCTGATTCAGTGACTTCAATTTTTGGCATATCTACTTTGAATATTTTTTCTCCAACTTCTACCAGAGGTAGCTCAAAGTATCCTTCAACTTTAGCTTCATTCATCATTTGGTATCTTGGAGTAGAACTGCTTGGTTTTTAGAATTATACCATTAAGTAACTAGGACTTCAAGATTCACTGGGGATTCCTTAAATGAGTAGAGATAAAAATTTTGACAAAAGAGAAGATAATTTAAAGGGTTTCTCAATAATGGGATACAGTTAAATCAAGGCAATAGTATACTCATAATGAGAATAATAGAGACTTATTAGCATATGTATGGCTCTAATACTAATTTTATAGACTTCGATCCAGACCTTTGTCTATAGCAACAATGGTGGAGGCTGATGGCCAAATGGATATGAATTTGATAATAACTCAAATAAAAATATAGCAAACAAACATTAGAAGAAGATTTCTGATCCTCAGTATCGCACTAAGTGCCATAGGAGAGCATACATCCATCTTCTTAAAGATTTTTTAAGAATCTAGACTCCTAAGACATAGACTCCAACTTTGAATGAAATTTCAATGCATAAAATGAACCAAAATGAATTATTTATAGTAGAGAGTAGGGTCCTACCAATAATCTTTGCTTTGGCGGTGTTTACTATTCATCTACTTTACAACTCACAATATTTTACTTTATGTACACATCATAGCTTAAAGAGAGATTTTATTAGATCTACATGATGATGAGTTTGATGTTAGTGGAGATGGGTCCAACATTGTTTTTGCTTCAACAAAAATATCATCATTGTTAATTGGATAGAATAAGCATCTTATCTAGAACACGTCATATATTCCAATACCATCCTTCATCATTATCTTCATGTCGTGGGATGATTTAAAAGTAAGATTTCCAATGAAGATTTTTATGGATGATGGTATATATTATAGTATCTTGATCATGATGATCCTATTCATAAATGAGATGGGGACCATAATGAGCTATCCACCTATAAAGATATTCATGATGTTCTGTCTAAATTTTGATTCACCATATCTAATTAGGTATTTTGATCAGATCAAAGAATTATCTCATAAGTAATTCACTATTTAAGTGATGAATAGTGATTACTCCTTGTTGGTGTCAATCAACTATTACATGTGTTATTCCTGACATCTACAAATATGAGGAATCACTATGAGAAAATCATAGACATCTAGGATGAAAACCTTCTCCAAGAATCTGTTCCTAGATTAATAAATTAAGATCTAAATTTTTTTGATTATAAATCCTTATTAAATTTAAACCAAGATATGGTTGATGCATTAAATTAGTAGTAGGATTCCTACTCAACCAGTCTATAAAAAAAATTATTTTTCCCTTTAATGTGTTTTATAGTGTAATTAAACTGGTTAAAATAAGCCTGCCACTGTATGTATTTACCTCTTCCATCCTTTTGACCATGATCCTTTTTCTTTAAAGGTTAAGAATTTGGTGTAATCAATTTTAATAACAAAATGAGGTAGATGCATAAGTTTAAGGGTGAATTTTTCAAGGCATTTCTTGACAATGTAAATCTCTTTGTCTAAAGATATCCATTTTTTCACATCTTCTACAAATATTCCATTGGCATATTCACAAATATATTCTTTGACATCTTCTATACAACAAAGAACACCTTACCATGTAGTGTTTGATGCATCTGTATATAATATAAACTGATTAGATTGTGGAACATGAAGGATAGGAGGTTTTGATACCTTTTATTTAATATCTTGGATAACCTTCTAGTGTTTTTAGTCCATATGTATTTTTTATTTTTCTTGAGCAATTCTTGAAAAAATGTTCTATCATTTCCAGTGTCTGCATAGAAACTATTGACATAATTAAGCTTTTAAAGAAAGGCTTGGAGTTGTTTTTTTATCAAGAACATCTAGAAATTGAAGGACCTTCTTAGTAATATGAGGCTTAACTTGTAATTCACCAATTTTTACAAGTCCTAAGAAATTTTAGCTATTTTGACATAATTAAATTTTAGTACTAGAAAGTACTATTCTTGCTTCCTTTGCAATCTTATAGAATTGAGATAAATGACCAAGATTTTCTTCAAGATTTTTACTAAAAATCAAGATATCATCAATGTATACATAGAAAAAATTAGATGTTCCTTCAAATATTTTATCCATATGTGATGGAAAAAGGTTGGTGCATTCATAAGATCAAACGGCATCACATTCTATTGGAAATGTCCAAAGGGATAACTGAATGTTGTTTTATGCCTATCTTCTACTGAATTTGATAGAACCCTAATTCACAATCAAATTGAGAAAAGTATTTACACCGGGCAATCGTTTTTAACAAATAAGACTTGTCTAGAATAGGATAGGGATAACGCTCTATTATGGAAATCAAGGGCTTATAATTAATTACCATTATTTTCTTGCCTCTTTTTTATTCTAAAGTTTGTTTACCATAAAATCATAACAATAAAATGGTGAAGTAGAAGACTCAATAAATTTGGCTTCTTTCAGTTCTTGAATAGCCTTTTCCATATCAGGATAGTCTGTAGCTGAGATGGGAATTTTCTTCCCAATTTTCATGTGTTTTCTTTCTTTAATATTGATTTCCATTTTAGGCATTTTATTTTCCTAGAATAACTGAGGATTATTAGAACATATTTATTCTTGAAGTGTTTTCCCCATTTCTAGTATCTTTTGATATATAGAATCTAGAGGTTGTTGGTTCATTGTATTAGGGAATTATTCAAAACCATAGGTAAGGCAAGGAGCCCTAATTTTTTTACCATGAAGTGTAAACATAACACCTTGAGGGGTAAATCCATAAGGAGAATATCTATCTATGAAGGATCCTCTAAGGAGTATATCTATAAGCATTTTATCATACTGAAATAAATCACAAAAGAAAGGATGGCCTTGGATATTTACAGGTTCATGGTGTTTATATTGGGATCTTATGAAATCATTCCCTTGGACATCTAAGGATTTATACACCTGATTAAGAGGAAGTTTTTCCCAATCTCTAACTATGGGGGGTTTTTCAAAAGAATATGAAGCTCCAGTATCA
Organism: Torreya grandis; assembly: GCA_037957365.1. Classification (NCBI taxonomy): domain Eukaryota; kingdom Viridiplantae; phylum Streptophyta; class Pinopsida; order Cupressales; family Taxaceae; genus Torreya; species Torreya grandis. Next base: position 258,785 of record JARHVA010002861.1, read on the forward strand.
ACTTGAGCATCATATCTTCTACCATTCATTTATATATATATATATATATATATATATATATATATATATATGAATTGGGCAAAGCTTATATTGATTAGCTAAGTAATATAAACTAGTTTTTCTTTATATTCTTAAGGAATAGGGGTACATACCAATCTACAATGAATAGGATTCTCTTTGGCTACTTCAAATTGTACCTTCTTAGCTTCATACAAATTTTCTTCTTCTACTGGTTCTTCCCATAGTTATGTGTTAGTAGTTCTAGTGTCTTATACCATGCCATTAATCTATCTTTTGTAGAAGGCTAACAATATTCAAAATAATATTCTCCAAAACAATCTTCTTCATAACCATCAGTAAAAAAATATAAATTATTTTTATTGAGTTCAACTTATAAAGTAGGAGTTATTGGTTCTAAAGTAGCTATTTTAGAAGGACTAGTTGGTTGCTCATTTGGTAATAAATAGTTAAACTTATTTTTATCTAATTATCAGATGGTTTGAATGTTTGATCAAATTTTAATGGCTTTGATTTAAGCCTTTGCATAGTAGGAGGAATATAATCAAAATGAGGTTTTCTTCCTCTACTTGGATACCTGCTATTACATCCTTTTGCTGGGGATCCACGTGATGGAGGTCTTCTAGTGAATCTTGAGTTGCTCTCTCCTTGTTCTTTTTAGTGTTCTTTCCAGGGTCTTTGCATCATAGTGATGGGTTCTTCTTCAAGGTCACTATCCAATTGATCTAATTCATCTTCATCATCAATTTTATCTAGTTCTTCTATTTCTTCAAGCACTAGTTCAAAGATGTCTTCTTATTGATACAAGTCTTCATCTTCTTCTACTAAATCCCACCATGTTGTTGTTTTAGTGGAGTAGATGACTTTGATAGCCTTATTATTGTAATAAAATTAGGGAGAAATGTGACCAAGTTGGTGGTAAATATAACACCAAACAATTTTACACACTAGATAGGGAAATCATCTGTGATCAAGAAATTTATGTCGGGGAGTTGGAGTGTGATCTTTTGGGTAAGAATGATGCTTATAGGTTAGACATTGGCATTTGTGCTTGAGAAAAAATGGTTTACATACAAATGGGTAAGTTTCATTGAATTTTTTAAGCATACATCTTTGTTCTCATAGACTTTTTAAGACTCTAGACTCCTAAGACTCAGACTCCAACTTTGAATGAATTTTGAATGCATAAAATGAACCAAAATGGCTTATTTATAGTAGAAAGTAGGGTCCTACCAAGAATATTTACTTTAGTGGTGTCTATTGTTCATCTACTTTACAACTCACAATATTTTACTTTATGTACATAGCATAGCTTAAAGAGAGATATTGTTGGATATACATGACGATGAGCTTGACATTAGTGGAGATGGGTCCAACATTGCTTCTTATTTAGTAAAAATATCATCATTGCTAATTGGTTAGAATAAGCATCATAGCTAGAACACATGTCATGTATTGTAATACCATTCTTCATCATTATCTTCATGTCATGGGATGATGTAAAAGTAAGATTCCTACTCAAGCTTTCTACGGATGATGGTATGGATTACAATATCTTGATCATGATGCTCTTTTTCATAAATGAGATGGGGACCATAATGAACTATCTACCTATAAAATATTCATGATGTTCTATCTAAATTTTGATTCACCATGTCTAATTAGGTCTTTTGATCATATCAAAGAATTGTCTCATAATTAATTCACTATTTAGCGATGAATAGTGATTACTCCTTATTGGTGTCAGTCAGATGATATGTGTGTTGTTCCTAACATCTGCAAGTCTAAATAACCATTATGAGAAAATCATAGATATCTAGGATGAAGGCCTTCTCTGAGAATGTTTTCTTGGATCAACAAATTAAGATTTGAATATTTTGGATTATAAATCCTTGTTAAATTGAAACCAGGATATGGCTAATGTAATAAATTAGTAGTAGGATTCCTACTCAACCAGTCTTCAACAAAATTATTTTTCCCTTCAATGTGTTCTATAGTGTAATTAAACTAGTTAAAATAAGCCTACCATCATACATATTTACCTCTTCCATACTTCTGACCATGATCCTTTTATTTAAAGGTTAAGAGACTAGTATAATTAGTTTTAATAACAAAATGAGGTAGATGTATAAGTGTAAGGGAAAAAATTTCAAGGCATTTCTTGACAGCATAAATCTCCTTGTCTGAAGATATCCATTTTTCACATATTCTGCAAATATTCTACTAGATTTTCCAAAAATATATTCTTTTCCATCTTCTATACAACAAAGAATACCTCCCCATGCAGTTTTTGATGCATATGTATATAAAATAAATTGATCAGATTGTGGAACATGAAGGACAGGTAGTTTTGATACCTTTTATTTAATAGCTTAGACAACCTTATTGTATTCTTCAGTCCATATCTATTTTTTATTTTTTTTGAGTAATTCTTGAAGAATTGTTCTATCATTTCCAGTGTCTACATAGAAACTATTGACATAATTAAGCATTCCAAGAAAGGCTTGGAGTTGATTTTTAACAAGAACGTCTAAAAATTGAAAGACCTTCTTAGTAATATGAGGTTGGACTTGTAATTCACCATTTTTGACAAGTCCTAAGAAATTGCAATTATTTTGACACAATTGAATTTTAGTACTAAAAAATACTATTCCTGCTTCCTTTGCAATCTTGTAGAATTGAGATAAATGGCTAAGATGTTCTTCAAGATTTTTAATAAAAATTAGGATATCAAAAATGTATAAAAAAACAAAATTAGATGTTTCTTCAAATATTTTATCCATATGTAATTGGAAATAGGCTGGTCCATTCATAAGACTGAATGACATCACATTCCATTAGAAATGTCCAAATGCACAACTAAATGCTCTTTTATGTCTATCTTCTAATTTTACCTGAATTTGATAAAACCCTGATTTGCAATCAAATTGAGAAAATTATTTACACTAGGCAAAATTTTGTAGCAAATAAGACTTGTCTAGAATGGGATAGGGATAATGTTATGTTATGGAATTCAAGGGCTTGCAATTAATTACCATTATTTTATTGCCTCTTTTTTTTTTGAATGTTTGTTTACCATAAAAGTGTAGCAACAAAATGGTGAATTATAAGACTTAATAAGTTTGGATTCTTTCAGTTCCTGAATAGCCTTTTCCATAACAGGATAGTTTGTAGATGAGATGGAAATTTTCTTCCCAATTTTTATGTGTTTTCTTTCTTTAATATTGATTTCCATTTCAAGAATTTTATTTTCCTAGAATAATTGAGGATTATCAGAACATATTTATTCTTAAATTATTTTCTCCATTTCTAGTATATTTTGATATGTAGAATCCAAAGGTTGTTGGTTCATTGTACTAGGGAATTGTTCAGAGGCATAGGTAAGGTAGGGAGCCCTAATTATATTACCATGAAGTGTAAACATAACACTTTGAGGGGTAGATCCGTAAGGAGAATATCTATCTATGAAGGATCCTCTAAGGAGTATATATATAGGGATTTTATCATACTAAAAGAAATCACAAAATAAAGTATAGCCTTGGATATTTATAGGTTCATGGTGTTTATATTGGGAGCTTATGAAAGAATTCTCTTGGACATCTAAGGATTTATACACTTGATTAGGAGGAAGTTGTTCCCAATTTGTAATTATGAGGGATTTTGAAAAAGAATGTGATGCTCCAGTATTAACTTGAGCATCATATCTTCTACCATTCATTTCTATAGATATGAATTGGGCAAACCTTCCATTGATTAGGTGAGCTATATAAACTAGTTTTTCTTCATCTTCTTGAGGAATAGAGGTACATACCAGTCTACAATGAAGAGGATTCTCTTTAGCTACTTTAACTTGTACCTTCTTAAATTCATAAAAATCTTCTTCTTCTAATGGTTCTTCCCATACTTCTATGTTAGGTGTTCCAGGTGTCCTATACCATGGCATTAATCTATCTTTTGTAGAAGGTTGACAATCTTAAAAATAATATTCTCCAAAACAATCTTCTTTATAACCATAAATATCAAAAGAAATCATTTTGATTGAGTTCATCTTGGAAAGTAGGAGCAACTATTTCTAGGGTAGCTATTCTAGAAGGACTAGTTGGTTGTTCATCTGGTAATAAACAACTAAACTTATTTTCTATATAATTATCAAATGGTTAGAATGTTTGATCAAATTATATTGGCTTTGGTTTAGGCCTTTGCATAGTAGGAGGAATATATTCGAAATTAGGTTGTCTTATTCTACCTAGATACATGTTATTACATCCTCTTGCTGGGGATCCTTGTGATGGAAGTCTTCTAGTTAATTTTGAGATACTCTCTCCTTGTTCTTTCTAGTGTTCTTTCTAGGGTCTCTACATCATAGTGATAGGTTCTTCTTCAAGGTCACTAGTTAGTTGATCTAATTCATCTTCATCATCAATTTTCTCTAGTTCTTCTATTTCTTCAAGCATTGGTTCAAAGATGTCTTCTTGCTAATACAAGTCTTCATCTTCTTCTACTAAATCCCACCATACTACTATGTTAGTGGAGTAGATGGCTTTGATAGCCTTATTATTGTAATAAAATTGGGGATCAATGTGACCAGGTTGGTGGCAAATATAGCAGTGAATAGCTTTAGACACTAGATGGAGAAATCATCTATGATGAAGAAATTTATGTTGGAGAGTAGGAGTGTGATGCTATGGGAAATAATGGTCCTTATAGGTCAGATGTTAGCATTTTTGCTTGTGAAAAAATGGTTTACAACTAAATGGGTAAGTTTCAAGGAGTTTTTTAATTAATTTAGAAGCTTGATGTGTATTGAGCTTCTGAGTAGCACAATCTTGGGTTATGAACTACATGATTTGTTGTCAAGAAAAATCAATAACATCAGTAAGAGTCATTATAGATAGGTTAATACCCTTAACATCAATGTAATCAATGACACACTTGGCAAGGTTATATAAAAGAGAGTTTAAAAATTACATTTTGGTGAGATCAACATTCTAAGCTTTTGATTCATATGCAAGTTTTTTATATTAGACAACATACTCTTAAAATTGTGTAAGGTCACAAAGTTTCATTTTGGCTAACCATTTATGACTTTTCAATTCTTTATTCCCTTGAGGAGGGGCAAACTTTTTTATAAGAATTTGGAACAAGGATTGCATAGGATTTGGGTGAGAAAGAATTCTAGTTTCTTGCAGGGTTGGAACTAGACCATTCCACCATTTAAGTACTATTCCCCAAAATATTTAGTAGTAAATATTGCATTTCTATGGCCATCAAGATTTGTAGTAGTACCAAGGGTTTGCATAGTGTTGCACCATGTAGTAATTTCTATCAAAGGATTTATCATATTGTCTATATTAAGAAACCATAGATTAATAGGAATATGAGAAATTATCATCATGGTTAATGAAAATAAATCATTTGATTTTGATTTGCTTTCCTTGGTAGAGGTATCTAGGACAAAATTAGGGCCAAAATCTAAAGAAGTGCTAAGCTGACTGGTAAAGGCTTCATCATCTCTTAATGCTCTTCTAACTTTTATATTTTAATTTTTTCTAACCTGTCAAGAATATTTTCAAGCTCTTTTATCTTAGTTTCAAAAATGGTCAATTGATCTCCAATACTATGGAGATTATTTAATGACTGTTGAGACACTGTGAAAACTCTGTCATTAAACTTTTTGATGTGTTGGACATACCAATTTTATAGACTTTGATCAGGACCTTTGTCTATACAAACAATGTTATAGGTTTATGGCCAAATGTATATCACTTTGATATTAACTCAAATAAAAATACAACAAACAAAGATTAGAAGAAGATTTTTGATCCTTAGTATTGTACTAAGCACCAAAAGAGAGCATCCCTCTTTCTTCTTATAGACTTCTTAAGACTCTAGATTCCTAAGACTCAGAATCCAACTTTGAATGAACTTTGAATGCATAAAATGAACCAAAAGGACTTATTTATAGTAGAGAGCAGGGTCCTACCAAGAAAATTTGCTTTGGTGGTGTCTACTTTTCATCTACTTTAAAACTCACAATATTCTATTTTATGTACACATCATAGCTTAAAAATATATGATGTTGGATCTGCATGATAATGAGCTTGACATAAGTGGAGGTGGGTCCAACATTGCTTCTTCTTTAGTAAAAATATCATCATTGATAATTGGATATAATAAGAATCTTAGCTAGAACACATGCCATGTATTCCAATACCATGCTTCACCATTATCTTCATGTCGTGGGATGATGTAAAAGTAAGATTCCCACACAATCTTTCTATGGATGATGGTATTTCTTACAATATCTTGATCATGATGCTCCTATTCATGAATGAGATGGGAACCATAATGAGCTATCCACCTATAAAGATATTCATGATGTTCTATATAAATTTTGATTCACCATGTCCAATTAGGTCTTTTGATCATATCAAAGAATTGTCTCATAAGTAATTCACTATTTAAGTGGTGAATAGTGATTAATCCTTCTTGTTGGTGTTGATTAGCTACTATGTGTGCTGCTCCTGACATCTAAAAATTTGAGGAAGCACTGTGAGAAAATTATAGATATCAAGGATGAAGGCCTTCTCTATGAATCTATTCTTGGATCAATAAATTAAGATCTATTTTTTTAATTATAAATCTTTTATAAATTGAAACTAGGATATGGATAATACATTAAATTAGTAGCAGAATTCCTACTCAACCAGTCTACAACAAAATTCTTTCTCCCTTCAATGTGTTCTACAATGTAATTAAACTGATTAAAATAAGCCTACCATCATACATATCTACCTCTTCCATCCTTTTGACCATGGTCCTTTTCTTTAAAGGTTAAGAATCTGATACAATAAGTTTTAATAACAAAATGAGATAGATGCATAAGTCTAAGGTAAATTTTTTTAAGGCATTTCTTAACATCATAAATCTCTGTCTCAATGTATCCATTTTTTCACATCTTCTACAAATATTCTACTAGCATATTCACAAATATATTCTTTGCCATCTTCTATACAACAAAGAATACCTCCCCATGTAGTGTCTGATGCATCTATATATAATATAAACTGATCAGCTTGTGTAACATGAAGGATAGGAAGTTTTGATACCTTTTCTTTAATAGCTTGGACAACCTTCTTGTGTTCTTCAGTCTATATGTATTTTTTATTTTTTTTGAGCAATTCTTCAAGAATTATTCTATCATTTCCAATGTTTGCATAGAAACTATTAACATAATTAGGCATTCCAAGAAAGGCTTAGAGTTTTTTTAACAAGAACATCTAGAAATTGAAGGACCTTCTTAGTAATATGAGGCTAGACATGTAATTTACCATTTTTGACAAGTCCTGAGAAATTGCAACTATTTTGACACAATTGAATTTTAGTACTAGAAAGTAATATTCCTACTTCCTTTGCAATCTTATAGAATTGAGATAAATAACTAAGATGTTCTTCAATATTTTTACTAAAAATCAAGATATCATCAATGCATACATAAATAAAATTAGATGTTCCTTCAAATATTTTATCCATATGTGATTGGAAATACGCTGGTCTATTCATAAGACTGAACGACATCACATTCCACTAGAAATGTCTAAAGGGACAACTAAATGTTGTTTTATGCCTATCTTCTAATTTTACTTGAATTTGATAGAACCCTAATTTGCAATCAAATTGAGAAAAGTATATACACTGGGAAACCTTTTGCAACAAATAAGACTTGTCTAGAATAGGATAGGGATAAGGCTTTGTTATGGAATTCAAGGGATTATAATTAATTATCATTCTTTTCTTGCCTCTTTTTTGTTCTAAATTTTTATTTATCATAAAAGTGTAATAGTAAAATGATGAAGTAAAAGACTCAATAAATTTGGCATCTTTCAGTTCTTGAATAGCCTTTTCCATATCAGGATAGTCTGTAGCTAAGATGGGAATTTTCTTCCTAATTTTCATGTCTTTTTCTTCTTTAATCTTGATTTCTATTTCAAGCATTTTTTTCCCAGAATAATTGAGGATTATTAGAACATATTTCTTCTTGAAGTCATTTCACCATTTCTAGTATCTTTTGATATGTAGAATCCACAGGTTGTTGGTTCATTGTATTAGGGAATTGTTCAGAGGTATAAGTAAGGTGGGAAGACCTAATTCTATTACCATGAAGTGTAAACATAACAACTTGAGGGGTAGATCCATAAGGAGAATATATATCTATGAAGGATCCTCCAAGGAGTATATCTACAGGCATTTTATCATACTAAAAGAAAGTATAGCTTTGGATATTTATAGGTTCATGTTGTTTATATTGGGAGCTTATGAAAGAATTCCCTTAGAAATCTAAGGATTTATAACCCTGATTAGGAGGAAGTTGTTCCCAATATCTAATTATGGGGGATTTTATAAAAGAATGTGAAGCTCTAGTATCAACTTGAGCATCATATCTTTTACCATTCATTTCTATAGATATGAATTGGACAAACCTTCTATTGATCAGTTGAGTAATATAAACTAGTTTTTCTCCATCTTCTTGAGGAACAAAGGTACATAACAATCTAAAATGAAGAATATTCTCTTTGGCTAATACAACTTGTACCTTCTCAACTTTATACAAGTCTTTTTCTTCTAATGGTTCTTCCCATAGTTCTGTGCTAGGAGTTCCAGGTGTCTTTTACCATGCCATTAATCTATCTTTTGTATAAGGCTGACAATCTTCAAAACAATCTTCTTCATAACCATCAGTATTAAAAAAAAATTATTTTGATTGAGTTCAGCTTGGAAAGTAGGAGCAACTAGTTCTAAGGTAGCTATTCTAGGACTAGCTATTTTTTCATCTAGTAATAAACAATTAAACTTTTTTTTAATCCAATTATCAGATGGTTTGAATATTTGATTAAATTATAATGACTTTAGTTCAGGCCTTTGCATAGTAAGAGGGATATAATCAAAATGAGGCTATCTTCCTCTACCTGGATACCTATTATTGCATCCTCTTGCTAGGGATCCTCATGATGGAGGTCTTATAGTGAATCTTGAGCTGCACTTTCCTTGTTCTTTCCAGTGTTATTTCTAGGGTCTCTACATCATAGTGATGGGTTCTTCTTCAAGGTTATTAGCCAATTGATATAATTCATCATCATCAATTTTATCTAGTTCTTTTATTTCTTCAAGCACTGGTTCAAAGATGTATTCTTGTTGATACAAGTCTTCATCTTCTTCTATTAAATCCCACCATGCTACTATGTTAGTGGAGTATATGGCTTTGATATCATTATTCTTGAAAGAACATTGGGGAGAAATATGACCAAGTTGGTGGCAAATATAACAACAAATAATTTTAGACATTGGACGAGGAAATCATCTACAATAAAGAAATTTATGTTGGGGAGTAGAAGTGAGATGCTATGGGAAATAATGACGCTTATAAGTAAGACATTAGCATTTTTACTTGTAAATAAATGGTTTATAACCAAATGGGTAAGTTTCAAATAATTTTGTAAGCATATGTCTTTCTTCTTATAGGCTTCTTAAGACTTTAGACTCCTAAGACATAGACTCCAAATTTGAATGAATTTTGAATGCATAAAATGAACCAAAGGACTTATTTATAGTAGAGAACAAGGTTTTGTTAAGAATAGTTACTTTGGCAGTGTCTACTATTCATCTACTTTACAACTCACAATATTCTACTTTATGTACACATCATAAATTAAAGATGGATGCTATTGGATCTACATAATGATGAGCTTGACATTAGTGGACATGGATCCAACATTGCTTCCACTTCAGTAAAAAGGTCATCATTATTAATTGGATAGAATAAGCATCTTAGCTGAAACACATGTCATGTATTCCAATACCATCCTTCATCATTATCTTCATGTCATGGGATGATGTAAAAGTAAGATTCCCACTCAAGTTTTCTATGGATGATGGTAAGGATTACAATATCTTGATCATGATGCTCCTATTCATGAATGAGATGGGGACCATAATGAGCTATCCACTAGTAAATATATTCATGATATTCTGTTTCAATTTTGATTCACCATGTCCAATTAGGTCTTTTGATCAGATCAGAGAAATATCTCATAAGTAATTCACTATTTAAGTAATGAATAGTGATTACTCCTTATTGGTGCCGATCAACTGTTACATGTGCTACTCCTGACATCTTCAAATCTAAGGAATCTTTGTGAGAAAATCACATATATCTAGGATGAAGGCCTTTTCTGATTATCTATTCTTGGATCAACAAATTAAGATCTAAATTTGTTTTATTATAAATCCTTGTTAAATTAAAACTAGGATACGGTTGATGCATTAAATTACTAGCAGGATTCTTACTCAACCAATCTGAAATAGAAATATTTTTTCCTTTAATGTGTTCTATAGTGTAATTAAATTGGTTTAAATAAGCCTACCATCATACATAATTACCTCTTCCATCCTTTCAATCATGATCCTTTTCTTTAAAGGTTAAGAATATGGTACAATCAGTTTCAATAACAAAATGAGGTAGATGCATAAGTTTAAGGATGAATTTATCAAGGCATTTCTTGAAAACATAAATCTCCATGTCTAAAGATATCCATTTTTTCACATCTTTTACAAATATTCCACTGACATATTCATATATATATATATATATATATATATATATATATATATATATATATATATATATATATATATATATATATTCTTTTTCATCTTCTATAAAATAAAGAATACCTCCCCATGTAGTGTCTGACGCATCTGTATATAATATAAACTAATTAGAATGTGGAACATGAAGGGTAGGAAGTTTTGAAACCTTTTCTTTAACAACTTGGATATCCTTCTTGTGTTCTTCAGTCCATATGTATTTTTTAATTTTCTTGAGAAATTCTTGAAGAATTGTTCTATCATTTCCAGTGTCTGCATAGAAACTATTGACATAATTAAGGATTCCAAGAAAGGCTTGGAGTTGATTTTTATCAATAAAATATGGAAATTGAAGGACCTTCTCAATAATATGAGGCTGGACTTGTACTTCACCATTTTTGACAACAAGTCCTAAGAAATTGTAGCTATTTTGACACAATTAAATTTTAGTACTAGAAATTACTATTCTTGCTTCCTTTACAATCTTGTAGAATTGAGATAAATGACTAAGATGTTATTCAAGATTTTTACTAAAAATCAGGATATCAAAAATGTATACATAAAGAAAATTAGATGTTCCTTCAAATATTTTATCCATATGTGATTGGAAATACGCTGGTACATTCATAAGACTGAACGACATCACATTCCATTGGAAATGTCCAAAGGGAAAACTAAATGATCTTTTATGTATATCTTCTAATTTTACCTGAATTTGATAAAATCTTGATTTATAATCAAATTAAGAAAATTATTTACACTGGGCAAACTTTTTTAGAAAATAAGACTTGTCTAGAATAAGATAGGGATAAGGCTCTATTATGGCATTCAAGGGCTTATAATTAATTACCATTCATTTCTTGCCTCTTTTTTGTTCTGAATGTTTATTTACCATAAAAGTGTAACAACAAAATGGTGAAGTAGAAGACTCAATAAATTTGGCTTCTTTCAGTTCCTGAATAAGATTTTCCATATAAGGATTGTCTATAGCTGAGATGGGAATTTTATACCAATTTTCATGTGTTTTCCTTCTTTAATCTTGATTTTAGGCATTGTCTATTCCCAAAATAATTCAGGATTATCAAAACATATTTCTTCTTGAAGTCTTTTCCCCATTTATAGTATCATTTGATATGTATAATCTAGAGGTTGTTGGTTCATTGTACTAGGGAATTGTTCAGAGGCATAGGCAAGGCAGAGAGCCCTAATTATATTTACCATGAAGTGTAAACATAACACCTTGAGGGGTAGATCTATAAGGAGAATATTTATCTATGAAAGATACTATAAGGAGTATATCTACATGCATTTTATCATATTAAAATAAATCACAAAAGTATGGCCTTGGATATTTACAGGTTCATGGTGTTTATATTAAGATCTTATGAAAGAATTCTCTTGGACATATAAGTATTTATACACCTAATTAGGAGGAAGTTGTTCCCAATCTCTAATTATGGGGGATTTTGTAAATAAATGTGAAACTCCAATATTAACATGAGCATCATATCTTTTGTTAGTCATTTATATAGATATGAATTGGGAAAACCTTCCATTGATCAGTTGAGTAATACAAATTGGTTTTTCTTCATCTTCTTGAGGAATAGAGGTACATACAAGTCTATAATGAAGAGGATTCTATTCAGCTACTTCAACTTGTACCTTATTAGATTCATATAAATCTTCTTCTTTTAATGGTTCTTCCCATAGTTTTATGCTAGGACTTCCATGTGTCTTGTACCATGCCATTAATGTATCTTTTGTAGAAAGTTGACAATCTTCAAAAGAATATTCTCAAAAACAATATTCTTCATAACCATCAGTATCAAAAAAGAAAACATTTTGATTGAGTTCATCTTGGAAAGTAGGAGCAACTGGTTTTAAGGTAGCTATTCTAGAAGGACTAGCTAGTTTCTTATCTAATAATAAATAGCTAAATTTATTTTTTATCCAATTATCAGATGGTTTGAATGTTTGATCAAATTGTAATGGTTTTGGTTTAGGCCTTTGTAGAGTAGGAGGAATATAATCAAAATGAAGTTGTCTTCCTCTATCTGGATACCTATTATTACATCCTCTTGCTAGGGATCCTCATGATGGAGGTCTTCTAGTGAATCTTGAGATGATCTCTCCTTGTTCTTCTAGTGTTCTTTCAAGGGTCTCTACATCATAGTGATGGGTTCTTCTTCAAGGTCACTAGCCAATTGATCTAATTCATCTTCATCTTTAATTTTATCTAGTTCTTCTATTTCTTCAAGCATGGGTTCAAAGATGTCTTCTTGTTGATACAAGTCTTCATCTTATTTTAATAAATCCCACCATGTTGTTGCTTTAGTGGAGTAAATAGCTTTGATAGCATTATTCTTACAATAACATTAGGGAGTAATGTGACCAGGTTGGTGGCAAATATAGTAGAGAACAACTTTAGACAATGGATAGGGAAATCATCTATGATGAAGAAATTTATGTCAAGGAGCAAGAGTTGACATTGTGGGAAAGAAAGAAGCTTATAGGTCAGACATTGGCATTTATGCTTACGAACAAATGGTTTACAACCAAACGGGTAAGTTTTATGAAATTTTATAAGCATATATCTTTCTCCTTAAAGACTTATTAAGAATCTAGACTCTTGAGACTCAGACTCCAACATTGAATGAACTTCAAATACATAAAATGAACCAAAAGGACTTATTTATAGTAGAGAGTAGGGTCCTACAAAGAATCTTTGATTTGGCAGTGTCTACTATTCATCTTCTTTATAACTCACAATATTCTAATTTATGTACACACCATAGCTTAAAGAGAGATGATGTTGAATTTGCATGATGATGAGCTTGAAGTTAGTAGAGATGGGTCTAATATTGCTTTTGATTTAGTAAAAGGATCATCATTGCTAATTGGATAGAATAACCATCTTAGTTGGAACACATGTCATGTATTCCAATACTATCCTTCATCATTATCTTCATGTCGTGGTATGATGTAAAAGTAAGATTCCCACTCAAGATTTCTATGAATGATGGTATGTATTATAGTATCTTGATCATGATGCTCCTATTCATGAATGAGATGGGGACCATAATGAACTATCCAACTGTAAAGATATTCATGATGCTTTGTCTAAATTTTGATTCGCCATGTCCAATTAGGTCTTTTGATCATATCAAAGAATTGTTTTATAAGTAATTCACTATTTAAGTGATGAATAGTGATTACTCCTTATTGGTGTTGATTAGATACTATGTTTACTACTCCTGACAACTACAAATTTGAGGAAGCATTGTAAGAAAATCATAGATATCTAGGATGAAGGCCTTATCTAAGAATCTATTCTTGGATCAACAAATTAAGATCTAATTTTTTTTATTATAAATCCTTGTTAAATTGAAACCAATATATGGTTGATGCATTAAAGTAGTAGCATGATTCCTACTCAACTAGTCTGCAACATAATTCTTTTTCCATTTAATGTGTTTTACAATGTAATTAAACTAGTTAAAATAAGTTTGCCATCGTACATATTTACCTCTTCCATCCTTCCAACCATGATCCTTTTCTTTAAAGGTTAAAAATATAGTATAATCAGTTTTAATTTAAAAATGAGGTAGATGTATAAGTTTAAGGGAAAAATTTTCAAGGCATTTCTTGACAGCTTAAATCTCCTTGTCTGAAGATATCCATTTTTTCACATCTTTTACAAATATTCCACTGGCATATTCATAGATATATTCTTTGTCATCTTCTATAAAACAAATAATACTTCCCCATGTAGTGTTTGATGCATCTATATATAATATAAATTGATCATATTATGGAACATGAAGGACATGAAGTTTTGATACCTTTTCTTTAATATCTTGGACAACCTTCTTGTGTTCTTAGTCCATATGTGTTTTTTATTTTTCTTGAACAATTCTTGAAGAATTATTCTATCATTTCCAGTGTCTACATAGAAACTATTGACATAATTAAGTATTCCTAAAAAGGCTTGGAGTTACTTTTTATCAAGAACATCTTGAAATTGAAGGGCCTTCTCAGTAATATAGGGCTAGAATTGTAACTCATAATTTTTGACAATAAGTCTTAAGAACTTATATCTATTTTGATACAACTAAATTTTAGTACTAGAAATTAACATTCCTACTTCCTTTGTAATCTTGTAGAATTGAGATAAATGACTCAGATGTTATTTAATATTTTTACTAAAAATTGAGATATCATCAATGCATACACAAATAAAATTAGATGTTCTTTCAGATATTTTATCCATATGTGATTGGAAATAGGCTGGTCTATTCATAAGACTGAACGACATCACATTCCACTAGAAATTTCCAAAGGGACAACTGAATGTTGTTTTATGCCTATCTTTTGATTTTATCTAAATTTGATAGAACCCTAATTTGCAATCAAATTGAGAAAAGTATTTACACTGGGTAACTTTTATTAGCAAACAAAACTTGTCTAGAATACGATAGGGATAAGGCTCTATTATGACATTCAAGGTCTTGTAATTAATTACCTTTCTTTTATTGCCTCTTTTTTATTCTAAATGTTTGTTTACCATAAAATTATAAAATCAAAATGGTGAAGTAGAACACTCAATAAATTTGGCTTCTTTCAGTTCCTAAATAGCCTTTTCCATATTAGGATAGTCTGTAGCTGAGATGGGAATTTTCTTCCCAATTTTCATGTGTTTTCCTTCTTTAATGCTAATTTCCATTTTAGGCATTTTCTTTTCTCAAAATAATTGAGGATTATCAAAACATATTTCTTCTTGAAGTCTTTTCCCCATTTATAGTATCTTTTGATATATAGAATCCATAGGTTGTTGGTTCATTGTACTAAGGAATTATTTAGAGGCATAGGTAAGGTGAGTAGCCCTAATTCTGTTACCATGAAGTGTAAATATAACACCTTGAGGGGTATATCCGTAAGGATATATATATCTATGAAGGATACTCTAAGGAGTATATCTATAGGCATTTTATCATATTGAAAGAAATTACAAAATAAAGTATGGCCTTGGATAGTTACAATTTCATGGTGTTTATATTGGGAGCTTATGCAATAATTCTCTTGGACATCTAAGGATTTATACACTTGATTAAGAGGAAGTTGTTCCCAATCTCTAATTATGGAAGATTTTGCAAAATAATGTGAAGCTCTAGTATCAACTTGAGCATCATATCTTATATCATTCATTTCAATAGATATGAATACGGCAAACCTTCCATTGATCAGCTGAGTAATATAAACTAGTTTTTCTTCATCTTTTTGAGGAACAGAGGTACATACCAATCTACAATGAAGATGATTATCTTTATCTAATTCAACTTGTACCTTTTCAACTTCACACAAATCTTATTATTCTAATGGTTCTTCCCATAGTTATATATTAGGAGTTCCAAGTGTCTTGTACCATGCCATTAATCTATCTTTTGTAGAATGTTGAAAATCTTCAAAACAATCTTCTCCAAAACAATCTTCTTCATAACCATCAGTATAAAAAAAGAAATCATTTTTATTGAGTTCAGCTTGGAAAGTAGGAGCAACTAGTTCTAAGGTAGCTATTCTAGAAGGACTAGCTAGTTTCTCATCTAGTAATAAATAGCTAAACTTATGTTTTATCCAATTATTAGATGGTTTGAATGTTTGATCAAATTCTAATGGCTTTGGTTCAGGTCTTTGTATAGTAGGAGGAATATAATCAAAATGAGGTTATCTTCCTCTACCTAGATACCTATTATTGCATCTTCTTATTGGGGATCCTCATGAGGGAGGTCTTCTAGTGAATCTTGAGCTTCTCTCTCCTTATTCTTTTTAGTTTTCTTTCCAGGGTCTTTGCATCATAGTGATGGGTTATTCTTTAAGGTTACTAGCCAATTGATATAATTCATCTTCATCATCAATTTTATCTAGTTATTCTATTTCTTCAAGCACTAGTTCAAATATGTCTTCTTGTTGATACAAGTCTTCATATTCCTCTACTAAAGCCCACCATGTTGATGTGTTAGTGGAATAGATGGCTTTGATAGCCTTATTCTTCTAAGAACATTACGGAGCAATGTGACTAGGTTGGTGGAAAATATAATAGTGACCAAGATGAGGAAAATATCTATGATGAATAAATTTATGTTGGGGAGTGGGAGTGTGACCTATGGGAAATAACAATGCTTATAGGTCAGACATTGGCATTTGTGCTTGCGAATAAATGGTTTACAACCAAATAGGTAAGTTTTATGGAATTTTGTAAGTATACTTCTTTCTTCTTGAAGACTTCTTAAGAATCTAGACTCTTAAGACTCAGAGTCCAACTTCAAATTAACTTTCAATGCATAAAATGAACCAAAAGGACTTATTTATGGTAGAGAGTAGGGTCCTACCAAGAATCTTTGCTTTGGCAGTGTCTACTATTCATCTACTTTACAACTCATAATATTATACTTTATGTACACATCATAGATTAAAGAGAGATGATATTAGATCTGCATGATGATGAGTTTGATGTTAGTGTAGATGGATCCAACATTACTTCTGATTTAGTAAAAATATCATCATTATTAATTAGATGGAATAAGCATCTTATTTGGAACACATGTCATGTATTCCAATACCATCCTTCATCATTATCTATATGTCATGGGATGATGTAAAAGTAAGATTCCCACTTGAGCTTTCTATAGATGATGGTATGGATTACAATATCTTGATCATGATGCTCCTATTCATGAATGAGATAGGGACCATAATGAGCTATCCACTTATAAACACATTCATGATTTTCTATTTAAATTTTGATTAACCAAGTCTAATTAGGTCTTTTGATCAGATCAGAGAATTGTCTAATAAGCAATTCACTATTTAAGTGATGAATAGTGATTACTCTTTCTTAGTGTTGATCAACTGCTACGTGTGCTACTCTTGACATCTACAAATTTGAGGAAGCACTATGAGAAAATTGTAGATATATAGGATGAAGGCCTTCTCTAAGAATTTGTTCTTGGATCAAAAAATTAAGATCTAATTTTTTTATATCATAAATCCTTATTAAATTAAAATTGAGATATGGCTGATGCATTAAACTAGTAGCAAGATTCCTACTCAACCAGTCTGCAATAAAATTCTTTTTCCCTTCAATGTGTTCTGTAGTGTAATTAAAATGGTTAAAATAAGCCTACCATCATACATATTTACCTCTTCCATCCTTTTGACCATGATCCTTTTATTTAAAGCTTAAGAATCTGGTAAAATCAATTTTAATAACAAAATGAGGTAGATGCATAATTTTAAGGGTGAAATTTTCAAGGAATTTCTTGCAGCATAAATCTCCTTGTCTTAAGATATCCATTTTTCACATCATCAACAAATATTCCACTAGCATAATCATAGATATATTCATTGCCATCTTCTATACAATAAAGAATACCTCCGTATGTAGTGTTTGATGCATCTGTATATAATATAAGCTGATCAGATTATGGAACATGAAGGATAGAAAGTTTTGATACCTTTTCTTTAATAGCTTAGGCAACCTTCTTATGTTATCTATTCCATATGTATTTTATATTTTTCTTGAGAAATTCTTGAAGAATTATTCTATCATTTCTAGTGTCTGCATAGAAACTATTGACATAATTAAGCATTCCAAGAAAGGCTTGGAGTTAATTTTTATCAAGAACATCTAGAAATTGAAGGACCTTCTCAGTAATATGAGGTTGGAATTGTAATTCACATTTTTTGACAAGTCCTAAGAAATTGTAACTACTTTGACACAATTAAATTTTAGTACTAGAAAGTAATATTCCTACTTCCTTTGTAATCTTGTAGAATTGAGATAAATGACTAAGATATTCTTTAAGATTTTTACTAAAAATTAGGATATCATCAATGTATACATAAAAATAATCAGATGTTCCTTCAAATATTTTATCCATATGTGATTAGAATTATGCTAGTGCATTTATAAGACTGAATGACATCACATTCCACTAGAAATGTCCAAAGGGACAACTAAATGTTGTTTTATGCTTATTTTCTAATTTTACCTGAATTTGATAGAAACCTAATTTGAAATCAAATTGAGAAAAGTATTTACAATAGGCAACCTTTTCAGCAAATAAGACTTGTTTAAAATAGGATGGGGATAAGACTTTGTTATGGCATTCAAGGGCTTGTAATTAATTACCATTCTTTTCTTGCTTCTTTTTTGTTATGAATGTTTGTTTACCATAAAAGCGTAACAAAAAAATGGTAAAGTAGAATACTCAATAAATTTGGCTTCTTTCAGTTCTTGAATATCCTTTTCCACTATAATTAAGTCATTTTGGTTAATTTTATGCATTCAAAGTTCATTCAATGTTGGAGTCTAAGTCTTAGGATTCTAGAGTCTTAAGAAGTCTATAAGAAGAAAGATGTATGCTCTCCTTTGATACTTAATGTGATACTAAGGATCAAAAATCTTCTTCTAATATTTGTTTGTTGTATTTTTATTTGAGTTAATATCAAAGTGATATCCATTTATCCATCAAACTCTACCATTTTTTCTATAGACAAAGGTCCTGATCGAAGTCTGTAAAATTTGTATAAGAACCATACATATGCTAATAAGTCTCTATTATTCCCATTCTGAGTATACTATTGCCTTAATTTAACTATATCCCATGATTGAGCAACCCTTTAAATTATCTTCTCTTTTGTCAAAAATTTTATCTTTGCTTATTTATGGAATCCCTAGTGAATCTCATAGTCCTAGTTACTCAATGGTAGAATTATAAAAACCAAGCAATTCTACTCCAAGATACCAAATGATGAATGAAGTTGAAGTTGAAGGATACTTTGAGATACCTCTAGTAGAAGTTGGAGAAGGAATTTTCAAATTAGATATGCCAAAAATTGAAGTCACTAAATCATCTCTTGTAGGTATGGTTGCTAATTATAAACCTCTTGCTATAAAAGTGAATCAGATTTATAAATATTCTGCTTTGAAAGAAAATCATATTTTTGGAAATCTCAAGTATAAGTCTACTTTTAATACCTTTGTTAAGCCAATAATCAAGACTATAGAAGTGTCTTTAGAATATAAGCCAAAGAAAAGCTATCAAACTCATTTACTTCCTCTAATTCTTGAATCTGAGATTAACTATATCCGTAGTCATCCAGATGTGCAGTTTGTACACTTCAAGATAATTAGAGTCAACATCAAACCTTTAGTCCCTGAAAATATAAAGCTTGTGTCTTATGTAGCCTTATGTGATTGAAGATAGTTTGAATTCAAACATGCTTGTCAATTATCTATTATATCCCATATTAATGAAGGAATTGTTAGCTATGAACTGTATCCTAATCTCTCAGTCAGTGTTAGAGATCAAGCATGTACAAAAGTCATGTTTGGTTCATTAGCTTGTTGGGTTTTGTTTTCATCTGTATATGGTTTGAATAATTTTAGTCCTTTTTAGTATGCCTCCATTAATATTATTGTACTGTATTCCATGACCAATACTAGTAATCCTAAAATCTTTGAAAATTTGCCTTATGCATGAAGATTGAATGGTATAGTCCAACTCCAAAAGGGGCATATAAATTCCATAAAAAATCCTAATTCATGGAATTTATATTGGTTGAATAATGTAGCTCCCAAGATGCATAAGAAATAAAAAGAGATTAATCAAATAAGTGGCAATAAAATCCAAATAATTCCAAGATCATTATCTATAAGGTATCCTCCTAATTCTTTGAGACCAAGTGTTTCTAGTTATTTTGAAAGGTCAAATAGGAGTTCTCAAAGAGAAAATCTAGTTGTTGAATTAGAAGAATAACAAGTGAATGATGGTCCAGATCCTTCCCTTCCACTCACTATGTTTTCACTCCCTAGAGAAGGAACTCTACAATTTTATAAGTAAAACAATATAACTCTGTATAAAGGTGGAAGATGGCCACCTCATAAAGGCCATTATAGACAATCAAAAGGATAAATTACATGTTTCTCTATTGCTTACCAGCCTACATCTTCTTATAACAAAGAACCCTCTTTTGATTTCAAATAGAGAAATTATCTTTCTAGATATAATGCCCACTACCAAGAAAATTTTGATGATCTTTGTAGAGATTTTAAGATCATAAGATAATCTCTTGATCAAGTCACTTTACTACAAAATTATGTCCATGAAATCAAAAAATCTACTGATCATTTGTATCCAATGAATGAGACTATCTAACACATCAAAAAGGTTAATGATGGAGTTCTCACAGTGTCTCAACAGTCATTAAATAATCTCCATAGTATTGGAGATCATTTGACCACTTTTGAGACTAATCGAAAAGAGCTTGAAAATAGTCTTGACTGTTTAGAAGAAATTGAAGAAATAAAGGAAGTTAAAAGAGCATTAAGAGATGATGAAGCCTCTACCAGTCAACTTAGTACTTCTTTAGATTTTGGATCTTGTTTTGTCATAGATACCTCTACCAAGGAAAGAAAATCAAAATCAAAGGATTTATTATCATTAATCATGATGATAAGGTCTCATATACCTATTAATCCATGGTTTATTAATATAGACAATATGTTAAATCTTTTGATAGAAATTACTACATGGTGCAACACTATGCAAACCTTTGGTACTATTGTAAATCTTGATGGCTGTAGTAATGCAGTATTTGCTACTAAATATTTTTTGGGGCATAGTACTTAAATGGTGGAATGGTATATGTCTAACCCTGTAAGAAACCCAATTCTTTCTCAGCCAAATCCTATGTATTCCTTGTTCCAAATTTTTATAAACAAGTTTTTCCCTCCTCCAGGGAATAAATAATTAGAAAGTCATAAATGGTTAGCCAAAATGAAACTTTTTGACCTTTCCTAGTTTGAAGAATATGCCATCCAATATAGGAAACTTGCATATGAAGCAAAAGCTCAGAACATTGATCTCACCAAAATGCAATTTTTAAACTCTCTTCCATATAACCTAGCTGAGCATGTCACTGATTACATTGATGTTAAGGGTCTTAACCTATCTATAATGACTCTTACCAATGTTATTGATTTTACTAGACAACAAATCATGCAGTTCATAACCCAAGCTCATGCTACACAGAAGCTCAACAAGCATCAAGATTCTAAAGCAATTACAAAATTCGTAGAAACTTACCCATCTAAATATAAACCATTTATTTGCAAGTACAACTACCAATGTCTAACCTACAAGCACCATTATTTCCCACAACATCACACTCCTACTCCCTAACATAAATTTTTTCATCATAGATGATTTCCCCGTCTAGTGTCTAAAAGTGTTCACTGCTATATTTGCCACCAACTTGGTCACATTTCTCCCCAATGTTATTATAATAATAATGATATCAAATCCATCCACTCCACTAATGCATTAACATGGTGAGATTTAGTAGAAGAAGATGAAGACTTGTATCAGCAAGAAGACATCTTTAAGCTAGTGCTTGAAGAAATAAAAGAACTAGATAAAATTGATGATGAAGATGAATTAGATCAATTGGATAGTGACCTTGAAGAAGAACCTATCACTATGATATAGAGACCCTAGAAATTATTAGTGTAGGTTTTTATTTTTCCATATTATTTAATTAGGCAAATTATATATTTGTGCCTACATGGAGTTTTCCTACATTCGCGGGATAGGCTAGCTTATGTGGAGATGTGTGTCGTAGATGTGTCATAGGTGTCATAAGAATGTCATAAGTAACTCCTTTGACCGGCTATTCCAGGTATGGGAGTTACTTCTCTATTCTTAGCACTTTGTCACCACCTTTCATGGAGGAGTTACAGTCTATTCTTGGGGTGCTTTGACCACCTTTTGTGGAGGATTACGTGCTCGCCTATATGTATTCTTCACTTTGGCCATCTTATGTTAATGGAATATCGGCTTTTCTCCAAATTGTCTATGCAATTGTCTCTTTTTTGATTTCATTTACTTTAGCATTTTTTGGTATTCACTTGCTTCATCCCGTGCAACCACGACTCGTGCATCCTCGTTATTTGGACCTTGGTGAATCCTTCGATATAGTATCAGAGCCACCCTAGTAACTGGTTGTCTATTTTGCTATTTCTTTCATTGAAATCTAGAGCTTTGTTAAGGCATTTTTTTATGAAATTTGAAAATTTTTGGGAGATATTTCTAGTTTTCCATGCTCTTGTTCCTTCCATGGCTTGTTTGGTCTCTCCATATACATGTAGGTGGGATTTTGCAAGATCCAATAATCTTGTTTCTGTTAATTGGCTTGCATATTTTATGTTTTAATCAGAATTATAGGTTGTCACATGCCTTTAAAATCTCTTGGTAGCTGATTCTGCCTTTGCATGCCATTTTTTCATTACTGGGGTCATTTTTTTCCAGCTAAAGGCATCTATTTTACACTAGATCTACATCTTATGTACATCAAAAATAAAAATGCCTTCTGGGTTTTGTTTGCAGCCCAAAAAAATTATCTGAGTATCTTTCATTTTTTGCATACATTTTATATACTTTGCAAAAACGTGCTCAGAAAGCTACATCAGGACCCCTCTCCGTTGGCAGTTGCAATTTTGAAGGCAGTTTTCAAATGCTCCATTCTTGCTCATACGGACTCCTTTTCCCACGAATTTTTTTTATTTTGGATATTTCTTCATGCTCTATGCACTAGTGTAGATGTTTTTTGATTTTGATGCTAAGATTTTTTAGAAATAGTAGATTCTCAGTCATGACATTGCATGGTTCTCATTTTGGGAACTTTGGAGGATCATAACTTTCACATAAGGCCTTGTATCGAGACAATTCTTGTTTTGAAAGTGCATGATTTTTTGATTAGATTATAGTGGTGCTATTTATTTCTCTAGATATTATGCCAAAGTTGTATTTTCAGTATATGCTCTTCATGAGGGTTTTGTAATGCATTAAAATGAAGACCACTTAGTATTTCTTGCTAGTGGAAGTTGTAAATGCACTAATATAAAGTGCCAAATCATATGTTTTTGGGGGGATTCTTTGATTGAGCAATATTTGTGTTTTTTTAAAGCTTGTATATTCGATTGTCGAAGACAAAGGGTGAGGTCGGGGTTGGCAGGAGGCCAATTCCCCCTCACAAAGACCTCCTTTGGATTCCTCACTCTGTGCTGAGTCCAACGAGTGGTTTGAAGGCTACTTTCTCTCTCAAAACATGCATTTGTTTAATGTTTTAGTGTTATTTTTTTGCAAAAACACTAGTTTATAGGAAATTAAATCTTTAATATATTGTAAACGATAACTCAGATTTGGGTGCCATTTTTTGCAAAAGTATTTGTATTTCAATTATCCATAGTGTAGGTTTTTTATTTGTTTAAAATTCACTATTTTATAAAGTACCTAAAATTTGGGTCTCTCAAGACGCATTTTCGGCTGAGTCCGACGTCATATTTGCTTAAAGTCTTGCACTGATTACTCTAAGAAGTATTCTCAACTAAGCCTAACATCTTTTGAGCATTCACTTGCATATTTGGGGGGGGGCTCAAAATTTGGGGGGGGGGTGTGATTGCTTTTTAGTACATACAATCTTTGCTTTTATTCTCCTTTCTGCATAATTTCACAACTTGCAATCAACACAACTTCACCTAAATTCAGCTTAAAATGAATTATTTTCAAATTAAACCCCTAACTCCCTTCAAATATCATTAATGGAAAGTTAAAATGTCAATCATTCTTAGAAGCAAAGGGTTGTATAGGATCACCATGGGTACTGAAGTAGAACCCAACACTGATGCTGAAAAGGTCAAGTGGTACAACCGTAGTGATAAAGCCTATGGATTAATGAGCTTGTCTATGTCTCTATAACTTCTCTTCTATTTAGAAACCTCTAAGACTCCCAAAGACATATGGGACACCCTAGAAACCTTATTTGGGAAGCTTGATGAGATGAGAGGTCATGAGCTCGAAAATGAACTCATAAGTCTAAGTCCTAACAACTTTGACACCCTACAGGAATTCTTCACTAAGTTTAAGGCCCTTAGATTGTAATTGAAAGAATGCAAGATAGAGAAGAAATATGATCAACTCATCCTTTCTATTCTCACAAAGTTAGGTCTAAGCTATTCAGTCTTTGTCTCCACTTTCCATGCCACAAAAAGTGCCCTTGACACTACATGGAAAATGCCTTCTTTGGATTCATTCATTGCCAACTTGACTAGGGAGCAAGATAAACTAATCTAAATGGGCACAATAAAGTCTACTCAACCCCAAGCTTTGATAGCTAGAAATGGTAAAGATAAGACTTCAACAAAAGAGAAAAAGAAAAAGAACAAGGACCAAGAGAAGAAGAAAGAAAACAACAATCCTGCCAAAAATAACACTAAACCTTCCTCCTCCAATACTAAACCTAAGAAGGAGAAGGTTAAGTGTGCCTATTTTAAAAAGATAGGGCATGATGAACACAAATGCATGAATAAAAAAAATAAATCACCTAATTCATCTTCTAGAAAAGCACAACATAGGTGTTCTTGAGTCCATCAAGCAAAATTCATCTACCCAAGATTCTACTAAGGCAAAAGGAAAAGGTAAGGAGAAAGAAAAGGGCAAGGACCTTGTAGCTACAATAGCTTCTACATCTTCATGGGTCATTGGTTTGGGTGCTTCTCACCACCTGGGCTCTTCACTAGTTGAGTTTTCATCTTTAGAGCCTTGTAGCAAGACTTCAATTAGTTTGGGTGATGACACATCAATTTTCATTATAGGGAGAGGGTCAGTTGAAATGGAAGGAGGAAAATTCAATAATTTTCTAAGTGTTCCTTCTCTTTCAGCCAATCTCCTATCAGTGTACCAAATCACTCACATTGGTCGGGGCATAAGAGTTGAGTTTTCACTAGATTTAGTGGCTATTAGGGAGTTGCATAGTGATACTATAGTGGCAGTCGGTAGGGAAGATCACCAAGCAAGGTTTACACCTTCTCACATTTTGCACTTGATTCTTCTCCAATAGCATTGCTGACTTATTCAGATGGAGTAAGCAAATATGGCATGAGCGGTTTGGCCATCTTAACTACCGCTACCTTAAGCAACTTTGCAAACATGACATGGTCATTGGCTTGCCTCATGTCCAATTCTCAAAAGGACTTTGTGAGGGGTGCTCCCTTGGGAAGCATCCTGAAGAAAAATTTGACAAAGGCAAAGCTTGGAGGGCTTCACAACCTTTGGAGTTAGTCCATAGAGATGTATCAAGACCCTTTCCCAAACCATCTTTCATAAGGGCCAAGTACATCCTCACTTTCATTGATGATTTCTCTAGGTAAACTTGGATAAATTTTCTCAAACAAAAGTCTAAAGTGTTTGAAAATTTTCTAGACTTCAAGGCTCTTGTTGAGAAATAGAGAGAGAAATCCATCAAGGTTCTTTGAATTGATAATGGAGGGGAGTATGTCAGTAACATGTTTGAGTAGTTTTGCACCACAGAGGGGATTGATTTGTAGTGCACAGTCACTTAAAGTCCTTCACAGAATGGGGTTGCAAAACACAAAAATAGGTTCTTAAAAGAGATGGGTAGCTGTATGATTCACTCCAAATCCTTAGCACCACAGTACTAGGCCGAAGCCATCAATTATGCTTACTACATTCAAAACAGGGTTCCTCACAAAGCTTTAAAAGGGATAACACCCTCTGAAGCTTGGCATAAAAGGAAACTTGATGTTGAGCACCTTAGGGTTTTTAGATCCCCAGCCGTGGCCCACATACTGAAGAAGAAATGCAAAGCTATGGAATGTCAGTCCAAGCCTTGCATCTTTATAGGATATCTGGATGGTGTTAAGGGGTGTCACCTTCTAGATTCAGTCACTCATGAGTTGTTCATTGAGAGAAGTGTCCATTTTTAGGAGAGTCCTAGAGACTCAACACTTGTCACTTCTTCTCCCTCATCGGATCTACTTCTTCATGATGATTCCTCATCAGATTCAGATCAGCCACAGTAGGTTCTTGAGCTAGAAACATCTTCTTCTTCGAGTTTAGACAGTGAGGATAGTGATGTAGAGTCATCCACCTCTAGTCAGTTAGAGGATGAGGAGTTAGCACCTGACTCACCCACTTCTGGGCCACTTTGGGCCAGACAGACACTTGAGAGTGTTGGCACTTGGGCAGGAGATCTTGCAGATGACAGACAAACTAGGGGGATTTTTTGAGAGATCCACATGCCTTCTTTGCTTTAGTTTTAGATCATAGACTTTTCAAGAGGCATTGGGGGTACCTGAGTGGGATAGTTCTATGGAGGAAGAATATTCTTCTTTAATCAAAAATCACACTTGGGATTTGACTTCACTTCTTAAGGGAAAGAAGATGGTTCGATGTAGGTGGATATATCAGACCAAGTTTATAGCAGATGGGTTGGTAAATAAGTATAAGGTGTGATTGGTTGCCAAAGGTTTATCATAGGTGGCAGGAATTGACTACTCAGAGACCTTTGCACCCATTGTAAAGATGAATTCTATCTGACTCACCTTAGCTATTGCCATAGCACATGGTTGGGATGTGCACTAGATGGATGTGAAGAGTGCCTTTCTTCATGGAGACCTAGAGGAGGAGATCTACATGGAACATCCACCAAGATTTGTTTAGGATTCTTCCTTAGTATGTAGACTTAGGAAATGTATCTATGGCCTCAAACAGGCCCCTCAAGCATGGTACGCCAAGATGGATTCCTTCCTTCTCATAGCGGGTTTCACTAGGTTCTATTTTGATCTTAATGTCTAATTTTTATAGCAGGATGACTCACTCTTGATTCTAGTTCTTTATGTTGATGACCTTTTGATCACTGGGAGTTCTTCATTGGCTATTACAATGGTGAAGGCATCTCTCCAGGATAGATTTGACATGACAAACTTGGGTTTGTTGCACTACTTCCTTGGCATTGAGATCTCATAGTTAGATTCAGAGATTTCTCTTGCAAAGCCTAAGTATGCTCTTGACTTATTAGCTCAGTTTCACATGGTTGATTGCAAGCCATCTCTGACTCCCTTTCTATCAGGAGTTAAGCTTGAGGCTGATTGTTCTTCACCATTGGTTGATGCCACTCGGTATTGACAACTTGTTGGAATTCTCATCTACTTGACTCACACCAGGCCCAACATATCATATGCAGTGGGATTTGTCTCCATATTTATGCAGGAACCTCATAAGATGAATTGGAAAGTAGCTAAGAGGATCTTGCATTACATACAGGGTTCACATAGATATGGGATTCATTATAGATTTGGCATAGAGGTTGACTTGGTTGGATATACAAATTTAGACTGGGCTAGTGATTCATAGACTCACAAGTCCACTTCTGGTTATAGTTTCTCTCTAGGTTCTGGTATTATTAGTTGGCCTAGCAAGAAGTAGAATGCTATTGATATATCATCCACAGAGGTAGAGTAAAAGGGAGTTTTTAATGCAGCTACTGATGTTATTTGGCTTTAGGGGATACTTTTTGAGTTTGACATTCCTATTAGGTAGCCCACCATCATTTATTGTGACAACCAGAGTACCATTCAGATTTGTAGGAATCTAGTTCAACACCAGCAGACCACGCACATAGAGATTCACATGTATTTCATTTGGGAGCTTATTCATAGTCAGGTCATTGATTTGATATTTTGCCAGTCTTTGAAGCAGGTTGTAGACATCTTCACCAAACCTTTCATTGAGAGCAAGTTCATTCATCTATGAGATCTTCTTGGGGTGCAATCCACATCTATAGTAGCATCATCTTCAGGGGGGCTCACTAGCCTCTTCATTTCTTTTATGTGTCTCTTTTGGGGGGGAGTTTTTTCCTATGGGTTTTCTCCTTTTCTCTATCTTATGGGAGATTGCATTTGTAAATGGGTACCTCATCAGGCCTAGTTTTTGGGACCCATTTTATATTTCCACATTGCCCACCTAAGCTATGCTTATGGGAGGGTATTAGTGTAGGTTTTTATTTTTCCTTATTATTTAATTAGGGAAATTATATATTTGTGCCTACATGGAGTTTTCCTACATTCGTGGGATAAGCTAGCTTATGTGGAGATGTGTGTCATAGATGTGTCATAGGTGTCATAAGAATGTCATAAGTAACTCCTTTGACCAGCTATTCTAGGTATGGGAGTTACTTCTCTATTCTTAGCACCTTGTCACCACCTTTCATGGAGGAGTTACAGTATATTCTTGGGGTGCTTTGACCACCTTTTGTGGAGGAGTTACTTATGTGCTCTCCTATATGTATTCTTCACTTTGGCCATCTTAGGTTAATGGAATATTAGCTTTTCTCCAAATTGTCTATGTAATTGTATCTTGTTTGATTTCATTTACTTTAGCATTTTTTGGTATTCACTTGCTTCATCTTGTGCAACCATGACTCGTGCATCCTCATTATTCGGACCTTGGTGAATCCTCTGATAGAAATAACACTGGAAATAACAAGGAGAGAGCAGTGCAAGATTCACTAGAAGACATCCATCATGAGGATCCCTAGTAAGAAGACACAATACCAGGTATCTAGGAAGAGTAAGACAACTTCATTTTGAATATATTCATCCTACTATGCAAAGGCTTGAACCAAATCCACTATAATTTGATCAAACATTCAAACTATCTAATAATTGGATAAAAACTATGTTTAGTTATTTATTACCAGATGAGTAATGAGCTAGTCCTTCTAGAATAGCTACCTTAGAACCAGTTGATCTTAATTTATAAGCTAAACTCAATCAAAATGATTTATTTTTTGATACTTATGGTAATGAAGAAGATTATTTTAGAGAAGATTATTTTTAAGATTGTTAGCCTTCTGCAAAAGATAGATTAATGGCATGGTATAAGACACCTAGAACTCCTAGCACAAAACTCCTAGCAAGATTTGTATGAAGCTGAGAAGGTACAAGTTGAAGCAGCAAAAGAGAATCCTCTATATTATAGACTGGTATGTACCTCTATTCCTCAAGAAGATGAAGAAAAACTAGTTTATATTACTCAGCTGATCAATGGAAGGTTTGCCCAATTCATATCTTTAGAAATGAATGACAGAAGATATGATGCTAAAGTTAATACTAGAGCTTCACATTCTTTTGTAAGATCCCCCATAATTAAATATTGGGAACAACTTCCTCCTAATCAGGTGTATAAATCCTTATATATCCAAGGGAATTCTTTCATAAGCTCCCAATATAAACACCATGAAATTGTAAATATCCAAGGCTATACTTTCTTTTGTGATTTATTTTTGTATGATAAAATGCCTATAGATATACTCCTTAGAGGATCCTTCATAGATATATATTATCCTTTTAGATCTACCCCTCAAGGTGTTATGTTTACACTTCATGGTAACATAATTAGGGCTCCTCATTTTATCTATGCCTCTGAACAATTCCCTAGTACAATGAACTAGCAACCTCTAGATTCTACATATCAAAAGACACTAGAAATGGAGAAAAGACTTAAATAAGAAATATGTTATGATAATCCTCAATTATTCTAGGAAAAGAAAATGTCTGAAATGGAAATCAAGATTAAAGAAGTAAAATGCATGAAAATTGGGAGGAAAATTCCCATCTCAATTACAAACTATCATGATATGGAACAGGTTATTCAAGAACTGAAAGAAGCCAAATTTATTGAGTCTTATACTTCACCAATTTTTTGTTATGATTTTATGGTAAATAGACATTCAGGACAAAAAAGAGGAAAAAAAGAATCGTAATTAATTACAAGCCCTTGAATGCCATAACAGAGCCTTTTCCCTATCCTATTCTAGACAAGTCTTATTTACTGCAAAAGGTTTTCGAATGTAAATAATTTTCTCAATTTGATTGAAAATTATGGTTCTATAAAATTTAGGTAAAATCAAAAGATAGGCATAAAACAACATTCAGTTGTCCCTTTGGACATTCCCAGTAGAATGTGATGCCATTTGGTCTTAGGAATGCACCAGCCTATTTCCAATCACATATAAATAAAATATTTAAAGGAAGGTCTAATTTTATTTGTGTATACATTGATGATATCTTAATTTTTAGTAAAAATATTGAAGAACATCTTAGTCATTTATTTCAATTTTACAAGATTGCAAAGGAAGTAGGAATAGTACTTTCTAGTACTAAATTTTAATTGTGTCAAAATTGTTGTAATTTCTTAGGACTTGTCAAAAATGGTGAATTACAATTTCAGCCTCATATTATTGAGAAGGTCCTTCAATTTCTATATGTTCTTGATAGAAATCAACTCCAATCCTTTCTTGCAATGCTTAATTATGTCAATAGTTTCTATACAGACACTGGAAATGATAGAACAATTATTTAGGAATTGTTCAAGAAAAATAAAAAATACATATGGACTGAAGAACACAAGAAGGCTATCCAAGCTATTAAATAAAAGGTATAAAAAATTCATATCCTTCATGTTCCACAATCTAATCAGTTTATATTATATACAGATGCATCAGACACTGCATGGGGAGGTATTCCTTATTGTACAAAAGATGGCAAATAATATATCTATGAATATGCTAGTGGAATATTTGTAGAAGATGTGAAAAAATGGATTTCTTCAAACAAGGATATTTATGATGTCAAGAAATGATTTGAAAACTTCACCCTTAAACTTATGCATCTACCTCATTTTACTATTAAAACTGATTGTACTAGATTCTTAACCTTTACAGAAAAATATCATGGTTAGAAGGATGGAAGAGGTAAATATGTATGATGGCATGCTTATTTTAACTAGTTTAATTACATTTAATGGATAAAGAATTCTATTCTAGACTAGTTGAGTAGGAAGCCTGCTACTACTTTAATGCATCAGCCATATCTTGGTTTTAATTTAACAAGGATTTATAATATAAAAAAATTAGATCTTAATTTGTTGATCTATGAATAGATTCTTAGAGAACGCCTTCATCCTAGATATCTATGATTTTTTCATAGTGCTTCCTCGGATTTGTAGATGTCAGGAGCAACACACGTAGTAGCTAATCGACACCAATAAGGAGTAATCACTATTCATAACCTAAATAATGAATTAATTATGAGATAGTTCTTTGATCTGATCAAAAGACCCAATTAGACATAGAGAATCAAAGTTTAGAAAGAACATCATGAATATCTTTATAGGTGGATGGCTCATTATGTTCCCCATCTCATTCATGACTAGGAGCATCATGATTAGGATATTATAATCCATACCATCATCCATACAAATCTTGAGTGGGAATCTTACTTTTACATCATCCCATGACATGAAGATAATGATGAAGGATGATATTGGAATACATGACATGTGTTCCAGATAAGATGCTTATTCCATCCAATTAGCAATGATGATACTTTTACTAAAGTGGAAGTAATGTTGGATCCATCTCCTTTAATGTCAAGCCCATCATCATGTAGATATAATAACATCTCTCTTTAAGCTATGATGTGTACATAAAGTAGACTATTGTGAGTTTTAAAGTAGACGAATAGTAGACACCTCCAAAATAAAGATTCTTGGCATGACCCTAATCTCTACTATAAATAAGTCCTTTTGGTTCACTTTATGCATTTAAAGTTCATTAAAATTTGGAGTCTGAGTCTTAGGAGTCTAAATTCTTAATAAGTCTGTAAGAAGAAAGACATATGCTCTCCTCTAGTGCTTAGTGCGATACTGAGGATCATAAATATTTTTATAATCTTTGTTGTATTTTTATTTGAGATAATATCAAAGTCATATCCATTTGGCCATCACCTTCCATTGTTATTTCTATAGAATAAGGTCCTGAGTCTTAAGAAGTTTGTAAGAAGAAAGATGTATGATCTCCTCTAGCACTTAGTGTGATACTCAGGATCAAAAATGTTCTTCTAATCTTTTTTTGATATATTTTTATTTGATTTAATATCAAAGTCATATCCATTCATCCATCAACCTCCATCTTTGTTTCTATAGACAAAAGTCCTAATCAAAGTCTACAAAATTGGTATCAAAGATATACATATGTTAATAAGTCTCTATTATTCCCATTATGAGTCTACTATTTCCTTGATTTAACTATATCCTATGATTTATCAACCCTTTAAATTAGCTTCACTTTTATCAAAAAAAATTCTTTGTTTATTTAGGGAATCCCCAATGAATCTCACAGTCTTAGTTACTCAATGGCAGAATTCTAGAAACGAAGCAGTTCTACTCCAAGATACCAAATAATGAATGAAGTTGAAGTTAAAGGATACTTTGAGCTACCTATGGCATAAGTTGGAGAAGGAATCTTCAAAGTAGATATTCTAGAAATTGAAGTCACTGAATCAACTCTTGTAGGTATGATTGCTAATTATAAACCTCCTACTATAAAAGTAAATCAGATCTATAAATCTTCTACTTTGAAATAAATTTCTATTTTTGTCAAGCTCAAGTATAAGTCTACTTTTAAGACCTTTGTTAAGCCAAAAATCAAGACTATAGAATTGTCTTTAGAATATAATCCAGGGAAAATATATCAAACTCATTTGCTTCCTCTAATTCTTGAATCTGATATTAATTATATCTATAATCACCTAGATGTGCAGTTTGTACACTTTAGGTTAATTAGAGTCAGCATCAAACCTTTGGTCCCTACAAATATAAATCATGTCTCTTATGTAGCCTTATGTGATTTAAGATAGTTTAAATTAAAATATGCTTGTCAGTTATGTACTGTAGCCCATCTTAATGAAAGAATTGTTAGCTATGAATTGTATCCTAATCTCTCAATCAATGTTAAATATCAAGGATATACAGAAGTCAAGTTTGGTTCATTAGCTTGTTGGAGTTTATTTTCATCTATATGTGGTTTAAATATGTTTGGTCCTTTCCAGTATGCCTCCATTAATATTACTATACTATATTCCATGACCAATACTAGTAATCCTAATATCCTTGAAAATTTGCCTTATGCACGAAGATTGAATGGTAAAGTCTAACTCCAAAAGGGGCATATAAATTCTATATAAATTCCTAATTCATAAAAGTTAGATTGGTTGAAGAATTTAGCTCCCAAGATGCATAAGATTGAAAAATAAATTCATCAAATAAGTGGTAATAAAATCCAAATACTTCCAAGATCATTGTTTGCAAGGTATCCTCTTAATTCTCTAAGACCAAGTATTTCTAGTTATTCTAAAAGGTCAAATAGGAGTTCTCGAAGAGGAAATATAGTTGTTAAATAGGAAGAAGAATATATGAATGATGGTCTAGATCCTTCCCTTCCACTCACTATGTCTTCACTCCCTATAGAAGGGACTCTAAAATTTTATAAGGAAGATAATATAACTCTGTATAAAGGTGGAAGATGGCCACCTCATAAAGGTCATTATAGTCAATCAGAAGGAGAAATTGCCTATTTCTCTATTATTTACCAACCTACATCTTCTTCTAACAAAGAACCCTCTTCTAATTTCAAATAGATAAATTAAGATCATCAAATAGTCACTTGATCAAGTCACTATCCTACAAAATTATGTCCATGAAATCAAAAAATCTAT
Organism: Torreya grandis; assembly: GCA_037957365.1. Taxonomy (NCBI): domain Eukaryota; kingdom Viridiplantae; phylum Streptophyta; class Pinopsida; order Cupressales; family Taxaceae; genus Torreya; species Torreya grandis. The sequence continues at coordinate 292,923 of JARHVA010002861.1, forward strand.
TGATTTGTATCCAATGAATGAGACTATCCAACACATCATAAAGGTTAATTATGGAGTTCTCATAGTGTATCAATAGTCATTAAATAATCTCCATAGTATTGGAGATTAGTTGAACACTTTTGAGACTAATCTAAAAGATCTTGAAAATAGTCTTGAATGGTTAGAAAAAATTGAAAAACAAAAGGAAGTTAGAAGAGCATTAAGAGATGATGAATCCTCTACCAGTCAGCTTAGCACTCATTTAGATTTTGGCTCTAGTTCTATCCTAGATACCTTTTCCAAGGAAAGAAAATCAAAATCAAAGGATTTATTATCATTAACCATGATGATAAGGTCTCATATTCCTATTAATCCATGGTTTCTTAATATAGACATATGTTAAATCCTTTGACATAAATTACTACATTGTGTAATACTATGCAAACCCTTGGTACTAATACAAATATCGATGGCCGTAGTAATATATTATTTGCCACTAAATATTTTTGGGTTATAATACTTAAAAGGTGGAATGGTATAGGTCCAACCCTACAAGAAACTAGAATTCTATCTCAACCAAATCCTATGCAGTCCTTGTTCTAAATTCTTATAATGAGTTTGTCCCTCCACAAGGTAATAAATAATTATAAATTCATAAATGGTTAGCCATAATGAAACTTTGTGACCTTGGTGAGTTTGAATAATATGATGTCCAATATATAAAATTTGCATATGAAGCAAAAGCTTAGAACATTGATCTCACCAAAATGCAATTTTTAAACTATCTTCCATATAACCTAGTGCAGCATGTCACTGATTACATTGATGTTAATGGTTTTAACCTATCTACAATGACTCTTACTGATGTTATTGATTTTACCTGACAACAAATCATGTAGTTCATAACTCAAGCTCGTGCTACTCAGAATCTCAATAAGCATCAAGCTTTTAAAGTAATTACAAAATTCCTAAAACTTACCCATTTGGCTATAAACCATTTGTTTTCAAGCATAAATGCCAATGTTTGACCTATAAGTTCCATTATTTCCCATAGCATTACACTCCTATTCCCTTAATAAATTTATTCATCGTAGATGATTTCCCCATCTAGTGTCCAAAAGTGTTTGTTTCTATATTTACCACCAACTGGTCACAATTCTCCCTAATTTTCTTGTAAGAATAAGGCTATCAAATCCATCTACTCCACTAACATAATAGTGTGGTGAGATTTAGTAAAAGAAGATGAAGACTTGTCTCAGTAAGAAGACATCTTTGAACTAGTGATTGAGTAAATAGAAGAACTAGATAAAATTGATGATGAAGATGAATCAGATCAATTGGCTAATGACCTTGAAGAAGAACCTGTCACTATGATATAGAGACCATAAAAAGAACACTGGAAATAAAAAGGAGAGAGAAGCTCAAGATTCACTAGAAGACCTCCATCACGAGGATGCCCATCAAGAGGACATAATAACATGTATCCAAGTAAAGGAAGACAACCTCATTTTTATTATATTCTTCCTACTATGCATAGGCTTGAACTAAATCCATTACAATTCGATCAAACATTCAAACCATCTAATAATTAGACAAAAAATAAGTTTAGTTGTTTATTACCAGATGAGCAACCAGCTAGTCCTTCTATAATAGCTACCTTAAAACTAGTTTCTCCTACTTTCCAAGCTGAACACTAGAACTCCTAGAACTCTGGGAAGAACCATTAGAAGAACTAGTTATAAGATTGTTTTAGAGAAGAATGTTTTGAATATTGTCAACCTTCTACAAAAGATAGATTATTGGCATGGTACAAAATGCTAAAACTCCTAACATAGAACTCTGGGAAGAACCATTAGAAGAAGAAGATTTGTATGAATCTGAGAAGGTAAAAGTTGAAGTAACCAAAGATAATCCTTTTCATTATAGACTGGTATGTACCTCTAGTCCTCAAGAAGATGAAGAAAAACTAGTTTATATTTATCAACTGATCAATGGAAGGTTTTCCCAATTCATATCTGTAGAAATAAATGGCAGAAGATATGATGCTCAAGTTGATACTATATCTTCAAATTCTTTTGTAAAATCCCCCATAATTAGAGATTAAGAATAATTTCCTCCTAATCAGGTGTATAAATCCTTAGATGTCCAAGGGAATTCTTTAATAAGCTCCCAATATAAACACCATGAACCTATAAATATCCAAGGCCATAATTTATTTTGTGATTTTTTTAGTATGATAAAATTCATGTAGATATAATCCTTGGAGGATCCTTCATAGATAGATATTCTCCTTCTGGATCTACCCCTCAAGGTGTTATGTTTATACTTCATGGTAATAAAATTATGGCTCCATGCCTTACCTATGCCTCTAAATAATTCCCTAGTATAATGAACCAATAACCTATAGATTCTACATATCAAAAGATACTAGAAATGGGGAAAAGACTTTAGGAAGAAATATGTTATGATAATCCTCAATTGTTTTGGAAAAATAAAATGCCTAAAATGGAAATCAGGATTAAATTAAAAAAATGCATGAAAATTGGGAAGAAAATTCCCATCTCAACTACAGACTATCCTGATATGGAAAAGGCTATTCAAGAACTGAAAGAAGACAAATTTATTGAGTCTTATACTTCACCATTTTTTTGTTACACTTTTATGGTAAAAAAAAATCATAACAAAAAAGAGGAAAGAAAATAATGGTAATTAATTACAAGCCCTTGAATGCCATAACAGAGCCTTATCCCTATCCTATTCTAGACAAGTCTTATTTGCTGCAAAAGGTCACCCAATATAAATACTTTTCTCAATTTGATTGTAAATTAGGGTTCTATCAATTTAGGTAAAATTAGAGGATATGCATAAAACAACATTTAGTTTTTCCTTTAGACATTTCTAGTAGAATGTGATGCCATGCGGTCTTATAAATGCAACAACCTATTTCCAATCACATATGGATAAAATATTTGAAGGAACATTTGATTTTATTTGTGTATACATTGATGATATATTTATTTTTATTAAAAATCTTAAAGAACATCTTAGTTATTTATCTCAATTCTATAAGATTTCAAAGGAAGCAAGAATAGTACTTTCTAGTACTAAAATTCAATTGTGTCAAAATAGCTGCAACTTCTTAAGACTTGTTTTCAAAAATGGTGAATTACAATTTCATCCTCATATTACTGAGAAGGTACTTCAATTTCTAGATGTTCTTTATAAAATTCAACTGCAAGCCTTTCTTGGAATGCTTAATTATGTCAATAGTTTCTATGTAGATACTAAAACTGATAGAACAATTCTTCAAGAATTACTCAAGAAAAATAAAAAATACATACAAAATGAATAACATAAAAAGGTTATCCAAGATATTAAATAAAAGGTATCAAAACTTCCTATCCTTCATGTTCCACAATATAATTATTTTATATTATATACAAATGCATTAGACACTACATGGGGAGGTATTCTTTGTTGTATAGAAGATGGCAAAGAATATATCTGTAAATATGCTAGTGGAATATTTGTAGAAGATGTGAAAAAATGGATATATTCAGACAAGGAGATTTATGTTATCAATAAATTACTTGAAAAAGTTTCCCTTAAAATTATGCATCTACCTCATTTTTTTATAAAAACTAATTGTACTAGATTTTTAACCTTTAAGGAAAAGGATCATGGTCAAAAGGATGGAAGAGGTAAATATATATGATGATAGGCTAATTTTAACCAATTTAATTACACTATAGAACACATTGAAGGGAAAAATATCTATTGAGTAGGCATCCTACTACTAATTTAATGAATCAACCATATCCTAGTTTCAATTTAACAAGGATTTATAATTAAAAAATTAGATCTTAATTTGTTGATCTAGGAATAGATTCTCAGAGAAGGCCTTCATCCTAGTTATATGTGATTTTCTTAGGGTGCTTCCTCAAATTTGTAGATGTTAGGAGTAGCACATGTAGTAGTTGATCGACACCAACAAGAAGGAGTAATCACTATTCATCACTTAAATAGTGAATTACTTATGAGACAATTCTTTGATCTAATCAAAATACCTAATTTGATATGGTGAATCAAAATTCATATAGAACATCATGAATATATTTACAGGTGGATAGCTCATTATGGTCCCCATCTCATTCATGAACAATAGCATCATGATCAAGATACTATAATCTATACCATCATCTATAGAAAGCTTAAGTGGGAGTCTTACGTTTACATCATCCCATGACATGAAGATAATGATGAAGGATGGTATTGGAATACATGACATGTGGTCCAACTAAGATGCTTATTCTATCCAATTAGTAATGATGATATTTTTACTAAAGTAGAAGCAATGTTGAACCCATCTCCACTAATGTCAAGCTCATCATCATGTGGATCTAACAACATCTCTCTTTAAGCTATGATGTGTATATAAAGTAGAATATTGTGAATTATAAAGTAGATGAACAGTAAACACCACCAAAACAAATATTCTTGGTAGGACTCTGATCTCTACTATAAATAAGTCCTTTTGCTTCATTTTATGCATTCGAAGTTATTTTAAAGTTAGATTCTAAGTCTTAGGAGTCTAGAGTCTTAATAAGTTTGTAAGAAGAAAGACATATGCTCTCCTCTAGCGCTTAGTGCGATACTAAGGATTAAAAATCTTCTTCTAATATTTTTTTTTGTTTTTTTATTTGAGTTAATATCGAATTCATATCCATTTGGACATCATCCTCCACCATTATTTCTACATACAAAGGTCCTGATCAAAGTCTATAAAATTAGTAAACATAAGCTAAGAATACACTTCTTGATTGTAATTGGAAGATAAACTTGTGCTTCATTAACTAAGGAAAAAGATATTGATGGTGAAATGACTCAAGTCACTCTTTGGTTTTTTTCATAATAGACCTCCATTTTATTTTATAGGTCTGATTGATAACTCTCTTAGTTATACTTATCATCTTGTCCTTCATTTTGAATACTTTTAGATGGATTGTGATGATGATAAAGAAGTCAAAGTTATAGATTATTATAACTTCATTTTGGATCATAGCATTAATTCAAGATAATAAATATTTCAAAGAGATTTTAAGATGATGAAGATGTTATAGATGTTATCTATGAATAATAATGTATTTAATCAAATCCTCTTCCATAAATTGATTGGAATTAAGCTAAATCTAAATCATTATAGAAAATTAATAAAGCAATATTAGATAGAAAACTCATATAAATCAAGATAAAATTAGTTAATTTAGAAAAGGCAGACTTCCCTCCACCAATGAAAGAGATTTATGTAGGTAATTTTCATCAATAATAATCAGTGGTAGGTCCCTACTCTACAAAATAAGTTATTGAGATCATAACTGAGGCACAAACGGATAAAGATGATGTGGATACTTAGGCAACATAAGTTTATAAAGTGCCCAAACTCAAAATCAAGAGGTTAGGAGAAGGGTCTTTAGGTAATTTTGAAATTTACATAACTTTAGATACTTCTCCTTTGAATATTTCCCATTCCTAAACTTTGGTCATGAATACCACTCAATAGTTCATAGTTATAGACACTTTTGTGTTATTTACTATATGTGTTCCTCCCAAATTTGATATTCCATTATCATTTTATTCATCCCAAGAAATGAGTCTATTTATTATTTCAACTCATAACACCTACCCTTGAATCACCCAAATTAGATCTAGGTTATGATTTATCCACATTCACTCAAGCCTTATAAACTCCCAATCATCTTTTTGACATCCAAACTCAGATAGAAGAAGGGAATGTTCAAAATCCACCAAATAAATAGATTATAGATTAATTAAATGAGGTAGTGATGAAATGAAATAAAATAATACAACTTCAAGATAGTGATTCTAGTGCATCCATTACTCTTTCCCCTCATGTAGTGAATAAACCTAAGACAATTTCTATAATATTGATAGATGATTAAGTGGAAAGGTATGCTAAGGTGATAGTTCCTCATCTAGATAAGGAATAAGAGGATGTTATTGATACATACTATCTAGTATAAAAAGTAAATCTTAGAAAATCCACATAAGAGGGGGTTTAAAAAAATGTGTGATAAAAAAAAGCATTCTCTTTGAGAAAATGGATCACGATAAAGCTACTAAGTATAAATTGAAAGAACAGGTTGAACAACTCACATTAGATATTCAGAATATAGTAAATCCCATTCAATCCTCCTCATCTAAAATTTCACCTTATATTTCATATGTGGGAACATTGAATGCAGTTGATGAAATTATACATATGGGAAGAGTAATAAAAGAGTGGTCTGATAAATAGATTAAGCAAGGTACCAAAACAACAATCAAAGACATGTCAGTTTACACTTAAATTCAATCTTAATTTGACCTGGCCAAAAAAGTTGAGTATAAGTATGAATTTGAATCTTGAAAATGAAAATAATTGTTACTAAAACTGAAGGCCTTCTCTAACTAAAATCTTGCTATTCTTATCATAGGAGTCTTGAAACAAGAATATAGTGGAGTGTCATAAAATTCCTAGGTGATACTCAATTTAGGTCTATATTATTGAATAATGTTTGAATAAATTTAAATAATCTCAGTCAATATCATCTCACACAATAAATGATATACATGAAGTAATTGATAAACTTCTTTGTACATTTGTAAACAAAAATGGGATAGCTCTTTTGACACAATCAATCATTAACTAATTCATGTAATTATTTGAAAAAAGATCATTCCTTAATCAACAATCAACTATGGGTCAATTTAAAAAAATTAAATATAAAACTTATTTTGTCAAACTTGATAAAGATCTTAAGAAACTTCAATAAAATTCATAAAAAAAATAGTGATCTTCATTATGATTCATAAATTGCTTTCATACATTCAAATGGCCATGATGAAGACAAGGTCAAATAAACTATGTAAAATTTTGATGAATATAGAAAAAGAGTGCAACAAAGTAAGCAAAAGTATGTTCAAGTTATGGTTGATGATAAAATCAAGTGAAATGCAAATAAGATTGATAAAATATCAAGTTTACAATTTGTCAATGTCTTTTTCTCAATATTTAAGTTGTATATTTTTATAATTGCATTTTTGCAACTTTTAAGTCGTGCAAATTTTTCATGTCATTTTTACAACTTTTAAGTTGTGCAAATTTGTCAATTTCCTTTTTTAGGTTTTAATTCATGTGTTTTATTGAGGGTGTGTGCATAGAGTTGAGGGACAATTCCAAGGACATTTACCACAATGTGTATGCATTATGAACATAATGTGTGTGTGTGCTCAAAGTTGGGGGATAATTCCAAGGACATTTAATCAACATGTATGCATTATTAAAATAACACAGATGTATTGTGTCCATAATGCATACACATTAATTAAATTTTAGGATTAGGGATATTGAGCCATAAGATGTACATGTTATAACTCATATGCATTGAAAACGCTAAAAAAAGTTTTAAAAAACCCACTTGAGCCCTTAAACCTCTCATTTGTGTTTTCTCTTTGAGCCATATTATGCCATCACATGATTGTGTTTTTCTCTACTAATTGTGTTTCCATGCAATATTTATTGAAAAGCTGAAAACCTCTCCACATCGACAATGCCACCATTGAGAAGAGTTGGGTAATAAAAAACTAAACCCAATAACCCTAATTTTTTATATTTTTTTATTTGCATTATTTGATTGATAAATTATTATTTTTTAAATAGGTTGTTTTGGTTAATATCCCACCCTACTAACCCTAATCCTAACCCTGCACCTAACCCTCCTCTTAACTGTTGGGGGATCAATCCAACAATAGATTACAATTATGATAGCAATAAACATGGAATTAAACCAGATTGACAAGTAATTAGAATGATAATAACAAGAATAAGAGATACAAGAAAACACCCTGAAAACTTGTATTAACAAAACTCTTTACAAAGGAATACAATTGAAGAAAGCTTCTTTCTTCCACACCTCTCCTAGATGTATAGATCTCTCAATAGATCTCAATTCCTCAAGAGCTCTCTCTCAAGAACAACCAACTCCAACAAGCCTAGATTGATTCAATTCTGTATTGTTCTTCTCACACAATGAATTACAATAATTCACTACAAACTACTACAATACAATAAGCTAGGAAGATCTAATTCTACATATAGAATTAGGAGACTTGAGCATGTATAACCAACAAGCAGTTAAGCCACTTAAACAAGGGCTCTAAAAATAGTAATGCTAACAATAGAGACGCGTGCTTGAGTCCACAACTCAAACTTATCATGCAAACACTCGCTTCTGTCCACAGAAATAGCTTTCTAGACACGCAGGTAACCGACGTCGGTTCCTGCTGCTTGTCTGTGACCGCCGTCGGTCGACCATCTACCGACGTCGACGTCTCTCAACTGCCTGTGATCGACGTCGGTCGCTCCTGACCGATGCCGGTGTCTGTGTAGACTCGAACCTGATAATGAATGCTCCTTGGTGAAGTTTTTAGCTCCACACCCTAACAATCTCCCACTTGGAGATAAACAACTGCACCAGTACCTATACAGCAACATCTTCTAGCTCTTCCATCTTCAACTCAATCATGAAGACCAACAGAAGTTGAATGAAGATTCAACTTCTCCTTTGTAACCGGATTTGTTAGCATATCAGCAGGATTCCTATCTGTATGGATTTTCTCTAGCTTCAACTCACCATCTTCCAATACCTGTCGTATGAAGTGATACCTTAGTTGTATGTGCTTTGTTCTTGAATGAAAGGCCGAATTCTTGGCCAAATGGATTGCACTCTGACTGTCACTATACAATTTGCAACTCTCATGCTCCCTACCAAGCTCATCCATGAACCGTGTCATCCATATCATCTCCTTGCTAGCTTCTGTGGCTGCAATATACTCTGCTTCTGTAGTTGACAAGGCAACAACCTTCTGCAACTTAGATATCCAGCTAACCACCATTCCACCTACAGTAAAAACATAACCTGTAGTGCTTCTCCTGCCATCCAAATCACTTGCCATATCTGAATCTGCATAGCCATGTAGAGAAGTATCTAAACCTCCATAGCACAAGTACCTACTGCTAGTTCCTCTCAAATATCTAAGGATCCACTGAACTGCTTTCCAATGTTCCTTACCTAGATTAGCCATATACTTACTTACCACTCCCACTGCTTGGGCAATATCCGGTCTAGTACACACCATTGCATACATCAAACTTCCTACCGTGGAAGAATATGGAACCTTACTCATGTACTCTACCTCATCATATGAATTAGGACATTGTTCTTTGCTTAATTTGAAATGTCCAGCCAAAGGTGTGCTTACCGGTTTAGCATCCTGCATATTGAATCATTTCAACACCTTGTCCACATAATCTTCTTGAGACAATATCAACCTGTGATTTTTCTTGTCTCTCCTAATGCTCATGCCAAGGATTTTCTTTGTTGCTCCCAAATCCTTCATAGCAAACGTTTGAGCTAATTTTACCTTAAGCTCTGAGATATCCTGCATGTGAGACCCTGCAACCAGCATGTCATCTATGTACAACAATAGAATGATATATCTACCATTATCAAATCTCTTGAAATACACATAATGGTCTGATTGACACCTACTGTAGCCATGCTCAGTCATAAACCTATCAAATTTTAAGTACCATTGCCTAGGAGCTTGCTTGAGGCCATACAAGCTTTTCTTCAACCTGCACACAAACTTCTCCTTACCCTTGACCTCGAATCCTTCAGGCTGTTCCATATAAATTTTCTCATCCAAATCTCCATGAAGAAATGCTGTCTTAACATCTAGCTGCTCAAGATGCAAATCCTCAAAAGCAACCAAAGACAATACAACCCTTATTGAAGTCATTTTAACAACTGGAGAAAAAATCTCACCAAAGTCAATACCTGGCTTTTGTGCAAATCCTTTTACCACTAATCTGGCCTTGTATCTCATATGTCCATTCTCGCCTTCCTTCAACCTGTAGGTCCATCTGTTCTTAAGTGTTCTCTTACCAGCTGGCAATTCAACCAAATCCCATGTTTGGTTCTCTCTTAAGGACTCCAACTCCTCAACCATGCCACGCTCCCACTCACTCTTGGACTCCACCTATATTACTTCTTCAAAACTCTCTAGTTCTCCACCATCAGTTAGCAATAAATAATATAAAGAAGGAGAATATCTAATTGGAGGCTTACTCACCCTTTTTGACCTCCTGATGGGTGTCTGAGACTTGTCTACAACACGTTGTCCACCCAAATTCTCTGACAGTGACCGACCTCGGTCACCTATAGACCTGTTACTAGCCGACGTTGATTCTTCCTGACCGACCTCAGTACTTGTACGGCCAACGTCAGTCTCTGTATGGCCGATGCTAGTTTCTTTACTGCCAACGCCGATTCCTGACCTGCCGACGTCGGTCTCTGTGTTTTCCTGTAAGTGATTATTTTTTTTTCCCGCGAGCTCATCTTGGACTTTCACCTCATCCAATTCACCATTGCTCTGCTCAGACTGATTCAACTTCCTTAGCTGATCACAATACATCACTCTTTTGTTGAAAACAACATCACGGCTCCTGATTACCTTGTTAGTTTCTAGATTCCACAATCTGTAACCAAAATCATCTGAGCCATAGCCAATAAACGTGCATCTCATAGACTTAGCATCAAGCTTCTTTCTATTTTCCTTATCTATATGCACAAAGGCTTCACAACCAAAAACTTTGAGATATGAGAGATCAACCTTTTTACCTGTCCATGCCTCTTTTGGAATACCACCATCCAGAGCTGTAGAGGGTCCTCTGTTAATCAGGTACACTGCAGTGTCAATAGCTTGTGCCCAAAACTGTAAGGGCAAACCGGCATGCAATCTCATACATCTTGCATGCTCCATTATTGTCCTGTTCATCCTTTCAGCAATACCATTCTGCTGAGGTGTCCTTGGAACTGTCCTTTGCCTATGGATTCCATGCATGTAACAATAATCTCTGAACTTATGACTACAGAACTCACCGCCATTGTCTGATCTCAGGCACTTTAATCTTTTACCTGTTTCATTCTCAACCATAGCTTACCAAACTTTAAAAGTATCAAATACATCAGATTTTCTTCTAATACAGTAGATCCATACCTTCCTTGTGGCATCATCTATGAAAGATACATAATACTGTGATCCTCCAATGGAAGCAACCTGAGCCAGTCCCCACACGTCTGTGTGAACAAGCTCCAACTTGTGCCTCTTCTTAGTAGACCCAGTTTTGAGAAAACTAACCCTTTTCTATTTTCCAAATACACAGTGCTCACAAAACTCTAGATCTATGCCTTTTAAATTTGAAAGCATACCTTTAGACTTAAGAATTGACATCCCCTTCTCACTCATGTGGCCAAGCCTTGAGTGCCACAGTTTAGCGTCCACATCTGAAGTAGATAATACAGAAGGAGATCTGTCAGTAACACAATTACACAAATAGAGAGTACCTTCTCTCTTACCTCTGGCCATAACAAGTGCACCCTTGGTCACTTTCCAAGATTCTGCAGTGAGAGTTACTGTGCAACCCTCATCCCCTAACTTTCCTGCAGAGATCAAATTTCTCTTCAAGCTAGGAACATGCATCACATCTCTCAACACCCATGTGTTGCTATTCTGCATCTTCAGCTGCACTTTACCTTTGCCAATTATTTTACAGGGCTCATCATCCCCTAGATACACTATTCCAAAATCTTCATGGATATAGTCACTGAAATATTCTCTGTTAGGGGTAGCATGGAAAGATGCACCAGAATCTAATACCCAAGATTCTATATTATTATGCAGAGAGAAAATTAAAGCATCCTATGCAATACCTACAATCTTGGCTTCTTCCTTTCCTTCGTGCTAGTTGTCCTCCTTAGGCTTTGACCAACAATCTTTGCTTATGTGCCCCATCTTTCCACAATCCCAGCATTGTGGCTTCCTGCCATTTTTGGATTTGGATCTGCCTTTCCCCTTTGACTTGGATCTTGCTCTGCCTTTCTTGCTCTTCTCTTTCTGCCTTCCCCTACTCTCAAAACTTAAAGCATTCCCAGATGCCTCTTCTGTGCTTTTCCTGCGTATTTCCTCATTTAAGATAACACTAACAACATCCTCTACTTTCAAAATATTTGATGCAGATGCAGTATTACTTACTGCCATTACTAAGCCATGCCAACTTTCAGGCAAAGAACATAATATTAAAAAAGCTTTTATCTCATCATCAAACACTATATTCACTGAACTTAATTGATTCACAATACCATTGAAATCATTCAGATGAGTAGAAACAGATCCACCTTCATTCATATGCAAATTAAATAACTGCTTCATAAGATATACCTTATTAGAAGCTGAGGGTTTTCATACAAATTTGCTAACGTAGTCATCAACTCTACCGTAGACTTTGCCTATGATAAATTGGATATCACAGTGGATGCTAGACTCAGTCTTATAGACCCCAGAGCCTTTCTATCAAGAACTTCCCATTCTTCATCCTCCATGTCTTTGGGCTTCTTTGCAATACCTCCTAACGGTAAGTAGAGATCTTTCTGATACAGATAATCCTCTATCTGCATTCTCCAGTGTTGGTAATTTTTACCATTGAAATTTTCCATTCTCAATTTACTTTCATCTGCCATTGCTTCTCCCACTCAAACAGAAATCCCTGTAAGAACTTGTAATCAATACACACTACACAGATCTGAACCACCTGTTAGTGAACCTGAACTTTGATACCAAATATCAAGCTCTGAACCTGTAACCAAGGCTCTGATACCACTTGTTGGGGGATCAATCCAACAATAGATTACAATTATGACAACAATAAATGCAGAATTAAACCAGATTGACAAGTAATTAGAATGATAATAACAAGAACAAGATATACAAGAAAACACCCTGAAAACTTGTATTAACAAAACTCTTTACAAAGGAATACAATTGAAGAAAGCTTCTTTCTTCCACACCTCTCATAGATGTATAGATCTCTCAATAGATCTCAATTCCTCAAGAGCTCTCTCTCAAGAACAACCAACTCCAAAAAGCCTGGATTGATTCAATTCTGTACTGTTCTTCTCACACAATGAATTACAATAATTCACTACAAACTACTACAATACAATAAGCTAGGAAGATCTAATTCTACATATAGAATTAGGAGACTTGAGCATGTACAACCAACAAGCAGTTAAGCCACTTGAACAAGGGCTCTAAAAATAGTAATGCTAACAATAGAGACGCGTGCTTGAGTCCACAACTCAAACTTATCATGCAAACACTCACTTTTGTCCACAGAAATAGCTTTTTGGACACGCAGGTAACCGATGTCGATTCCTGCTGCTTGTCTGTGACCGCCATTGGCCGACCATCTGCCAACATCGGCATCTCTCAACTGCCTGTGACCGACATCGATCGCTCCTGACCGACGCCGGTGTCTGTGTAGACCCGAACCTGATAATGAATGCTCCTTGGTGAAGTTTTTAGCTCCACACCCTAACATTAACCTTCCCATCCATCTTATAGTTACACAAGATCCCCTAGGTAGTCAGGAGGATATGAATTTACATATAGTGGAAAATAAAATTTAAATTGATAAAATAAATAGGATAATGAGGGACCCCACTTCCAACAACGCCTAATGTACCTATCTAGCCAATATACTAGATTAATATTAGGTCAAGTTAACTTGATAATGAGTCAAATTTATATATGGACATCATATAGGGATACATGTAAGGCTTATTGTGATGATAAATTATCAACACATGAGGTGAATAATAAATATATAACATAAAATAAAATTTGTGCCTTATTCATCGACCCATCCACCAATGAACCATTTCTACTTACCACTAAACATTTCCCTATCCATCGATGCCAACATAACTTGATTAAAGCTAATTTATAAGACTAATGGTGGATGGTGTTTTATTAGCCAACATGTAAAAAACATGACATCCCATTATATTTTTTGAGTAAACTCTACTTTGAGTTTATCCTCAATGAGATTCTAAACTATTTTGACTATGGTGAGTTTGTGGATTGAGGGAAAAGCTCTGTTTAAGATCGACCATGTGCACAACAAGCACCTAATCAACCTATAAAGATACCTACCAAAAAACTATTTCATCCTAATATTCCCTCTATGGTGAAGGATTTCATGGAGATTAACACTCTACTTGTTCTTAGTGCACTTACTGATACACTTGTTCAACATATGAGTAGGCTTTCAGAGACCAATGTTGGAGATACTCCATATAGTGTTTGTACTCGACCCCACCCATATATAGATATTATGGTGATATATACATTGTACCTTAAAATGACAATGGTGGTGTTTCAGAGGGATTGGATCATATACTCTTGACTACTGAGTTTTTGGCATGCACATTTGATGTGCATACATTAGCCACTACACACATGCAAGCATATTTTATATAAATTTAAGCTATATTTGGAAATTTAAAAGATAAAAATTAATTTACACATTAATTAAATAATATATATGTAATTTTCATGTTATAGGAGGTGTCTTCATCATCATATTCCACAAGCGCATTATTTGATCTTACTCAATCTATGTTTACATTTATGAAGTCAGCTAGTGGGCCATCCATTAATTCATCCATTAATATTAGTATGATACCATTTACATATATAGATTTAAATTTTCAAGTTAATATTATACTCTATTCGCATTTTCTCTATGTATATTTAGTCTTCTACTTAAGTAAAACCTATCTATCAAGAATCTCAAAATTCAAGCATACTTCTATTAAATACACTCTTGGTTTATTAAAGGAGAAACCTTTGCCATATATCTTCAATAGTTTCTAGAAAAATAAGAAATGTTGTCTATTAAATTGATGATTGTAGTAGACAATCCTCCATCACTATGAGTTGAGAAAGACATAGGAATTACTGCTACACTTTCATTTGTACAGACACTCACAGAGGTACATATTAACTTATAATTTTGAATTGCAAAAATAGATTTATTTTATTATCTTTACTACATGTACTTGTGAAAATATAACTTATGTGAATATATTGTGTATGTAGGTTTTTTATATGACATTTAAAAGTCTAATTAAAATGATTACTATGGCACCTCCTTATGTTTCTTCATCATTTCACACACGTGCTTGTGAAACCGATCCTATCACTAGCCCACTTGAGATTCAGAAGTATATTGAGCAAGACCATGGGCTTGTAGTAAGTGCATGTTTAAATATTTTTTTACTCTTGTTTAAAATTTATTTATTAACTTATTTTAATGTATAGTATGTTAATTTTATAATAATATTTTTATTTGAATAGGTTTAACTGCAAGTGAGCTATGAGCATAGGACCCATAGCTGGACCTTGCAATAATCTAAGGCATTTGAGGGATCTCCATATATAAGTAGGGCATCTTAGGAAGAGTCTTATTCAAGGAAGTAAAAGAGACGGAGGCTATTTGATGATTAGTATGTGTAATATGATGTACTTGTTTGTATGCCTATATGGAAATGTATGCACTTTTGGCATTGCATGTGTATATGACTTTCACTTAACATTAGATAATATGTTGTTATATTATGTAATTTTTTGTATGCATATATGTAAATGTATGTATTAATGACAATATATATTTATATGTAATTCATCTAAAATTCTATAATGTTCTTATTTTCTATGTCTTTATGGTTTTTATTATTATCAACAATGAAGTGTAATGTTTGACCATTGATCCACATTTGAGAATGAAACAATATTTATAGTTATATTACCATGAAGTACAATGTTTGACCATTGATACATAATATTAATTTATCTATTTTCAAATTACTTATACCCATTTATTCGAGTTAATTAAGTGATGCAATAGCCTCAACTAAAAGATCCAAGTTTAAACATATTAGTCAAAAGAAGTCAAGTACATCATATTATAATCAATAAAAAGCCTTGTTATGCTTAAATATAGCATGTATGGTTATGTTTAAATTATTTATAGTAGTATAAGGTCCTTAAATATGTGATGCCACTTGATTTATCTTTCCTTATTAACTCTCTTAAGTGAAACCTACAACTTTGGATATAATTAATTTGAGTCTTGATATAATCTCTTTACAACGTGGAAATATATGTTTTTGATTCAATACCTATTGTATACTAATGATAGGCTTAGAAAAATGTCAATTTACTCATATAAGTCCTTTGTATGGTTTTAAACATCTATTAAGACACTTGATAATACAAAACCTAAACTCTATCTCAAGACTGCTACAAGAATGTTTTGGAATAGTTAGGGCTTAATAATTATTATTTTTTAACTCTTTCACTCCCTAGATAGTATTTTAAAAGTCTATATACATATATATATATATATATATATATATATATATATTAAATCTATTATGAGGAACCAAATCTTCATTCATTGGTTTCTTAAAAAGATTAATTTTGGACCAATTCTATGTTTTAGGTCTCTAGGCCTAATTAGCTCTTAGTAAGTCAAATCACTTATTAGGTTATTTATCCACCTCAAAAAAACTTAATAAATATTTTTAAATAATAAAAAAATGTCTCAAGTCTCAAAACAATATTATTGACTTCATCTATAATAACTCTCATCTAAAATTCTTCTTGCATGTCTTTATAAATCAACACCTATAAGAAACACTGTCACAGCCAACATTTTATTCTTTCATAGGGTCTCATTCATCAAAATAAAGCTTTAAATATTTTTTAGACATGATCCTTAACCTTATTATAAATTTTGGTTGAATTACACTAGTTTAAAACAAATATATGAGTCCTTTAATGTCATTATACCAAGTTTTAGCATTTTTTTTAGTTTTAAAAGCCAAGAGTTTCTTATTGATTATTCATACAATCTAAGACTTATCTAATAAATCCAACACTTTAAAAATATTATTTTGATACTCATTAAAATAATCCAAGATTTATTTATAATTCATGCATGAGTTTTCACTTAATATAAGTGACCGAGAAGACTGTCCTCACACAAAAAATAGAGGTATTATGAGTTCCAAGGAGACAAACATCAATTTGAGCTCAAACATGTTCTAGACTTGAATGAATCACATTTATTTATGTATAATATATATAAATACATAGTTTTTAAATGAATATTATCCTTTATTTACAATAAATTTTCTAAAACACACTTACAAAACCCTATTTAGCAGATTGTAAATTATCATTAGTCTCTCCAATGGTATAATTTGCCAAAAACTTGCATTTTAATTATGAAATGAATGGAGCTCACTTGAACCCATTAGAGTCGAAAAATCCTCATATTTTTCCAAGTTTTCTTCCTCCATTAACCAAAAAATTCTATGAACAATAAAATTTGCTTGAGCATCATGACACATGTTCTCATTACACCATTGAACCATGGTTTTTGCATTAGTCAAATTAGCATCCTATTTAAATTTCAACTCCTCCCTTGAAATGGCTCTTTTTACACATGCTCCAGCACTATCATGTTCCCATTTTCCATGGCCAACCTCAATAAAACTCCAAACATGTTATAAGCCAATGATAATGTGCATCCTACTCAACCAATAAAACATCAGTGCATTCTTGAATTATGATGTGTAATTGTCTGACTAAATGTAATGATGATTGAAATGAATGTTCTTCTCAGTTAATTTCCCATAGAACTTCTTAAAAAAACCTTAAATTTACTCTATATAATGTGATTGGTCATTATTAATATTTAAATGGTACTCCCTTGATATTTTTAGATATTGATATATATTATTAAGTTCATGCATGAATATTATATGCACAAATATGAAAACTTGTGATGAGTTGTAATACTATGATTGAATATCCATTTTTCATTTAAATGTGTAGTTTCTAGTAAAGTTGACTACTGAAATAGTTGAATCAAGTGGGAATGTGTCCTTGATTAGATTTAAATGTTCATCCAACCATCTATCCCTATGTGTGTTCCTTACATACTCATAAATAATTTCTCCCTAAATTTGTCCATAAATCCTGAAGCAGGTATTTATTTTGTAACAAGCTCACACCTTTTTTATTATTTGCCATATTTTACTTGATAAGTCACATATTTGTATTTTATCAAACCAACTAATTCATTTCTAATTGCACTTGTACACTCCTTATGGATACAATTATTTAATTTTGGTAATCCACCACAAATGTTGTAATTTCCATCCAAACTTCCTTTATTATAAAATAATTGTCCATCTAATCTTTCACAAAAAATGGAATACATTCTCTAGCTAATTTTGGTATAACTTATATGCCATACTCCTATAAAATGTTTTAAATGTGCAAAGTGCAATGAATATGGTAAAAACATCATAGTGCATTAAAAATTCAACATGTTGCCTTTACTAATAAGTTGTCTATGTGTGATTTATTTTTACACAAAAAGGTTTGACCATCTCAACAAAATCTTTGACTAATATGAATTTGTGGTTATTTTTCCAGAAACTTATATTAAAATTATGTTTGATTTATATATAAGAATTTTTTTGGATGTGGTTAACAGTAATGAGAACCATCTCTTATTTTCACTACATCTCTTGAATTGGGCAAAGCTCTTATATTGTCTTTCCAAAATTGTGAAATTAAATTTTTGAGAGAATTGACTATAGCCTTGTCCTTTCATGAAATTCTACCACAGAATGATTAGATCTCATCGGTATTAGGCTCATTAAGTTTTTCACATCTTTGAATTTATTTCATTAATGTTTTTTTTTTTATATCAAGTGCTCAACTTATTTTTGAAATCAATCATTTTTTCCTTGTTTGACCACTTATTGTACAAGTTGTAATTAAACATCAAGCAACATTACAATATTTATTAAGTGATTGCAAGCCTACGATATGATATGCATCATGTATATTTTAAATAATTTCATTTTTTTCATCATCTATGTTAGATGTTCTTAGTCCTAATGTGTACATTGTAGGTCTCATATTAATCAGTTTCATCAACAAAATAACTAATTGATATTTTTAACTATCATAATCCAATTTATGAAAGAAACTATCCAAAATTTCTTGAGCCAGTCTTCCTGAATGGTAGTTAGACATTTTTTTATGCATTAGTTTCAAAATATTTTCATTTGCTTCAATTAAATACATGTTTTTCCTATGCATAATTCTTGGAAATGTTGTTAATGGTGGAATTTGTTGAGAGGGTATTTCAAAATTATTATTACTTTCATTGTTTAGTGGTGGGATGGCATTTTATTCATTATTTATTTCTTCATTATATGTTTCCATGAAATTTTATTTATTGTTAATTTCATCATTATTTATTTTCATGAATTTTTATTCATTGTTAGGGGGGGGGGGGGGTAAAGCATCATGCATAGACTCATCATCAGCAAAATAAAAAAAATATATACTTTGAATGTGAACTTACAACAATATCTAATTCATTATTATCAATTTAACCATTATTCAATTCATTATTTTCAATTTCATCATTATTAAATTCATAAAGATTAGTGGTTATACTTTATCTAGAATGAATTACTTGCATTTGTACCTTGTGTTTTTCTCTCAACTCTTTTAACTGATCTAGAGTTTTTTATTCAACTTCTTTCTCTTCCTCTAATGAAATCCATCACCCATTGGAATTGATAGCTTTTCAAAGGTGGGGTTAAAAAAGATACTTGAAAAGCATGCATAGAATATGTAAAAAGTTTGTAGAGAATGTCTGTAGGGATATAAATCTTGATTTGGGTTTAAAATAGTCATTAAAAACTAATTTTTGTCTATAGATCAAATAATGCATATATTTTATTTATTATATAACTTCATCCTA
Organism: Torreya grandis; assembly: GCA_037957365.1. Lineage (NCBI taxonomy): Eukaryota > Viridiplantae > Streptophyta > Pinopsida > Cupressales > Taxaceae > Torreya > Torreya grandis. The sequence continues at coordinate 312,724 of JARHVA010002861.1, forward strand.
TATAACTATGTAATAATACTATCAAAAAATTCATTTTCCCCTTCAATTAGCCCCTTAATTTGATTCATGTCCACATTAGGTTTAATTAGGCCAAAATTGGATTCAATCACTCCAAATTAGGTTCAATTTTCCCATTGTTTAATGTTAATTAGTCCAAAATAGATTAAATTAGTCCAAATTAGATTCAACTAGTCCAAATTATATTCAATTATCCCAAATTAGATTTGAAATTAGTCTAAATTACATTTACTTTGTGATAAAATTAGTATTTAAGGCCAACATGTGTCACAAAACATGGGTGTATTTAGCCCCTTTAATCACATTATAGACTCACACTTAGGTTCAATAGGTTCAAATTTTCCATAATCTCCTTCATCTTTGCATTTTTTATAAAATTACCTATCCAATTAATTGGTTCTTAATTTGAGACAAGACCCTTTAAGGAAATTAGAATAGGCCTGTATAAAGAGCATGGGTTATAATTGAATTCATTCTCTTTTGAGAAACCAATAATAAGATTGATTGATCATCAATATAGATGATCCATGATAGTTATAAGAAGAATTTAGGAAACCATTGAGGTTAAATTAAGTGAATATCACCTTTCTAAGATATAAAGGGACCTATTTATAACCTTGTAGTAGTTTTTGGGGTTGAGTCAAGATTCTTAGTCATTCGATAACCTAATTGATAATTTAAACTTCTAAAAAACTTCTAAAGGCTATATAGATCATTATTTTAAGTCTTTCATCCAAAGTTGAAAAGGAGAATGACTAAAAAATAAAGTTGAGAGTCAAGTCTTGAACTAAATGAAAGTAACAGTCCACCTTGCTAGAAATTATAGTTTTCCAGTCATCACCATTTGAAGATTTAATAAAGTAGATTATTTTTAGCATAAATTTGTGGAATCCAAAAGATCCATGGTGAAAGAACAAATTTATGTATGGGATAATTCAAAGTGAGTTAAAACTAAGGTATTTGTATCTTGATCTTGTAAAAGGGTATTATAGGACATGCACCTTGAATTGATACATTAGTCTACCATTGGCTAATCAAACACAAGAGATAGAGATCAAAATGATTTCATTGGTATTTCAAGACCAATCCAATAGATATTGTTTTTTTACAATCATTAAGATACTTATAAGTGGCCTATATTCCTTCAAGTGGGTTATATACAAAAAAATGTAGAATGTACATGATATATGGTTAGCTTTAAACCTTGTGTTTCATAGATTATACAATCAATTGAGCCATAAATTTGGTTCAAGGGATCAATTTTGCCCAAATCACATCCTTAATTGCACCAATTAACTAACTAGATAAATTCATGATAGAATAAAACTTAAATTTACCTCATTTACCATATCTTGCTCTTGTAGTTAGGTTGAAGGTGTTCGAGTTAACCTCAAATGCCTCCTCAATTGAATTAATCAACTCTTTGCTTCATTATATATTATAACATCATGGTTCATATCACTCCAATAACATCTATAAGTTCTATGTAAATGTTCAAAATTTTTAAATTGGCTTAAATGTCCTTTATGAACTTGTATTTATGATAAAATTAGGGTTTAAGGTTTATGGTTGTAATAATTAACTAATTAGCTCAATATATAAGGCAATATGAGCTAATTTAGGCCTAAATCACTATTGGAGTTGTTGCCAGAACTTGATAATGTGAGTGTAATAGAGATGTGATCACATGAGATGAAGCAAGTGCACACCACATAGATGCTAAATCAATTTGAAAATAACACAAGATAAATTGCACAAGATAAAATGGAGAAAACCAAAATCTGATTTTCATGAGATGGCCAAAGTGAGGACTACAAATAGGAGAGTATGTAAGTAACTCCTCCACAAAAGGTGGACAAGGCACCCCAAGAATAGACTGTAACTCCTCCATGAAAGGTGGTGACAAGGTGCTTAGAATACAGAAGTAACTCCCATCAAGGGAGTTACTTATGACATTCTTATGACACCTATGACACATCTATGACACACCTACACATAAGCTATCCTATCCCACAAATGTAGGAAAACTCCATGTATGCACAAGAAATACAATTTCCCTAATTAATAAATAGGGAAAAATGAAAACCTACACTAATACCCCCCATAAGTGCAGCTTAGGTGGGCAGTGTGGAAATATAAAATGTGTCCCAGCAACTAGGCCTGATGAGGTACCCATGTACAAATGCAATCTCCCATAAGATAGAGAAAAGGAGAAAACCTATAGGAAAAAACTCCCCTTTAAAAGAGAGACATAAAAGAAAGGAAGAGGCTAGTGGGCCCCCCTAAAGATGATGCTACTGTAGATGTAGACCGCACCCCAAGAAGAGCTTGTAGATGAATGAACTTGCTCTAGGTGAAAGGTTTGGTGAAAATGTCTGCAACCTACTCTGAAGACTGGCAAAATATCAAGTCAATGACCTGACTATGAATAAGCTTCCGAATTAAATGCATGTGAATCTCTATGTGCTTGGTTTGCTAGTGCTGAATTGGATTCCTACAAATCTAAATGGTACTCTGGTTGTCATAATAAATGATGGTGGGCTACCTGATAGGAATGCCAAACTCAGAAAGAATCCCCTAAAGCCAAATAGCCTCATTAGCTGAATTAATAGCTCCCTTGTACTCTGCCTCTATGGATGATATAGCAATAGCATTATAATTCTTGCTAGACCAACTGATAGGACTTGAACCTAGAGAGAAACTATAACCAGAAGTGGACTTGCGAGTCTTTGAATTGCCAGCCTAGTCTGAATCTGTATATCCAACCAAGTCAACCTCTATGCCAAATCTATAATCAATCTCATATCTATGTGAACCCTGTATGTAATTCAAGATCCTCTTATCTGTTTTTCCAATGTAGCTCATGAGTTTATTGCATGAATCCAAAGACAAGTACCATTATTTACGATATGTCGAGCCTGGTGTGATTCAAGTAGATGAGACTACCAACAAGTTGTCGATACTGAGTGGCATCAACCAATGGTGAAGAAAAATCAGCCTTAAGCTTGACTCTTGATAGAAAAGGAGTCAAAGATGGCTTGCAATCAGCCATGTGAAACTGAGCCAATAAGTCAAGAGCATACTTAGGCTATGCAAGAGAAATCCCTAAATCTGACTGTGAGATCCCGCTGCCAAGGAAGTGGTGTAAAAAACCCAAGTCTGTCATGTCAAATCTATCTTGAAGAGATGCCTTCACTACTACAATAGTTGATGAAAAACTCTTGGTGATCAAAAGGTCATCAACATATAGAACCAAAATCAAGAGTGAATCATCCTACCGCAAGAAGTAGACATTGGGATCAAAATGGCACCTAGTGAAACCTGTTGTGAGAAAGAAGGAATCCATCTTGGCATACCAAGCTTGAGGGGCCTGTTTGAGGCCATAGATAGATTTCCTAAGTTTGTATACTAAGGAAGAATCCTTAACAAATCTTGGCGGCTGCTCCATGTAGATCTCCTCCTCTAGGTCTCCATGAAGAAAGGAACTCTTCACATCCATCTGATGCACATCCCAACAATGTGCTATAGCAATAGCCAAGGTGAGTCAGATAGAAGTCATCTTTGTAATGGGTGCAAAGGTATCTGAGTAGTCAATGCCTACCACTTGTGAGAAACCCTTGGCGACCAGTCGTGCCTTGTACTTATCAATCGACCCATCTGTTGCAAACTTGGTCTAATATATCCACCTACATCGAACCATCTTTTTTCCCTTAGGAAGTGAAGTCAAATCCCAAGTGTGATTTTTGATTAAGGATGAACATTCTTCCTCCATAGCACTATCCCACTCAAGTACCCCAAATGCCTCTCAAAAAGTCTATGGATCCAAAACTGAAGCAAAGAAGGCATGTGGATCTCTCTGAGAATCCCCCTAGTATGTTTGTCATCTTTGGGATCTCTTGCCCAAGTGCTAGCACTGTCAAGTGTTTGTCTGGCCCAAAGTAGCCCAGAAGTGGGTGATTCGGGTGCTAACTCCTCATCCTTTGACTGACTAGAGGTGGATGATATTGCATCACTATCTTCGTTGTCTGAACTCGAAGAAGAAGAAGAAGAAGATGTCTCTGGCTCGAGAACCTACTGTGGCTAATTTGAATCTGATGAGGAATCATCATAAAGAAGTAGATCCAATGAGGGAGAAGAAGTGTTAAGTGTTGAGTCTCTAGGACTCTCCTGAAAGTGGACACTTCTCTTAATGAACAACTCATGAGTGACTAGATATAGAAGGTGATACCCCTTAATACCATCTGGATATCCTATAAAGATGCAAGGCTTGGACTAACATTCCATAGCTTTGCATTTATTCTTTGAAATGTGGGCCATGGCTAGGGATCCAAAAACCTTGAGGTGCTCAACATCAGGTTTCCTTTTATGCCAAGCTTCAAAGGGTGTTATCCCTTTCAAAGCTTTGTGAGGAACCTTATTTTGAATGTAGCAAGCACAATTGATGGCTTCGGCCGAGTACTATGGTGCTAAGGATTTGGAGTGAATCATACAGCTACCCATCTCTTTCAAGAACCTATTCTTGCATTCTATAACCCCATTCTGTGAAGGACTATAAGTGACTGTGGGCTACAAATCAACCCCCTCTGTGGTGCAAAATTACTCAAACCTAATGCTGACATACTCCCCTCCATTATTAGTTCGAAGAACCTTGATGGATTTCTCACTCTATTTCTCAACAAGAGCCTTGAAGTCTAGAAAATTTTCAAATACTACAGACTTTTGTTTGAGAAAATATATCCAAGTGTACCTAGAGAAATCATCAATGAAAGTGAGGACGTACTTGGCCCTTGTGAAAGATGGTTTAGGAAAGGGTCCTGATACATCACTTTAGACTAACTCCAGAGGTTGTGAAGCCCTCCAAGCTTTGCCTTTGTCAAATTTTGCTTCAGGATGCTTCCCAAGGGAACACCCCTCACAAAGTCATTTTGAGAATTAGACATGAGGCAAGCCAATGACCATGTCATGTTTGCAAATTTGCTCAAGGTAGTGGTAGTTAAGGTGGCCAAACCACTCATGCCATAATTTGATAACTCCATCTGAATAAGTCAGCAATGTTGTTGGAGAAGAATCTGATGTAAAATTTGAGGTGTATAACATTGCTTAGTGATCTGCCCTACCCACTGCCACTGTAGTATCACTATGCAACTCCCTGATAGCCACTGAATCTGGTGAAAACTCAACTCTCATGCCCTAACCAATGTGAGTGATTTGGTATACTGATAAGAGATTGGTTGAAAGAGAAGGAACACTTAGAACATTATTGAATGTTCCTCCTTCCATTTCAATTGACCCTCTCCCTACAACAAAAATTGAAGTGTCATCACCTAAACTCATTAAAGTCATGCTACAAGGCTCTAAAGATGAAAACTCAACTAGTGAAGAGCCCATGTGGTCAGAAGCTATTGTTGCTACAAGGGCCTTGCCCTTTTCTTTCTCCTTAACCTTGCCTTTTGCCTTGGTAGAATCTTGGGTAGATGAATTATGCTTGATGGACTCAGAAACACCTATGTTGTTCTTCTCTAGAAGATGAATTAGGTGATCTATTTATTTTTTCATACATTTGTGTTCATCATGCCCTATCTTTTTACAATAGGCACACTTAACCTTCTTCTTAGGTTTAGCATTGGAGGATGAAGACTCAATGTTGTTTTTGGTAGGATTGGTGTTTTCTTTCTTCTTCTCCTGGTCCTTGTTCTTTTTCTTCTTCTCCTTTGTTGAAGTCTTATCCTTACCATTTCTAGCTATCAAATCTTGGGGTTGAGTAGACTTCATTGTGCCCATTTGAATTAGCTTATCTTGTTCCCTAGTCAAGTTGGCAATGAATGAATCCAAAGAAGGCATTTTCCATGTAGTGCCAAGGGCACTTTTTGTGGCATGATAAGTGGAGACAAAGACTGAATAGCTTGGACCTAACTTTGTGAGAATAGAAATTATGAGTTGATCATCTTTATTCTCTATCCCAAATTATTTCAATTAAAATCTAAGGGCCTCAAACTTAGTGAAGAAGTCCTGTAGGGTGTCAAAGTTGCTAGGACTTAGACTTATGAGTTCATTTTCAAGCTCATGACCTCTCATCTCATCAAGCTTCCCAAATAAGTTTTCTAAGGTGTCCCATATGTCATTGGGAGTATTGGAGGATTCTAAATGGAAGAGAAGTTTTAGAGACACAGACAAGCTTAGTAATCCATAGACTTCATCACTACGGTTGTACCACTTGACCTTTTCAGCATCAGTGTTGGGTTCTTCTTCAGTACCCATGGTGATCCTATATAGCCCTTTGCTTCTAAGAATGATTGACATTTTAACTTTCCATTCATGATAGTTGAAGGGTGTTAGGGGTTTAAGTTGAAAAGAATCCATTTTTAGCTAAACTTAGGTGAAGTTGTGTTGATTGCAAGTTGTGAAATTATGCAAAAAGGAGAATGAAAGCAAAAATTTGCAAGTTGTGAAAAGCAATCACACCCCGCTCTAAAATATTGAGCCCACCCCCAAATATGTAACTTCATGATCAAAATACATCAGACTTAGATGAGAATGCATCTTAAAGCAATTAATACAAGACTAAATCAAATAGGACGTCAGACTCAGCCGAAAATGCATCCCGAGAGACCTAAATTTTAAGCACTTTATAAACTAGTACATTTTTGATAAATAATAAGCTTATGCTGTGGAGAATTGAATTATAAACACTTTTGCAAAAAATGGCACCCAAATCTGAGCTACCATTTGCAAGATATTAAAAGTTCAATTTTATCGTAAACTAGTATTCTTGCAAAAAAAAGCACTAAAACATTAAAAAATGCCTATTATGAGAGAGAAAGTGGCCTTCCAACCACTCATTGGATTTGACACAGAATGAGGAATCCAAAGGAGGTTTGTGTGAGGGGGAATTGGCCTCTCGCCAACCCGAGCCTCACCCTTTGTCTTCGTAGGTTGAAGATACAAGTTTTAAATGAAACCCCCCAATATTCTAAATTGTCTAAATATTCAATCAAATTGACTGATTTTTGTTTTACAAGTCAAATTTAAACTGAAAACAAATCAGGCATAGATAGAATGAAGGATTTCCAAGTGTCCAAGGGGCGCCACAAGGAATGCCAAGTAAGGAAGGGGTGCTAAAAAGGCACAGTCCAGAATTTAACTTGCAGAAAAGACAAAAAAATGCAGACTTACTGGAAACCATATGATTGATGGCGCCTTGCTAGAGAAAGAACTGTGGCATGGTAGAACTGAAGGCACCTTGCTGGAAGGACTTTGGTGCCGTACAGCTACTGACCAGAAGCTAGGCACAAACTTACAGAAGCTAGGCATGGACTGTGTGAGTGTTACTAACTAGAAGAGCTGACTGTGAGGAGTGCTAACTGCTGTTGAGTGTTGCTCCTCCCTCTTCTACTCCACACAACAATGGTGCCTAAGAACAAAAACAAAACCAGCACCTGAAGTGAAGACAGCCAAGACACCCAAATGCCAAGGATCCCAAAATGCAAGAAATGATACCAGAAATGATATTGAAAGTTTTTTTTTTATATTTTAGATCAGATCTAGAAATAACAAAACAAAGAGAACTCCACTCCTCTTGATTTAAAAATAAACTAAAATCATAACCAGACACATGATTATCGGGTTTGCTCTGATACCATATCAGAGTTGTTGCCAGAATCCAAATAATGCGAGTGTAATGGAGACGTGATCACATGAGATGAAGCAAGTGCACACCACATAGATGCTAAAGCAATTTGAAAATAACACAAGAAAATAAATTGCACAAGACAAAATGGAGAAAACCAAAATATGATTTTCATGAGATGGCCAAAGTGAGGACTACAAATAAGAGAGTACATAAGTAACTCCTTTACAAAAGGTCTACAAGGCACCCCAAGAATAGATTGTAACTCCTCCATGAAAGGTGGTGACAAGTTGTTAAGAATAGAGAAGTAACTCCCATCAAGGGAGTTACGTATGACATTCTTATGACACATCTATGAAACACCTCTACATAAGCTAGCCTATCCCACAAATGTAGGAAAACTCCATGTATGCACAAGAAATACAATTTCCCTAATTAATAAATAGGGAAAAATAAAAACCTACACTAATAATCACATCCTAGACTCATAAAACTAGGTTCAATGGGTTCACATTGACCCCAATTCCCTTCATTTTATGATGAAATTAGAGAACTTAGGGTTGTATTAAAGTCATAAAATTAATGTTTAACCCATTTAGGGTTTAGTTTAGTGGGTTTGTATATATAAGTGATGAAATCACAGTTTAGGAGAACTATATTTGTGATAAAATTATGGTTTAGGGTCAATATTTCATGAATAATATAATATAATGTATTTAATCACATCATATACTTACATTTAGGTTTAATTAGGTTCAAATTAACCACAACTTCCTTCATGTTTTCATTTTAAAAAATTAGGATCAATAAAGTTATATGTTGCATAGACTATACAATTAATTAGGCCATGAATTTTATATAGGGGATCAATTTTAACCAAATCACATCCCTAATTTCACAAATTTACTAATTTAATCAATCCATGACATAATCAAACTTAATTTAACTCCAAATAATATCACATTCTCTTGTAGTTTCATTGAAGGGGTTCAAATTGGCCTCAAATGCCTCCTCGATTGAATGAATCAACTCTTTGGTTCATTATATATGATGAAATTCTAGGGTTAATTTCACTCCAAATCACATCATGTATAAAATTTAAAATAGGCTCATCTAGCTAATTTTGACCCTAATTATCTCCTAATTGAACCAATTTATTTTTGCATTCATTATATGATGGTATGTTCAAGTTTATTGAGTTCAAAACCACATCATATACATGTAAAATTTTCATTTAACATTTCTTTGCTTTAATATATAATGAAAGTGTAGGTGATAAACCCCCTAAATCATATTTTATAGTCATGTAATTAGGTTTAAGGGGATCAAAATATCCCCAATTTCCTTCAGATTCAACCATGTTTGACTATTTGGTTTATATTTTTTTTATGACATTGGGGTTGACATGTTAGACTTGAACTAAGTCCCAATGTCTCATGCTTGGATTAATATGCACATTAAATATTATCATTACATTATCACATTCATAAATTTTCATCATATCTTCATATAACCTATTAATTAAGGCCATAGAGCCTATCAAAATATAATTGCATCCTTTTTATGGTAGTGTATATAGAGGAAATGTACCAACATTAACCTACACCTACCAATAATTGAGAAAGATTTGTGTTAATGTGTATTCAATTTATGGGACATGTATTAGTATGTATAAGCATTAATGCACATGTATTAGTCTAATTTGATACCAAAACACATTAATTTGCTATCCAAAGTTAGGGACCTTTCTCCTATCACGACACACCACTATTAGGGAGCTAAAGAGAAAAATAAATGTACCCATAGATATTTTTTTGTGTGTTATGAACAAATAAGACATACGTGTTATAATTTTTATATGTTACTTAAATTTGAATTTAAAAAACTAAGCCTTTTGTCTCAAAAATGACTTGGATTCATGAGCTAAAGGCTTGGACTTGTCAATCTATAGCTGAGTCTGAGAGTTTTCACAGAAAAAATAAATTTCAAATTCCATCACTAAATAAAACCATGAATTTCAACAAAAAAATTAAAAAAATTATTACCATGATAATTAACATCTCTCCTCTTTCCAAATATATGATTTTTATAGTTTTTGGACTATTTTTAGAGTTCGAGCTATGATTTCTAACTATACCTTTTTTAGGCCACTACATGCCATAAATATACATACCTATTCATGTTTATGTAATTTTTTTATTTGATCCAAGTGAAAAATGAATTATATGGTCACAAAATATGCCTAATTATACACACATTAATAAAAATCAAATTTCATTTTTTTGAGGTACTTGGTGGGAGGGGGGGGGCGACGACGCACAATTACCTATCTAGTTTTTTATTAGTTTTCAAGATCTATTTAATTAAAAATTAATAAAAAAATATTAATTTAAAAAATATAAAAATATATAGGTCACAAACTATAATATATTATCTAAATATTCACCAAAGGGTTTCAAATAATATTAAATGGTGCTAAAAAATAGTGGGCCACACAAACATATATCTAATATGTTTTCTTAAAAAATAGGAGTTCCTCTTTAAATTTTATAAGTTTGACCTAGTTATACTTTACCAATTTTTTTAAAAAAAACTTAGTATTTCAAAAACTAGGATCAAAATAATAAAATTCATGTTCTTATACCATCTTCAAATTGAGTGTAGACATCTCAAATTATCTATAGAAGTTAATATTTATAAAATTTTAGAAAAATCATGTCTATGGGTAGGCCCTTTTTTATCCAACAAATTTGTGCACCCACCCTTAAAATTCTTTTTAAATCACTTGAAATTTCAAAAAATATGGTTATGTCTCTTTATGTCCACCTTGTACATTATAAATAAGATATTTTGAGTCATTTGTAAGGACTTTTTGACAGATAGATAAAATTTGTCAAGATTAGAAGAAAAGAGATTGTGGATAACACTCTATGAAGAATCAATACAAAGGGAATTTGTGGGATTTTATGAAATAAATTCATCTAAATGAGTTATATTTATGATTAATTTATTTTAGTTTCAATCTTCTCTTTGAAATTTGCTAAATATTATTGTTAGATAGCCAAAATGAAAAATTATTGGTGTAGAATTTCATTTGAATCTACATTTATATTTTTGTGATTGAGAGGCCTTGGTGAGGTTGAAAATAAATTTGATATTTACTTTCATAGGGAAATATAGATTTTTTTTATGTATCTTTTGAGTTATCCAATCTCCTTGGTGTATGTATTTTATTCATACATTTAATATATGTCTTTCCTCCCTCATTTCAATGATAAAGGTTTCCATCGTTTAAAATTTTCTCCTAGAATTATTATAACAACTTTTTGTGTTAAATTATCTAGAATTTTCCCATTCTCCCTTTCTCCTTTATTTTATCATTCTCCTCCTTTCTATTCTTCTCTTTATTTCTCATTTTCATCACATTTCCATACTTTTTGTTTAAAGTATGAACTCCCTTATAAATAACATTTTTAATGTAAATATTTCCATTTTTATAAGTTTTTTTATTTTCAATAAAGTTATCTCCACCTACTAATAGGAGAGGAAATTTTTCCCTTAGTTTTTTTTATCAAAATCCCTGATTTGTCTCATTGACAAAACTTTTATCCAACAATTATAAATAATCATTAGGTAGAGTTACCATAGATCAGATCAATAGTGTGCTTCATTGCATAGTGTGTAGGTACTTTTTATTGCTAGAATATGTCCTTGTATTTTTTCAACTTGACATTAAAATTTATTTATTTGATTATAACTATTGGAGGAACTTTGGTAAAACATGGTGCATCAATGACTCACTTGTGTTCATAAATTACCATACAAATCACAAAAATTTTGCTATATGTGACTAGAATATTACACCACTTGGCATTAATGAGTGATAGATTTGGAATTGGTTTTGGTATGTGGTATCTCACATCATCAGCATTTATGAAAATATTTATAGTATTTTCCTCATAAACTACATGTAATTAGCAAAGGTATGGTTACATTATCACTCTAAATTGAACCCTTAAAAAGGTTTTTCAACCCTTCCTCATTTAGATGACACATGGATACACCTCTAGGCTTTAGGTAACCTAAAAGTTGAGGTGAGTCTCTAGATTAGGGATAACTCCCTTATATCAACTTAAAATTGATACTAACATATTTATTTCAAGGGAAAGGGAGAGAAATGACTAAAAATAAGTAAATGTGAGGTGATGCACAAAATTTCATGACCACTACCATGAATTTTTAGGTGCACAATTAATGATAGGATTGACTTCAAAACATACTACTCCTAATCTAATCCTCTTGCATCAGCATTTCAATATGGAAGTTGTAGATGATGATAATGGTAAGAGGTATTATCAAGAGGTATATAATAAGACACTAATGAATATATGGAACTCCTTAACCTCTATAAAACTACTTGAAACAAAACTACAAGAGGGACTTTAAACTACATAAAGGTGCAAATATAGGATAAAATAAAATGGAGAATTGAATAAACACTTGATAAGATCAACTATCGTTAGATACACACTAAAAAAAATCATAGGAGAAGGTGAAAATTAGTGGTTTATTGCTTCAATGGATTAAAAAAATAGTAGGGCTTCACCATACTCAAGTGGAGGATCCATACAATACCATTCAAGGAAAAACTTATATAGAATTAAGAGAGGGGAGATAGAAAGGATGTTAAATAATCCCTTTATAGGTGTCATCCAATCATTAGGTAGTTACAATACAAGATATTTAGAAATAAAATATTCATATAACTCCTTAATTTAATTTGTTGACATGGTATGATGATGGTCATCTCTTCGGACGTAGCGAGGAGAAACTTCATTGTCCTCAATGATTCACTCTTGACACTTTGAAACTAACTTATCTCTTCATAGAGTTACAATTCAATTATATAAGAAATGTTATAGGTTAAAAATTGACACATGACCTATTACATATTACCTTGCTACATTTCATTCACCTCCTCCACTACATCTTGGTGACACCTCTTCAAGCTTATGTGTTTATAAATCTAACTCTAAAGTCTTTTATAACTTACTTCTAAGAAGTCCCTTATTTGATTATTCTAAACATGAAAGTATGAAAATTAATTAAGGGTGAATTGGAATGAATCCTTTCATTATATTAATCACCATTATCTTATTGATACTTCCCTTAGTGACCTTAAATAGGTTTGCAATCTCATATTCATAGTGAAAGTGAAGTGACAATCTCACTTAAGACTAGTTCTTTTTTGAAAACCTATCAAATAACCACGAGAGTTCCTAAAATAATTTTTAATAGGCCATGGTAATTTTAACTAAGCTAAGGAGACCTCCCTAACTGATCAAAAGGATCTAATGCATCCAAAACCATGCAAACTTGTCAAAAACTATAGTTTTATGCCTTTTTTATCACTTTATCCTTTACATGTGCCAAATGACTAATAAAATAGATTACTATAAGGATTTTATATGTAATCCAAATGATTTCAAGGCCATTCATACCCATTAGATCCACTTAGAAGGTAAAACTTAGACATCAGGTTTTTTTAATTTCTCAACATGCAATGTTAGGTGGTTACCTTCTTAATGATTATTCATAAAGTTAAGGACCTCAAATTATGAACCAATGCCCTTAATTTCAAGAATGGTAACCCCATAAACATATAAAATATCATTTTTTACCCATTCAATTGGTTTATAGAATTATAACGTGAAGAAGGTGACTTTTAGAGCTTGGTAAGATTGTGTGTATAGGTCTAGAGAGTGTTTTAGCTCAACATTTCATCCACTTACATGTTTTTTTATTGGAAATAAATGATTAAGGTTTGAAAATTTTCTTATCATGTCTAAAACTAGTTATTCATTCACTTTGGATCCTCAAATGGTCATAAAACCTAATCTATCTAGGCATAGGATTTATAGGTAGTCTAGTCATTTTGATCCTAATAGCCATGTTTTTGTGTTTTCTCATCTTTATTAGGAATCAAAAAAATTTATAAACTTTTTTAAAAACCCATCACACTTTTATTATTCATCAAAACCCAAATATCAATCACAAAATTGCATATTCTCTTTGTATTCCTGAATGCAGACCTGTAGCTCTCTTATAAGCTCAAGACCTATTTCAAACATGTTTCTTTAATTAACTCATCTTCTCATTATGACCTTGAGTGGTATTTGTGATATTATGGAGTTTGTATTATTTTTTTAGGTCTCCTTATCCATGTATAACAACACATGACTAATATTTTTGAAACCTATACTCAGGCCATCTTTGGAATCATAGTTTCCAAGCATACATAGTCCTTTAACTAACTATGATCTTTGTCTCTTTTTCATGTTTTTATCTTAATTTGAGAGAATCCAATCACCTGAGACACCTTTATCCATATTCTTCATGCTCAAAATGACTTTTAAAATCTCATGTCTAACACAAAAATCCATTTTCTCCATATTCTTATAGGTAGGCCTATAGGTGCCCATTTAGGCCTAGATTAATTATAAATGTATCATGGAATTGGAATCCCAAATCCTTTCTTTTCCTTGAATTATATATTAATAAAATTTAAAGGTGGTATTAATTATTAAGATACCTTCCCCAATGAGTAACTACACATATTTTGACAAGAATCTCCCATTCAAACTTGCATATCTATCATAGTCTACCAATGCATGCTTGACTAATTATCTCTTCACCATTTTTGACCATGGATGATCCTATATAAGTTTTAGATACTTGTTTGTATCTTTATCATAAATAATAACACTCCTAATGATACATTGAATACATTTGTCATTGACTACAAATTTGTTGTTTGCCTTTTTATACTTTAGACCCTACTCAAGCATATTAGGCTAAATGAATTTAGGCTTATCACCTATAGAATTACATCAAGGGTAATCTTGGAAGGCTATGTAAATTTATTGGATGTTTTTCACACGTATTTCACACTTATCTTTAGGTGTAGTGATCCTCATTTTAAAAATATTAGTCATTAAACTTCTCAAATACTATCTATAGGACTATATTTTCCTCCTTCGAATATTGTGTGATTAGATCAATATAAAAGACACTTTGGGAATGAATTTGAACCTATATAATCATGGAATAGTTAATATGAACTAAATTTTTTTGTCTCAAGTGGTTTGACTACCTTCACAAGACCCAAACCCTTCAAACAATGCCAAACTAACTCATAACCTATATATTCATACTTCGTAGACTGTAACTTCACATTCACCTCATCCATTCATGGAAAATTTGATTTAATATGGTATAAGAGGGATTTTCATACCCTATAAGAACTAACTTATAAAATGTTTTGCAATAAGATCTAAAATTCCTTCAAAAGTGATAAAATTGAGTTTGTGGGGTTTTGCAAGGGTTTAAGACACCTTATTTTGTTAATGATTATTCATAGAGCTAGGACCCTTAAAATTTTAAATATTTACATAGGATTGAGGGGTATAACATACCCCATCAACACATAAGAACATCTTCTTCATGCAATGGAATTTTATCATTTGAACTAGTGACTTGTTGAATCTTTATGATATGTGTTCATGGAGTCCTTCCTAACATGCATAATGTATATATAACATACATACCTCCTTAAACTTGCCTTTTCTCATTTTACACTATATTTTTAAGGTGAAACAATAAGATAAGGAGATTTTATGAGTGGGTTATATGTTAAATAGGGAATATTTTAACACCTTGACAATTAATATGTGAAAAAGGGAGATAATATGTTTTCCAAAAAGTATTAAATAACACAAAATACTTTCCTTGACTTTTATACTAAATTGAAGCATATGGGTTTGACACTTGAGATGTCTAGACAAGCACAACACAACTATGAAAATTACCTTAAATTTTATAAAATTACCTTAAACTATGATAAACACTTAATAAAGGATCAAAACATTAATGAGTGGTTAAAAAAATGAGTATTATGAATTCTCATTTTAACTATGCCACCCTATAATACCTAGACCATTACTAGTATCAACACTACACCTAACCAAGGGTAAGACAAGCTTTGACCAAAACAATAACTCTAAAAGGCTATCAACAAAGTTAAATAAGTCTAGAAAATAATTTTAAAAATTTAATGGAATGTGTTATCTATTTTGGATAACACATTAAACAAGTAAAATATCGCATAACTATAATTGAGTGATGTCACAAAGAATTGTATTATGAAATGGCTTGATGTTATACAATAATTGACCCTACTAGGTGATCCATTTCTCAGATCTCAAACTAAACCATCCAATGGAGTATAATTTTGGGTGAGGCATCAATGGAAATTTTAAAATTTGAACTATTTTAGGATAAATCATGTTCTTTTGACTTCTAATGTCACAAATGAAGTGTAGTGGTTAGCCATTGATCCAAATTTGAAAATGGAAAAAAATTCAACCTCCTTTATTTCTATAAGGGTATTAGAAAAGTTTTTGGTACCCACCATGGTGCTAGGATTAATAGCCATGATTTAATTACCTTTATCTAATTACACGGTGGTTATACACATTTCTTAAACCTTTTCTATTAGAGTCTTCCTAATGTAAAATTCATTGTTGGAATGACTATAGAAATGATGAAACGTACACCACTTTCTAGTCTTCGACTATGTATTATGATCATTTTATGATTGTTTCTTCTTATGTGTGTGGTGTTTTTATTAATTCCATAATTTTTAAATCTTCTTAGAATATTTAGACTATTGCTTGGTTTAATACTTTAAATCTTTTTTCTTAGTCTTGGCCTTGGCCTTACATTAAAACTTGATACAAAATATGTAGGCTTCTCCGAATGAAGGGATCTATAGGAAATCCAAATCTGACTAAATGTGAGGTTTCAAGCCTAACCTATACTTAAAAAAATATTTTTCTCCAAATTTTTAATTCTATGTTTGGATAGCAAGGCATGGAAGGTATCTATGTATTTCTCCAAAATTTTGTTTTTACCTTGGTGCATCTAAGAGAAATTGATGTATTATGCATCATAGTTATCAACAAGGTAATAGGTTTATTTGAATTCTTATTCCAACCCATTCCATATGTGTCTAAATTGAATTTAACTTCATGTGAAGTGTAGTGGTTTTAACACCATTATTTTAATCTAAATAAAAATTTGAAAGAGTGAATGCAATATTTTATTTGTTAGATTATTGATTAACTATGTAGTATGAGCATATGATAGTAAGCTAAATATCTAGTGAATTTACATGTGTTTTCCTTCAAACATAGGGATGTCTATATTGAATTGTACCTTGTATTGCATTTGGACTCTAAATGGTTGATGAGAATGAGATGTGTTTGGAGGATTTTTCTACTTTAGAAGTAGTGAGAGGTGATCACTGATACTTTATCATTCACTTTCATGACATTATTAAAAGTATTCCAATTATATTTACAATCCATCCTTTGTCATTTTATAGAACACATCTAAAATTGTTATTATTTAAGGCTTATCTACTATTTGAGGATGTGAAGTAAGGTACAACAAAGGGTCACAAGTCTCCATCCCTAGTTTCATTTAATCACACCTCATATAAGTTGGCATACAAATAATGATGAATTTTATATACATCATGATACCAATCTAAAATGACATGAAGTGTGTATGCTCTAATGCCACTGATCTAGGGTTTAGGAGGAGATTTGGTGGATAATCAACCTAAATTGGTTTAATAGGGTTATATGTGGAAGAAATTAATAAATGAAAAATAAAATGAAACTTTAAAATATTTAAATAAAAAATAAAATCAAGAAATAAATGCAATCTAATATAGAACTGTAATAACAAAGTTGTATTATGCTAAGTCATGTACACTATCTAAGAGATAAGATGTCTAGTGTCAATAAAATTCCTAACTCTATTATTATATTATTGTTCATTAATATAATAACCTACAAATAATGGAAGTTTACATTATTATATAATTTAGGAAGATGAACCATTAATTTAACTATTACAATAGTTGGTAACAACCTCTTTATAACTTTAGAGTGTGGTGACATCACTAACTACTATTATTGACATGTTTTTGGCTATAATACTAACACTATAGTAGTTATGTAGTAATGCATGAGTATAATTATAATGAAAAAATCTGCATGTAGTTGTGAAACCTAAAAACCAAGATGTTGATGAGAGTTCAAAGATGGATGTGAAATTGTTGTAATGTTAAATTTAATCTAGTGACCTAAATCCTCTTGTATCATAAAAGTAGATAAATTAGAAAACATTAAAATAAATAAACATAGGTATTTAATCCCAAAACATGATAACAACCCAAGTAAAAATCTCATAGATTTAGATAAAAATTTAAATTATTTCCTTGGAAGTGTTGGGAAGTGTCATCATTGATGTCAGAGTTGATGTCATTGATGTCAATGTGTAGGTCAAAGAGAGAATTTGAAGGCAACCTAATGATTCTCCTATTAGTTTTTTTAAGTTTTTTAAATTAGTTTGATAATGTTATCTAATGAATGTTATTTTTTTATAGCATCATTGAGGTAAGCATGTTTGAGTGCTAGTCCTTGAGTACAAGGTGTCTTACGAAGCCTAGTCATAACAAGCATAGTCATATCATGAGCATGTGTATGATGAGCATGAAGAGGTATGTACAGATATATGAAATTTTTGAAGTATCATGTAAGGCATGTGATCAAGGTATAAGAGCATCAATAAGTGTTTTAAGGTCAGTTGTCAAGTTTCAAGTGCTTGAGAAGCCTAGTCATGACACTAGTCATAGCATGAAGAGACCTTGTGAGAAGGTATGAACTTAGTTTCTTGGTGTAATGAGTGCACATAGGAATTAATGGATATATAAAGTTTATTTATAATTTATATGAGGCATTGAATCACTCATGTGAGTTTCAGGATGAGCCTACAAGGATAAGACTTACAGACCTAGTTTATACCTAGACCACTTCTAGACCCTGCCTAGCCTAATGAGGAATCATTATATATTGTCAAGGACTATGAAGGATATAAGTAGTGTTTTATCATGATATATGTTTATTGAATTTGTAAGTAAGCTGGAGAGCACATTGAAAGAGGCATGAAGGTCAGTTTTAAAGACTAATGTGGTTTGTAGGTTAAGGTCTAAAAAATAGAGAGAGTGTGTCCTAATTAGGGGTCATGATCATATTTCAAGATGTTTGAGCACATAAAATCATGGATAGAGGTATTATATGTTGTTTAAATCATGTTAAAAAGGTTTGAGGTCACGATTTGTAAGATAAGGTATGAAAAGTGGTTTTGAGGTCTCTTATGTGTAGAGAATGAAGGGTTCTCAACCTGATAAGGACTTTTAGGTGTTCATTAACATGTGTAACATCTTCATGGGAACATAATATATTTATGTATATTACTAATTATACTAGGTCAAAGTTTCATGCATTATTTTTTGGATGACTGCTAATAGTGGAAGATGGTTTAAACCATCAAAGATCCCTAATAGTGACCCAATATGAAATAATTTATTATAAAGTTATTAGAATGGATTGGTATGTCTAGTTAAGTTATTTGAGGTTGTATTAAACTCTCCTAATAACCTTTAGGTGTGATTTTTTTTCAGGTGTGTGAGTAGAACCCATATGAAAGTGCTAGTTTCTTAGAAATTTAATGTAAAAGTTAGATTTGACCAAGTAAAAGTTTTTAAATGTATGAATATAAAGTTTATACTTTTATTTTGTGTACATTAAGGTTTATATACAATTTATATCCCTCAAGTGTGATAAATTGGTCATCCAATTTGACTAGTCGCTAATAGGCCTAATGGCGGAAATAGTGAGAAATATAGGTAGTAGTGAGAAGTTTATTAGGTATATGCTATCATGAAATAGGTATGAAAAAAAATGCATAGGGTTTTGTTAAGGAATTTTAATACATGATCGTGTTTGATATAAATTTTGGAGGTCAGTAATTATAGTGAAAAAGTTGCTCAAAAATTGACCTGTGTGGTTCATATGAGATAGTGAGATACAAAGGCTCCAAGATTGATCTTCAAGACCAATAGTGATATTTAAACATATTATATTTATATATTATAATTTTATAATTATAACATGATATAATCTAAATTCATTAAGAGTGTCTTTAAATGGTCATATGATTTCAATTCATTGCCACCATGACTATGCTTTAAGGTAAACTAACAGTTATGGGTAAACACGATGTAGTGATGAGTTTGAGACTTTATGCCCTGAGTTGAATCATATATTTAACAATATGTTTTTAATTGGTACATATATTTCCTATAAATTCTTTGTATAAGGTTTGAGATTCAATAAAAATGATTGAAATATTGAATCCAAAATGGGTTGATTGGTTTAAGTTTGACTGTGTATTAAAGACAACAAATTGGCCTACAAGACCACTAATTCACATTATATATTATTATTATTATTATTATTATTATTATTATTATTATTATTATTATTATTATTATTATTATTATTATTATAGTATAATTTTAATGAATTAGGAATCATTTATTATGTTTTCTCAAGTGTCAAAATTTCAAGTTTCCATGACTATGTTTTGAGGATAGTTGGCAGTTCAAAGTGAGAACTTTGTAGAGAAGAATTTGAGCTTGTATACCCTGAGTTAAAGTATCTAATGAAGTTTGTGATGACCCTGAGGTCATGAGGTTTTTTAATATGTGATTTTTTCCATATATATTTTTTTAATTATTATTTTATCTTCATTATTTCAAGGCAGACTTTATGGGTATGCACAAGCCTAATAGTGAATAGTATTAATGGCATACTTTAAGTGGTGGTTGAAGCTAAAAGGTGTTATGGAGCATATATAAGATTATAATGGGTATATTTTATATTAATATTATATTTTAATACCATATTAGGTGGTTTAATGTGTTCTAAGGAAAGTAAAGTGTAATGTGTCCTAAAGTAGACCTAATAGGATTAGGTCTCCATAAGACCTAAATATGAAATAAGCACTAATTATAGTATGTCAGACCTAAAGGGACTCAAATAACATTTTATTAATTTTTATGAGATTTATTTAGATATATTACATGGTATACCTAAGACTTTAATGGTGTTTAGTTGACCAAGAAGGATATGAACAAGAGACTTGTATAAATATTAAGCAGTTTTAGGCCTATTGTAGTGTGTAGAGTGAAAGAAAATAATAATATATTGAAGAGTATAATGAGGTATTTTATACCAATATAGGATTATATAAAATATAATAGGAATATTTTAAATAGGTTATGTATATTAATATCAAGTTCATATGACCTAATCAGTCTTGAAGAGTCCTTTTGGATCAAAGAGACATAAAAGGTAGTTTGAGAGGGATAAGAGTGTGAAGAACTGAAGAGGTGATCATCATAAATTAGTTGATAAATAATGTGTCTTTAATGTGATAAAATAAATCAATTTGTTGAGTTGATTCTGAGTCATCTAGGGGGTTAGTGCTTCCTTGCGAATTAGTGCTTGCTAAAGCCCAATTGAGTTGATGTTTAGCTAGTTGGGGTTGGTGCTCCATGTGAAGTGGGTGCTTCACTAAATTTAGTGTTTGTATTATAGTATTTTATTCCAATTAAATATATCATTGGTTTTCTTCTCCTTGAGTTTTTCCAACATATGGGATGTTTTCTTGTGCTTCATGCTTATGTGAATAAGTGTTTATGCTTGCTATATCTATATGCTTATTTGAATGGTTCATGATTTCTTAAGTGTAATTAATAAGTAATATTTTAAAGACTCATTCACCCCCCCTCTTAGTAACTTGTATTCCAACATTTGGTATCTGAGTGTGGTCATTTGAAGTAGGTGCAATAGTCTAAAGGAGGTCCTAAAAATAAGGATGGATAGTCAACAAGTTTAAGGTGGTTTCTCTACCATTAAAGATCCATTATTCAATGGATCTTATTATGCCTTTTTTTTAAATTAGGATGAAGATATATTTGATGTTTTAAGGTCATGAAATTTGGTAGTTAGTTGTGGATGGCTATAGTGATCCTCCTATTCCACCAACTGATGTAGTAGGTAAGAAGGCTAGTGAAAATAACTGCAAGGAAATATTTTGAAGATGATGAAATGCATATCATCTAAAGAGATATGGGAAAAATTGAAGAATATCTATGAAGGAAACATCAAGGTGGATATGGCCAAGTTATAGACCCATCGAAGATATTTCAAAATTTTGAAGATGAAATAATTTCATATTACCTATTGAAGGTTGATAAATTTATCAATGTCATTAAAGGATTAGGAGAATAATTGAAAGAATCTATAGTTGTTCAAAATGTATTAAAATCACTAACTCCTAATTTTGATTCTAAGGTGTCTACATTAGAAGATATGTTAGATTTGGACCAGCTTGAAATGGATAGGATTCATGGCATCTTGACTGACTATGAGATGAGAACAAATGAAAGGATACCTCTTAATAAGGAAGTAGATTTAAAATTTGAGAATTCAAAATCTAAAAGGGTTAAGAATGAGGAAAGTTAAGATGTTGATGATGATGAACTAATAGCCATGTTTACTAGGAAGTTTAGATGTGGATATGGTAAGTAAAAGGTAACTTGCCTTTTAAATGTTTCAACTATGGTAATATTGGTCACTTTGCATCCAAGTGTCCTAAAAAAGATAAAATTGAGCATGATGAATAACATGATGAACATCATGGATATTATAGTAAGGTCTATAAGCCTGACAAGAATAAGAAAGATTTTAGGAATTATAAAGGTAGGAGGGTAATTTAAGAACAAAATAAGTTTTTACACCAAAGAAGATATTAACTCATCTAATGTAAGTGACACAAGTACATATGATAATGATAATGGTAATAATGAACCTAAAAATGACAAGAATGAAACCTTTTTCATGGCCATATAATCAGACAATGAGGGTTTCTCAAGTGCGAAAGGCCTTATGTTTGATGTAAACTTAGATGAATAAGAATTTGAATTGAACCTTGAGGTAGAATTGGTACATGCCCTAGAGGATTTGAAATTACAAAGAATAAATAATCACAAACTAAGATAATTAGTTAAGGATTATGAAGAGTAGATTGGTTTGTTTGAGGAGAGATTGAGTAACACATCTAAGGATTATGATGAGATCATCAATTATATTGAAGCATAGATAGAGATAGTGACTACTAGCTTAAAAGTTAAAGAGGAAAAATGCACTAGGTATGAAACTAAAGTAGAATCATTGAAATTTAAGTTAGATCAAGCATCTAGCAAGGTCAAGACCTTTACTATGTTTGAAAATATCAGTGAGGCTCTATATGACATTTTGAGTAGTCAAAATTTTGGAAGTGATAAGCTAGGTCTTGGTTTTAAATAAGACCAAAATGTGGTAGCTCAAGACAAGAAGAAGGCTATTGAAGACAATAAAGTCAACATAAAAAGACCAATTAGACAACCTAATGATATGAGGTATGCTAATTCATTTAATGGTTATTGTTTTGTATGTAGTTAGTTTGGTCATAGATCAAGAGATTGTAGAAGACACTCCAAGAATGAGTACTCATGGGACTATGGAAGGAGTCACAGTTCACATCAGTCAAGAAGTATGTATGAGGTTGTGTGATACAATTATCAAAATTTGGGACATATTTCAAGATTATACCCTAATATAGTTATAAGGTCATCAAGTCAAACAAGAGGTTTTAATCCCCTAGAGTGAAATAGAGAAGGAAAATGAATATGTGGAAACCAAAGACAATAAAGGTTAGTCATGATCAGTCTACAAGCTCAAATGGAATGTTTTATATGGCAAAGCATACCTCATATGATAAGTCAAGTTACTAATGTCTATTATCAGCTTATATTGATGATTAAATGGTTGATGTAGAGGTCAAACATATCATGTCAATCATGCCTAAAAGGATACTAAAGGATATTTAGTCTTGTGAGAGTATGTAAATCTAGGAATTCCCTGAAATTTTATTATTTTAGTGCTCTATGGAAAGAGGTGACTCCATTAGGATTCATGGAGACACTATTTAATTAGTAAGAAGCATGGTGGATGCTTGGTTTTAGGGGGAGTTATTTAGGTTATTGACTGAGCTTGATTTTTATTAAGAAGTGGACTTGTAATCTAAGTTCATTTTAAGGAGGTATTCATGAAGCATGTTTATGTAATGTTTCATATTCTATGTATTGTGCTCTTATTATGAAAAGGTGTAGTTCCAAATGGTATTTTATGGAAGACCCTTTGTCATTAATGTCAAATGGAGAGAAAGTTTGAGAAGGAAGATTGAATAGATTGGGGGAGATCAGAGTGATCAGATTGAAGAATGGTTTGCCATCAATGATAAAGGGGGAATTTATTGGGAAGTGTTGTCATTAATGTCAATGTGTAGGTTAGAGATAATTTGAAGGCAACCTAATGATTTGTGTATTGGTTTTTATCAAGGTTTTTATATTAGTGTGATATTTTTTTTTGATTAATTTTCTTTTTTGATATCATCATTGAAGTAACCATGTTTAAATACTAGTCCTTGAATATAAGGTGTATTGAGAAGCCTAGTCATAACAAGCATTGTCATATCATGAGCATGTGCATGATGAGCATGAAGAGGTATGTGCAGAGGTATTACATTGTTTTAAAATCATGTAAGACATGTGAGAAAGGTATAATATCATCAAGAAGTGTTTCAAGGATAGTTTTCAAGTTTCAAGTGCTTGAGAAACCTAGTCATAACACTAGTCATAGAATGAAGAAACCTTATGAGAAGGTATGAGCTTAGTGGTTTGGTGTAATGAGTGCACACATGAATGAATGGATGTATATTGTTTATTTATCATTTATATGATTAATTGGACAAATCATGTGAGTCTTAACGTGAGCCTACATGGGTAGGACCTATAGACCTAGTTTGTACCTAAACCACTTCTAGACCTTACCTGGCCTAATGAGGCATCATGATCTATTTTAAATGAATATGAAGGATGTAATTATTTTTTTATCATGAGATAGGCTGATTTATTTTTTGACCAATGTGGAAATCACATTGAAAGAGGCATGAAGGTTAGTTTCAAATCCTAATGTGGTTTACAAGTTAAGGTCTAGAAAGCAAAGAGAGAGAGTGTGGCCTAATGAGGGGTCATGATAAAATTTAAAGATGTTGATAATTTAAAAAGTTGTGATATATTTTTTAAATCATGTTTAAAATTTCATAGGTCATTTTTCTCAAGATAAGGCATGAAAAGTGTTTTGAGGTCTCTTGTGTGCATAAAATGAAGGGTTCTCAACTCGAGAAGGACTTTCAGGTGTTTATTGGAATTTTTAACCTCTAAATTGGAACATAAAATATTCATGGTATATTTTGAAGGGTCCAACTCAAAATTATAGGCATTATTTTCTAGAATTAAGAGCTAAGATTTATGAAGGATTGCTAACAGTGAAAGATGGTTTAAACCCTTAAAGAACCCTAATAGTGACTCGATATGAAATAAGTTATTATAAAGTGATAATAATGGATTGGTATGGATATATAAGTGATTTTAGGTTATATTAAACTCTCATAGTCACCTTAAAGTTTGATTGGTTTATCAAGGGTGTGAGTAGACCCTATAGGAAAGTGATAGTTTCTTGGAAATTTATTATAATTATCAGAGTTGAACAAGTTAAATTTGATAAATGGATGGGGGAAAAAAAATTAGACTTTTATATTTTTTCCATTAATTTTTTTTTACAATTTATATCCCTAAAGTTTTTTAAAATAGTCATCCAAGTTGACTAGTCACTAACAAGCCTAATGGTGGAAACAGTGAGAAATCCAAGCAATAGTGAGAAGGTGATTAGGGATGTGATATCATTGAATATGGATGAAACCAAGTGAATGTATGTGTTTTTAATTTATTTTAATATATTATCACATTTTATGTAAATTTTAGAGGTCAATTGTTATAGTGAAAAAGTTTCTCAAAAGTTCACATGTCTGGTTTAGATGAGATAATGAGATATAAAGGATATGAGATTTATCATTAAGACCAATATTTTTATTTGAAAATATTATATTTATATATTATAATGGTATAATTATCTCATAATATCATAAAAATTCATATGGATTCTCTATAAATTTCAATACAAGTGATTGAAGGTCACTATCACCATGACTGTGCTTTAAGGTAAACTAGAGGTTCTAGATAAGCAAGTTGTAATGATGAGTTTGAGACTCTATGACCTAAATTAAAGAATATAATTTACATTATTTTGTTTATTATGAAATATATGTCTTATAAATTCTTTTTATAATTTTTTATATTTATTAAAATTGATTGAAATATTGAAGCCAAAATGGGTTTGCTAGTTCAGGTTTGACTATGTGTACTAAAGACAACAAATTAGTCTGCAAGACCAATAATTACCATTAAATATTATGAATTTTTTTGGATGTTTTTATGAGAATGTTTTATAATAATTTTAATGAATTTTAATTAATTTATTTTTTCTTTTTATATATCATAAGTTCAAGTTTTCATGACTGTGTTTTGACGATAGTTGGTAATTCAGAGTGAGCATTTTGCATAAAAGAGTTTGAGCCTATATACCCCAAGTTGAAGTATATAATTAATTCTTTTATGAACTTAAGTTCATGAGGTTTATAAATATTTGATTTTTATCCATATTTTTTTAGGTAATTTGTGTTTTATCTTTATTAGTTCAATACATATTTTTTGGGTATGGACAGGCATAATTGTGAACAGTACTAATGGCATGTTTCAAGTGTTCGTTGAATCTAAAAAGTGTTATGAAGCCTAGATAATATCATAAAGGGTATATTTTAGTTGAATATGATATGTTTATACCATGTGATGTGTTTTAATTCATTATAAGGAAGGAAAATTCTAACCTGTCCTAAAGTAGACCTAATGGGATTAGGTCTCCATAAGACCTGAAGATGAAATAAGGACTAATTATGGTATGTCAAACCTAAAGGGACTCAAATAAAATTTTATTAATGTTTATGATATGTATTTATATATATTACATTTTTTACCTAATAGGGTAATGGTGTTTTTCAAACCAAGAAGGATATGAATAAGAGACTTGTACAAATACTAAGTAGTATTAGGCCTATTAGAGTGTGTAGAGTGCAAGTAAATAAAATAATATATTTTAGAGTAGAATGAGTCATTTTATACATCAGAGGAGTATGTAATATATATGATGAATATTTTACATTTGTTATGTGTATGAGTATCAAGGTCATATGACTTAATCAGTCTTAAAGAGACATTTTGGAGCGAAGAGACCTAGAAGGTAGTTTGAGAGGGATTGGAGTGTGAAGAACTGAAGAGGTGTTCATCATCATTTGGTTGATCAACAAGGTGTATTTAATTTTATAAAATAAATTATATTTATGATTTTGTGATGATTAATCTAGGGGGTTGGTGCCTCCTTGTAAATTGGTGCTTTTTAAATGCTAGCTGAGTCAGTGCTTAGCTAGTTGGGGTTGGTACTCCATGTGAAGTGGGTGCTTCACTAAATTTAGTGTTTTTCTTATAGGACTATATTCCATTTTTAGATATTAGTGGGTTTTCTTCCCCTTTATTTTTTCCCACATATGTATGTGTTCTTGTGTTTCATGTTTATGTGAATAGGTGTTTATGTTTGCTATATCTATATGCTTGTTTGAATGGTTCATGATTGCTTAAGTGGAATTTATAAGCAAATTTTTGAAGTCCGATTCACCCCCCCTCCCTCTCAGCCATTTTTCTTCCAACAAGAATCTATCTTTAACCTAGGAGATTGATAAGAGGGTGGCTTAGGACATATCATTTTTCCTTAATAATAATAATTTCATAACAAGCAGTAATATTTTAAACATAGGAAGAATCATTACATTCTTTTAATAAAAATCTAGATGAACTCAAACCATTTTTTGTTTTTAAATAATAAATATTGCTTATATAATAAGCAAACTAAGGACCCAATCCCTATTTTAGAAAAGCATAATATTTTAGCAACATTCAATAAGTATGAAACTAAGCTCTTAGAAAAACCCAATTTTTTTCTTATTTAACACAAATTTCACATTTTTTTTTGCTTATTCTAATGTAATATAAAAACATGGTAATTTATTTCAATATCTTAGTAGGAAACATAATTTTTTGCATCCACCATTGAAAATAATTGAAGTAATTTTACAATAGCTACTATAAGCTTCTTTATAAAAATTGTAACTCAAAAAATAAAAAATGGAGGTGCTCAGCTCCAAATCATATGATGTATTTAGGAATATATGGCCCTTTTTGACCCCCAAGCCCTAGATTTTTCCAAAAATACTAGCATAAAAACATATAGGTTAAATACATAGAGAGTAAAGATAGCAATTTAAGGCTTTAATTTAGCAAAAACATTATGATAGATATAAACCAAGTATAGGGATAATGAAGTACCTTGGGGAAAAGGTAAGAAGAGTAAAATAGTAAATTGTAATAAAAAATTAATTTTATTAATTAGGAACCACTTATAAATAAATTTATATTTTATAGGCATGGTCCTATGATTCTAATTATCCAAAAAAAATTGATGAAAGGGAAGAAAATACATATCCCAAAAAGCCCAAATATTATTATTATTACAATCTTAAGAAAAATATCATGTAGCATGATAAATTCCTCAATTTCCAATTAATTTCATCTTTTATATTCCCCAAGTACAAACCTACATTAAATCCATTCACACATAATGCTTGAAAATTTATGCATATTCTTAATCAAGAAAAAGGTACAACTTCCTACCTTAAATTATGAAAGGAAAATATTTAATTTTTATTCATATATTCCTATTTTTTATCTCAAATAATATTCTATTCAAACTCCCGCAAATGATTGTACAATATGAATGAGGAAATAGATACAGAAAATGATTAAAAATGGAGTAAGTTACTACCTTTTATAACCATTCAAGGACTTAAATGTGCCTAATGTAGGATTTTAGATACACTCCTTTCTAAATTAAAATTAAGAGATCAATAATAGGTATGAAATATTCCTATAACATTCATAAGGTTCACACATCTAAGACACCTCATTATTGGACAATTAGATTGTAATAAAATGCTTTTAAAAAGTTTGAAATTTATAAATTTCAATGAAATTTTTAATATCCAATTCTTTTGGAATGGGTTACATTAAGGTCATTATTAAATATAAATTATTGATGCAAGGAATATTTTTTTAAAGGATCTATGTATTCCACATTCTTATGGTCTAAGAGAGTAAAAATGAAACGTTTTCACTAGGCATGATGTGATCTAAGAACCATGGGTCAGATATCAACATTCATGCTAAAAATAATACCTTATGTCATGTGTTGCATAGGTGTGGTCTTTAGGTCAATTATCAACCTATTTTCCTCATTTTTTTATTCAAACACCTATCACCTACACACTCATTACATCTATCTAAATGTTCATGTAATATAATAATGATTAAAAAAATTGAATCTCATGGCATAGCCACATATTTATTTGAATCCTTTCATAGTTTCATAATTAATAATATATATCTACACTTTTCCAATATTCACAATATATAATCACATATTCAAATCTTGGTTATAATCTCCAAGGGTACATAATAATAACACTTGTTGCATATATGGTTATAATAACTTATATCCAGTCATATATAATACATAAAAATATAATCATAAAAAAAATGTAAACATCAAATAATTTTAGTATTATAATAGATAAATTAATAAATAAATTAAATATACTAATCACACAATAATCAATAACTCATAAAAATATCTATATGTAATCCATAGATAGCTACATAGACTCATTCATATCAATTATGTCCATATTCAACAAAACATTAAAATTTAATAACATAGCACATCACTGCATATAAACATAAAAATTACAACAATAATTTCCAAAAAATCAATATTTGTCAATACAAATTTATAATATAAGATTAGAATATAAAAATGAGTAATTCAGTCAATCATGCAATAAGAAAGGCTAAAATACAAAATGGAGATTGAAACTAGCATCACAGTTATAGATGTAATTCAAATATTTTAACAACATATCTTACTTTTAATGTGACATATGATACTTTTAATCCTTTTGATATAATCTTAGAATATTTTAATAACATATTCTATCACTAGTTACATATTCATAGTTAAATAATATATCCACTTATTTGGAAAAAATGTAGAGTTTTTACCCTAGTGTGGAAAACATTCTAGGAATTGATAAAATACCTTCAAGTTTTCAATTTATAATTTCAAGTATCCACCCCAATATAGAGTCTCATTACACCCCAATCTTAGTTAATTTCAAGTATCCATTTATTTTTATTTTATTTTAACATTGACATATGGATACATGCACATGCATCAAACTTGGGCATCATGTAGACTTATAATTTGTATAAAGTCATTTCCTCATCATGTATTTTAAATTCCTCTCTAATATGACTCATGGTTGTACATTGGATCATATTTTATACTCTTTCATTTCACATTACACCATCATAGCCTTGCATCATTTGTAATTTTCCATGAGCACCTTCAGATATGTCAAGTGTCTTCATAAGAGTTCATATAGAGTTCAAAGAATGATGAAAAATTACACATGCCTCTTGGTGTATTCATTCCTTTTCCTATTTTTTAGATTTAAATATTTCATTTTTCTATATTGGTACCAATTTATTGAGGAATTTATATTCTTATCTAAATTAATGTTTATTACAAGTACATTCTAATTGTTAAAATTGTAGTGTTAGTGAACCATTCCAATAATTTATAATCTTCTTACATCCCAATCTCTATAAATGTTCTAGTATGCACTTATTTTTATTTTACTTTGACATTCACACATGAATTTGAGTACATACCAAAACTTAGAGTGTCATGTAGACCCTTATTATTTATATAAGTAATCTTATCATTGTATGTTTGTCATGACTTTACAACATGGATAATGAAAATACATTTTTCTATTTTTAATAATATTGGCATTAAAATTATATCTTCATATCCTTACACTATCCATATTTTTTCATGAGTAGCTTTTTATATGTCAAGTGTCTTCATGAGAGTCCATCTAGTCATCCTTTAGTTTAACGTGATCTCCATTTCAAGTTATAGACATTTAAATTTATTAAATAAATTCCTTAAAATTATTGTCCTTGACATATTTACCTTTCTTGGCCAATTCATTATTTTGATAACCCACAATCTCTAATAAATAATTCAGTCTTGAAATGACTAAGAACATATTCCAAACTTACCTATTCATCATTATTAAATCAATAATTTACTGTCACTCTTATTTCATAAACATGTGTCATTTTATATAAAGTTGGCACTATGTAGATAGGGTTGCACGACGCATGTTTATAGTAGTCTGAACTTGTCTCTCATGCTCTAATGACTACCTTTTCAAAACTATATGCTTCCTAATGGATTTCCCATGTATATCAATAGGTTAGTTATCATAAACATTTTAAAATTTTCTCTATAAACTCACATCAAGGGTCACTTCTTAGCACTCTCTTAAAATGAAACTATCCTTTTTTTCTCAAAACTATATATTTTCTAACTAAAGATCCCTATTAAAACTATGCTAAAATTTTAGAGTGTTTGTCTAAGTCTAATTTTTTTATACTAGGTTAAGGACATCCATTGTCAAGCATTCTAATAAAACATTCTAGTTCAATTTATATGCTTTTACCTAAAGGGACAACTATATTGGCATGAGGCCCTTTGGGATATGTAGGCAACCCTTAGCAAACAAGGGGTTTTCTGAGGATAACTCACCCATTCTCACTTCCCCTATTATTTACCCATTTTATATTTGATATCCTTTTATGTGTTTTTGCAATATTATGGTTCTAATTTTACAAGTCTTTCACACATCAATTCAGGGTCTGTATAGAGATAATTTGAATATAGATGTAGGAAAAAAAACTAAATTTTTAGATCAAGCACATAACCTAATAGGATAAAGTCACAACATACATACAACAACACCTTATGCTCATGTCTACCTCCTATTGACTTGTACTAGCAAAAAACAAACCATTATTTTCTAATAAATCCATGTTTTCATGTAATTTTAGAAAATCATAGTTCATAGAAAGATCATAAATTCTAAAATAAATCATTTACAAGGAAATTTTTTAACCCTAACTTCAGTTTCTATTTTTATTAAATTTATAAATTCTATAAATTTGGTATATTTTTGTATATTATTGTATTATATTACATATATCATTATAGATCATATTTCAAATTTTACATTACCATTTAGAGTAAATTATAATTCATAATTATTTCTAGTGACAACATTTTGGTGAACCCGCTATAGTTAGAACACTATTTATTTCTTGTTGATTATTTTAATTAGGCTTTTAGATTAATTTTTTAAATTATTAAAATTGAAATAATATAGTCCTCAAACTTGGATACTATTTTGGAGTGATCTAACACTAATAAATCTTGTCTTGTCACCTCAGATAGGTACTGACACAAAGGCTCTTTCTTTCAAATTAAAGTTTAATTTTATTGTTTTCATATTAAAAACATTTTGCATATATTTAAATTTATTTTTATTTGTCTTTTCTTATTTTATAAACCATGTACCATCAGTTTTAAAACTATTTAGTGATTTTCATTAAAGGCTACTCATTGTTTTGATTATAAAATTTATTAATTGGGGGATTTTACTCCAATACTCATATCCATATTACAACACTAAATACATAATTCAGTTTTCATTTACTCATGGTATATTGGAAATGCCTACATTCCTATTTTTTACACCAAAAAAAATCCTTTTAATCCTTATGATTTTAGTGCACCTGAGAGGAATATATTACCTAGACAAGTTTCTCAACATAACCTCAAAATTAGGGTTAGTTGGATACAAGCATGTTTCTACCTCTATAATTAGTGATCTAAAAATTTAGGCTAGGAATAATCAATGAATAAGAAATTATATCTTAGATCTTACAGATCATTCAAACCCTTACCTAGATCAAATTTTATCCTTATTTTTTTCTTGCACTATCTTTATATCTATTATATATATATATATATATATATATATATATATATATATATATATATATATATATATATATATATATATATATATATATATATATATAAATTTTCATATTCATCATGGGTTTAACATATACATGTTTCTAATATGTATTACATAGCTTATCAACTTACATTACTTTTCAACATGTTATTGGTTGTGTATTTTCATGTGTCAAATATAAAGTAACTAAATAAGGTATCTCTCATTATTTACCTCTTTCTTTTGATTCAATTGATTGTTCTACCTTATATTGTCATCTTATTTATCATATAGTTTTTTAAAAATATTTAATGACTTGGGAAAACAAGAGGCATATGTTAAGAATTTATCCTCACATGATGTATTAATTCCCACCATTCATCATATTTAAGGGTACATTATGGTCTTTTTTATTGAATCTTATACCCAAGCATATCATGCTAAGAATTGGGATTATTCTCATGCACATGGAGAAAATATTGATTCATCTATATATGTCGCATGAAATAAACTTAATAAATCATCTTCTACTAGTACCTCCAATATTTTTACTTATACCATTGCATCTACCATTATTTTTACATCTTTAGTCAATTTTATACCTTCATCTCTTGGCTTGGGAACATCTCTTAGTTTCCCTTAGTTATACATTCTTATAACTACTCATCTTACCTATATTTTTCCAATTATTATAACCAATGCTTCTCTTGAGAAAACCCTTATTATATTTTAAGCCAAGGTAGCTAATATTGAGAAAACCATTTCTCATGATACATTTTAATTATATTATTGTACCTTATTGCATAATCTTTTAGATCTTTAAATTCCTTCTATCCTCTTATTGTTGTATTTGTGGATCCTAAGCTTCCTTTTTATGAAGGAAAAAGTAATCTTGAAAAAAAATTGTGTTCCTTCCATTCATCTTGTCTATATGATCAAATAACAATAGATTGCTAACCAAGATCATTCCATAAAGTCTCCAATATTATGATCTTAGATGCTTTTGTGATATTCCTCTCCAATCAGTTACAAATTTTTATCATTTAGCTAATCCATTTTCTTAGATTTTTCTATCAATATCATTGATAAATTATTGGATGCTTTAATTGCAAAGCTTAAACAAGGTCTAAATGAGATAGTTAGTGAGTATGTTCTAACATACAAGACAATGCTATCCAAAATGAAAAATCAAATGGATGATAATGAGCTTCAAGATATTTTTAATCAAATATTTATTACTTTTATTCAATGCTCTATCATGTTTTATAAGTTTAAATCCTTTGATGAACTATGCCATATAGTTAAAAAATGTGAGCTCAAATTGGTTACATTGAGTAAGCTCAAGTATAGATATAATGCTCAATCTACTTTAGCTATCAAATTTTACGGAAAGCCTAATTACAAGAACAAAAATAATGAAATACAAAATGAGGCTAAAATTAAATTTAAGGATATATGAAATCCACTAAAAATTATTTAACTAAAAGCTCCACCAAAGAGGTAATTTTCAAGGTTAATTTTAACTCCTCGTGTGCTACCACAAAAGTTACTTGTATGCCATATTATTACACTTCCTCCACCATTGGAAGTATATCTATCTATACCTCAATCTAAAATATTTGATGGAAATGCATTTTGTGTTTTACATTTCACCAATGGATGTATGAAGCCCAAAAAAAAATTCAAGACCTTATTTATGAAAACATTATTGACATTGGTACACCTAATGAAGATTCTAAGGCACAATCACTTTAGAATACAAATATGAAAATGTATAAAGAGACTTTTCCCAATCATGAAACATAAGATAAAAATAAACATTTTGAATTACATTATGCATATAATGCTCATCCTACTCCATATTCATATGGACATCCACTTGATAACATCATTGGTATAGTTAAAATAAAGCTAACATCACACCCATTTATTAAATTTAATGATTATAAAATTGTTGATGATGATTCTTATAGAAATCCATTATTCATCAGATCACATATCGGTAATAAACCCATCCTTAGTTTTATTATAGATAATGGATCAAGTGAAAAATTTTGCACCATAACATTTCTACATTCTACTGGATATAGAGAATTATATACAAAATACATCTAGAGTTGTGAAAGCATTTGATGGTCATACACAATAATCTTGGACATAACATATTATATTTGCATGTGGGACATCTTATATTACCCACTCATTTTTTATTATTACCAAGCATAAGTATGTTTGATATGTTATTAGGGAGACCTTGGATACATAAAATCATAGCAGTCCCTTTTATGTACATTCATGATAATCAAGTGGTTAAAATTTTAGGCATTAAATATGAACATCCTAATAAACCAATGGTATTTAATCCTACTCCACAAAAACTAGTTGGCAAATTTATTGAGAAAACTGGTAATGAGTTAGCTTATACAACTATTCAAGATCATGATTCACATTCAAAGATGCATATTCCAAAATTAATTTTTGCACCTACTTATAAGCATGGTCATATTTAATTTTATTCACCTATTTATGAGCACAAATATATTATGATTTCTCC
This sequence comes from Torreya grandis, assembly GCA_037957365.1. NCBI lineage: Eukaryota > Viridiplantae > Streptophyta > Pinopsida > Cupressales > Taxaceae > Torreya > Torreya grandis. The sequence continues at coordinate 347,994 of JARHVA010002861.1, forward strand.
ATATATTTTTTAGCATAATACGATCACACATGAGCATGATCACTTGGCTAGAAAAATAAAGATATCTTCTTCTAAGTAAAAAGTTGCACATAACACAACGTTTTTATTTAATACAACATCATAAGTTATTCAGAGGGATATTACATAGGTATAGGTTGGTACAGCATCTCCTCCTATGCATGGGGATATAGGTTTAGATAGATATATGATTAGTGATTCAAAGGGTTAATTTACAACATGGTATTCAACTTTAGATTTATAAGATTCTACACCTGGCATTTCTTCTCTTTCACAAGAGATTGATCCTTATTAGAAAGGATTTGGATAAACATATGAGCATCCTATTAATGATATCATTGGTTGGGTATAATATATAGTTCCTTCCAAACCTCCTAGTTGGGACAATTCCATTGATTATATTCTTTGCATAGTAACTAACCCACAAAAATTACCTTACTAAAATTTCAATTCACATCCTTCATGGAAACTCATTTTATCATTATTGCACATCTCTACTTTCATGATCATATCTATATACTTTTACATAAAGTCACATGGCCATGCTTGCCATAATTGTTACATTACATATACATATACATATACATATACATTGTGAATATTTTAATTGTCTTCCTTATTTCCATGTTTTACTTTGACATCTTGTTGAAGGTTGTTCAACTCTACCCCTCTTTCTTATATTTTCAAAAGCTTGTTGCTTACCATGTTTTTCAAAACTTTTCAAACTTTCACTTATGCATATTTTACTTTTAAAATATGGTAAAAATATAAAAAAAATCATATATGATAAAAATTACAAAAAAATCAAAATAGTTACAAAAATATAAAATCAAGACCTATCATCATATTCTCATGTTGTTGGATTAAATATTTGCATATGTCATTTATCCTTATATTTAGTACATATCATATTTCATTATATTTTCAATACACAATACTTATCAAAAGGTATCTGAGTGTGAAATAGGACATACTTTTATAGAAATGATAAATAATCATAACCAAATAAGTTTTCATGATTGATATTTTTTACATATAGTCAATTTAAATAAAGTCACATTAGACACACAAAAATGCATTATGCACCTATCCTCATAATGTAGACCTACCCCTATGTATTTTGAATCTTTGTTTCCAAATGTAATATATTCACATTATAATATTTTATGGATGATATTATATATTTTATTATATATATCATCTTAGATCATATTGTAATATTTTATATTTCCATTTAGATTTATTCATAATTCATAATTAATTCTAGTGTAAATATATTGGTGAACCTGTTATAGTTAGAACATTGCTTGTTGTTTGTTGATTTTTGGCTTAGGGTTTTATATTAATTTAGTAAATTCCTGAAACTATAAAAATACAACCCTCGACCTTAGATATTATATGTAACATAATGATTCATATTTTTAACTTTAGATTAATCTAACACTAGAAAATCTTGTCTTGTTACCTCAGATAGATAGCATCACAGAGGCTCTTTCTCTCGAATTTGGGTTGATTTTTTATTTTCCTATTCAAAAATATTTCACCTTTCTTTTTATTTTTTTCATTTGTTTTTGTCTTTTTTTTTAGAAACTGTGTTCCAATAATTTTAAAAAGATTTAGTGATTTTATTAAAGGGTTACACAATGTTATGTTTTCAAACATCATGGCATGATGCACTTTACTCCAATAATCATATCCGTATTACAACACTAAACACAAAATTTAGTTTTCTTGTGCCTCATGGTACATAAAAAATGTGTAGGATTCCATTTTTTACAACAATATGAAGTCTTTTTTATTTTTCTAATTTATGGTGCACCTTAGGGGAACACATCACCTAAGGAAGTTACTCTCAACTTACCCTCAAAACTAAGGTGTTGACTATTTAACTACAAGTCAAAATAGGTCAACCCCCCTATAGTCCAAAACTTGTATATGGGTCTATTATGTTCATATATTATGTTTCATGACATTATTGGATGTCATTTAATGTGTCATCACCTTGGTCATAGTCATTTTCCTTCATGAGTCATTCTTTGTTACTTAAGGTGGATATTTGGTCCATTTATGAAGATGGTATAGTTTTCCAAGAAAGAAAAATGTTACAAAATATTTATCAATTTTTATGGTTTAGATACATGTCATAAATTTTAGTCCCTAACTAAACTTGTAGGTACACTATTGAAGTAAGAAGAAAGATGGTAGTTTGGGAAATTTTAGTAGTTTTATAGCCTCTAAAGGAAGGTGACACATGTGGAAAAAATTTTAAATGGATATTCAAATTCCATGGACTAATCATAAAATTTTAAATACTTTTTAAGTCTTGAAAACAATCAAAAACCATTCTACTCTTTTATCGCCCTTCTAAACATCCAAAATTGGTCAACATGTTTCTTCTTGGTATGACCTATAAGAGAGGTTTCAGGTTAAACAACTCTAAAGAGAGTTATTAAACTTAGTATAATTCATTTTAATGTAAATATTTTTAGGATTTATCACTTTTACTTTATGAACCATCATTAAGAAGTAGACTGGTCTTTTCTGCATGTTATTTCCCATACCTTGCAGGTTTTCCTCTTATATGAGTAGGTTTCTACAATCCAATTATTAATGTTAATTCTAAAAGATGTTTACATGTTTAAAAAATGGTTTTTAACTTTTTTTTCATGATTTTATTTTATTTTATGAGTACAACATCTCAAGTTTACAATTTGGCATCAGATGGAGTTGTAGACAACTTTTCACCATTTGTAAATGTCTCACATCCTTTTAGGGGATTCAAATGGAGGTGATAAGTTGAATTTAATTTTTCCAAATATTTAAAATCACCTCCTATCTTCCAAACTTAGTTATAAATGTCCTCACATGGAGTGGTAGTCAAGAAATATACCATACAGTCAATTTTCTCCATGACTGTCATACACAATCAACTTAATGAGCTACGTAAGGTCCTAAACATGTCCATGAAGGATTAATGAGGGGTTATAATGTGATTAACAAAATATTTTATAATATTAATCAATTTAAACCACTCTAATAATATAGGTTTGTATATGATAGCTAGTTCTCCAACATACTTAGGTCTACAACATTAGTGTGTACCTACAGGTGTCTTATAGTAGAATAGTCACTTTGAATGGAGGCATTGTAGCTTTTTTTGAGTTTACCAAGATTTAAATATTATTTTAAGACATTTTATATATCTAATATATATTAAAGGGTCATCCACCATGCATATTTTTCATGTTTCATCTCCACTACATTGTCTATACCAATGATGTGCACCTACACGCACCATTCAAGAGATGATCATGTTAGAGTGGAAGCCATTGAACTATTTTAAAGTAAATAAATGTTAAAATCATCCATTATGTAACTTTTAAAATGTTTAGGATGGGTTATAAGATCATATACCATGCACATTGACCATCTCACCTTCACTACCATGTAACCTAAGAAGTTCATCTATAGGTGGCCTTGCACAGAGATTTGAGAGTGTGATTTGGAGGAGTTTAATATTATTTGAAACATTTATTATGTTTCTGGAGTTTAATGAGATCATTAAAATCATGATTTAATCATTAGATAGGTATACAATATCAAGAAATCATGATCAAGATGAAAAACAAAGTTTAGAGACAAGTTCTCTAAAAGATCCAAAATAGAGCCCTAACCACTTTTGAGGCTCCCATATAGGGAAAAACCATGGATCCTAGACAATTTATGATGATCATACATTATATTTATCATATAGGTGAGATACCTTGAAAAATGATATGGAGGTTAGATAAATAAAGGATGATGTTATAAGGTTTCAAAGTTGCAATTTTGTTCAATGTGTTTCTTCAATATTTTCTACAAGTTTTTGAACCTCATATGACTTTACACTCCTAGTTGGCATCACAATAGCCTGTTTTAATTTTTTATTAATTACATTGAGTTTAATAACACACCAAGGTCCAAATAACATTGGTAGGGCTGAAATACTAGGTTTTTGATCTATAGATGCACCCACATGTGCACTTTTGCTCAAAAATCCACCTAAAGTTGACTATAAGTATCTAGAGTCTTATGATCTATACCTAAGAATTTTATGTAGGATCATATTATAAATGACCAATATTTATTATAGGATGTGTTTTAGAGTCCTATTAAATATGTGAAATGGAGGAGAAGCCATGAATGTGAAAAAAATTTAAATTAGAAGTTTCCCACCTTTTTTATAATTTGAATTTTCAAACTTGAAAGTGAGGGATTGAGAGTGGTTTAGTGGTATAAATTAATTTTTATGATATTTAAATTTTTAATAATGTTTTTATAAACCTATAAGTTCTCTTGAAAGGTTCTAAAGTGGATTTTAGTTATATGTCTAGTTGAAAGTATGAGGTGGCAATATTGGTTCACCACCTTACATGGTTCTTATGCACGTTTGAAGTTTCTTGTTTTAATAAATGGTTATGTATCATTTATTTAGTGTCTATTTAAATATATAAATGATATATAGTGTGGATAAGTCCATAGGAAGGACATTCGATAAATAAAATAGGGGTAGACAAGGTTGAGTTAAGAAAGAAGGTCTACCAAAACCATGATGGGATAATGGACTTTATATGTCTTTGTTGATATTTAAATAAATATTTAATTAAATATATTAATGATTTACTTGTTTTATCCAATTAATATGTTATGGTATTTTCATGACTAATGTATTTACCGTATATTGTTATATGTTACTATGTTTATGCACTATGAGAAAGCATTAATTAATGAGAAGGATTTATGTTACAAGAATGTTTGTGAAGGAATTGGTGTTTAAAATTAAAAACTAAAATTAATTATGGTTTCAATAAAATTCCATTTTTAATTCAATAATTTTTAATGTCTATTCAAATAAATAACCACTGTTCTTTGAGTGGGAAAGGTGTTTGAACCCTGAGTTGGTGTTTATGTTATCAAGGACTGAGTGTCACATTATAAGACAAAATGTAGTATCCATAATCTATTATAAATGTATATATGGAGTGATTGGATACCATTATATAACATATGTCCCAATAAATGTCAAAATATTTACTAATGACCAATTTTTATATGAACAGACTATGTTTTCATGTAATAAGCTAAATGTTGGAGACTGTATGCTAATTTCATCTAAGAAATGAATAAAAATGGAATATTTAATTATTTATATGATTATGTGATATAATTTAAGGTATTTGGAATATCCTTGAGCTTTTATCTAGCTTTTTGTGTATTTGATTCACTTATACCAGGTCACAGACCTATAGTGTCTTATTTTCTTGCACAATCAACTTGATTTTGGGTTAGAACTCTTGGATAGAAGATTGATAGAAGGACTATAGTTATTTTAAAATGTGAGAAAGGAAAAAACATAACTCAAAAAGATAATTTTTTCCATTTAAACCTTGAACAATAAAATATATGCATTTTTAAAGCCTCTCAGCTGAGACAGAGCTCTGTAAACCCTAGAACTAGGGTTTTGAAGTTTATATGAGATTTTTCATGTGGAAAAGTCTAATTTATGGCCATTTTTTATATTAAATATCATACCAAAGTATTTTAAAGTTTTTTTTATAGGTAGGTACATGTCCATAATTATACAGACAACTTTGTGTGATTGTAGTGCCAACAGACCTAATACAAAGACAACAGTGAGCAAGATTTGGAAAGAAAAGTGGTTTAAATTCAAAGTTAGTTTTTTTAAATTTTTGAATAGAAATTAAATGGAAAAGGTTATCTATAAATAGTTTTGGATTTCAAATGGGATAAGTTACAAATATGTACTAAGTAAAATAGTTCATAAATAGGGTTAGTAACACTGTGTATGGGTATGCAGAGTTGTGTAGGGTTGTTTTAAAGAACTTGAAAGGTGAAGAATGAATGAATATTGTTAAATGAGTTGTGGAATAATTTTTTAAGGGTAAAATACTATAATTAAATTAATTCACTCAAAGAGATTATGAATGCATGTTTTCAAAAGAACATAGTGAAACAAGGTATTGAGAGATCTTGTCAATGATGAATGATAAAGATGGATTAAGATGAATTGTAAGGAGTTAATATGTTTTAGGTGATTTTAAAATCTTGATAATCAAGAGTTTGTGTTTTATCCAATTTGGACAAATAGGCCTAGTGTTGACCAACAAGAGTTACAAGTTTACAAGTAAAGTGAAAGAGGATTTGTAGGCTAGTGAGAAAAGTTGCACATCATTTGGTATCAGAACCATATAGAAGCTCTAATAATATCCATAAAATTTTTGGTAAAGGTATGCATTTTGTGATTATTTCATGTTGCATATTAACCAAGATCTTATAGGTAAGCAAGCAAGGATGAAGTGACAAAGAGTCTTGTTAAAAGATAAAGTTAAGACAAAAGTTCAAGAAGGTATGAGGTATTTTGTGACTGAATTCATTTTTTATGATGAGTGATAGGTGAAATAAATAAAATATTTAATGAAGTGGTGGTATCCATAAATAAGAAGAGTTATTAATAAGCTCAAATAAGAGACAAGCTCATAAAGAGAACTTGAGAAGGAGAAGCTAGTCCAATGTGAAGGACAATAGGTGGAAAGGCCTAAGTGTGGTATGATAGAGAGAGAAAGGTTACAAGATTGAACCAAATAAAAGGTCCAAGTGAAGCCAAAAAATAGAGAAAATAGAGAATGTACCCAAGTGAGGTACTCAAAATAAATATGAAGGGTGAGGTAGAGAGAAAAGTGAATGACAAGGTTAAAATTGAAAACCATAAATAAATAATATTGGAAAAAGAGATAAAAGAGATGAAAGAGGCATTTTCCAAGATGGAGAAAGAGATGATGAGGATGTGTAATGTATATAGATTGCAATGTGGAATTAGGATCAGGAAAGGGATTAAGTGTAGCTTTATAGAAAGGTTGTAAGAGAGAGAGAACCAGAAAGTGATGGAACATTTGGGGAGGTAGCTGAAGAAGATGGAAACAAAATTTTCCATGGAAATAGATGAGAGAGAGGAAATAGTGCCTCAAAATTTTTATTCTAATAATAATTTGTCATGATTGAATGCAGGTAATGATAGAAAATGAGAAGTATGTTTGGAATGAAGAAGATGAATGGGTAATAGTCTATAAGGAAGAAGAAATAGATGCATGGAAAGGTGTAGGTGTAGTTGAAGGTGAGGTGTTTTTTCACCCTTAAGATTCTAAACCAATTTATGGAGAAGAGTGTATAAATGAAGAGAAGAAAATAACAGATAATGAAGAAGATAAAGACATTATAAGTAATGAAATACATGTGGTTTTTGATGAATATTTTGAAGATGAAGATGATGTTCTATAAAAATATTACATAGATTTGTTTGAAAATTTAATAAGGTCAGATAAGAAGAAATAAGCACATGAAGTTCTTGAGGAAATAAAAGACAAAGTTAAGAAGAATGAAATTGATTTGATAATCCATGAAGAGAAGATACAAGGTGAAGAGGTGGTTGGATGGATAGTCAAGAAAGAAGAAACAATTGTGATGAAGGAAAATAGAATAGAAGGTGATGAGGAAAATATTATGAAAAAGAAAGAGAACTTGGAATGGTCAAGTGAGGGAGAGAGTATGATATGGAGTAGGTATGTTGATGAAAAGGAAATAATAGCATTGTTGGAGAAGGAAATTGATATAGAATGGAAATTCATGATCAATACCATGAAGATTGAAGAAGACCATGAGAGAAAGAAAATAAAAAATAACGATTTTAGGTACAATAAATAGTATGATAAGCAATATAAGCAAAAGCAAAGAAGCACATGGTAGAAGTAAAGACATAGGTGTGGTAGCAAGGAGCACACACAATTGTATGAACACTTAAATGAAGAAGAAGATAGAGTTCAATATTTTTTTCTCCCCTTAGGAGTATGATGCAAGGGCATATTATAAATTCCCAAGAGTTAGTATAGGATGTGTCTGAGAGTCCTAGGAAAGACGTGAAATGGAGGAGAAGTCATGAATGTAAGATAAATTTGAATTATAATTTTTTTGCCTTTTTGTAATTTAAATTTTCAAAATTGAAAGTCAAGGATTGATAGTGGTTTAGTGTTCCAAATTAATTTTTATTATATGTAAATGTTGAATAATGTTTTGATAAAACTATAAGGTCTCTTGAAAGTTTCTATAATGGTTTTTAGTTATATGTCTAGTTGAAAGTATGAGGTGGCAATCTTGGTTCACCACCCTATGTGGGTCTTATGTTAGTTTGAAGTTTATTGTTTCAATAAATGGTTATGGAGCATGTCTTTGGTGTCTATTTAAATATAGAAAGGATATATAGTGTGGAGAAGTCCGTAGGAAGGACATTAGATGAAGAAAATAGGGACATACATGGCTGAGACAAGAAGGAAGGTTTGCCAAAACCATGATGGGATAATGGATTGTATATGTCTTTGTTGATATTAAACTAAATATTCAATTGAATATATTAATGATGGACTTATTGTGTCTAATTAATATGTGATGTTCTTTTCATGACCAATCCATTTACCCTTTATTTTTATGTGTTAATGTGTTTATGCACTATGAGAAAGCATTAGTTAATGAGAAGGATTTATTTTATAAGAACGTTTATGAAGGACTTGGTGTTTATAAGTGAAAACTAAAATTACTTGTGGTTTCAATAAAATTACATTTTTAATTCAATAGTTGTGAGTGGTTATTCAAACAAATAACCCCTTTTCTCTGTGTGGGGAAAGTGTTTGAACCCTAAGTTGGTTTTTGTGTTGTCAAGGACTAAGTGTCATAGTTTAAGATATAAGGTAGTATCAATAATCTATTAAAAATGTATATATGGAGTTATTTTATACCATTCTATAAAATATGTCCCAATAAATTTCAAAGTATTTACTAATGACCAGTTATTGTATGAACAGACTATGTTTTCATGTAATAAGCTAATTGTTGGAGACTGTACACTAATTTCATTTAAGAAATTAATATGGAATATTAAGTGATTGATATGACTATGTGAGATAATTTAAGGTATTTTGAAGCTCCTTTAGGTTTTATTTGGCTTGTTGTGTGTTTGATTCACTTATATAGGGTCATAGACCTATAGTGTCTTATTTTCTTGCATAATCATCTTGATTTTGGGTTAGAACTCTTGGCCAAAAGATTAATAAAAGGAATATAGTTATTACACAATGTGGGAAAGGAAAACATAAACCTCAAAAAGTTTATTTGTTCCATTGAAACCTTGAAAAACAAAAGATATGCATTTTGAATCCTCTCAACTGAGATAGAGGTCTATAAACCTTAGAACTAGGGTTTTAAAGTTTATATGAGATTTGTCTAGTGGAAAAGTTTAATTTTTTGGCCATTTGTTAGATGAAAGTTCATAATAAAGTATTTTAAAGTTTTTTTTTAGGTAGGTACATGTTTGTACTTATATAATAAAATTTATGTGAATGTAGTCCTAACAGACCTAATACAAAGATAATAGTGAGCAAGATTTATAAATAAAAGTGGTTTAAATGCAATGTTAGGTTTTGTAACATTGTTAATAGAAGGTAAATGGAAAAGGTTATCTATAAATATTGTTGGATTTTAAATTGGATAAGGTACAAATCCATACCAAGTAAAATAGTTCATAAATATGGCTAGTAGGATTGTGTATGGGTATGCAGAGTTATGTAAGGTTGTTTTAAAGCACTAAAAGGTACAAAAAGAATGAATATTTTTAAATGAGTTGTGAAATAAGGTTTTAATTTTCAAAAAATATAATTCAATCAATTCACTTAAAGAAATTATGAATTCATGTTGTCAAAAGAACATAGTGAAATAAGGCATTAAGAGATATTGTCAATGATGAATGATAAAGATGGATTAAGATGAATTGTAAGGAGTTAATATGTTTTAGGTGATTTTGAAATATTGATAATAAAGAGTTTGTGTTTTATCCCATTTGGACAAATAGGCCTATTTTTTTCCAATAAGAGATACAAGTTTACAAGTAAGGTGAAAAAGGAGTTACAGGCTAGTGAGAAAAGCTCTACATCAGCAGCATTAAACCCCAATGAATAAGGACACCTATAGGTTGGAATCATCTCCAAATACCTCTAAGTAAACCTTAAACCTTTTATTACATATCTCAAAGATAAAACACACCTATAGGACATCTGTTACCTTATCATTGGTCAACTATAGTTAATTTTAGTAATCAGAGAACTAGAATGTGGTGTTCTTGATGTTGGCATAGAGTTTGTATGATGGTGGTGACATATGATAATAGAGAACAAAGAACATAGTCAATCATTTGACACATGAATTATGGGTCTTATGGTGTTTTTATGATCTAATGGTATGGCCAAGTCCTAAAACATTACACAGATATTCCTCATAACTTGGATAAGTACACCATACCTTCCTTTTGTATGGTAAAATAGGGGAAGCACCCTCTATTTTGTCTCAGATGGAGGGCACTCCCCAAAGATGTAAACCATATAAGTTTTTAGAAAAGGAGTGATTTGAGGGTTTATTCAAACTTTAAATGGGATGTGGATGGATATGATAGACATGGAGGAATAGGAAAACTAATTTATAGAGGTTAAGAACCCAACATGATGGTACAAAATCACAAGCATGTAGGAAGACCTTTAGGTTTAAACTAAGCCTCTTATCCATTTGTGGGTCTAATTTCACTTATATAATCAAGGGAAAATTAAAATGATTTTAAAACATGTTAATAGTGGATTTTAAGGTATGTTTTAACTCTTGGAGTGCAAAGGAGACCATAGGTAAGCCATTTCTTGTCTCAAACAAACTCAAGCCTATACAAAATGGAAGGAGAAGATTGAGAGGGAAACTTTGAGAGATCATATGTGTATGAACCAAAAACATGGGATTTTAAGGACTTAGTGGATGTTTAAGGAGGTATTGAACAAGATCTTAGTGAAATTTATTGGAGAATTAGACATCAGACCTTCATGAATAATCCTTAAGGGATAAAACATCTCCAGACCCTCCAAAACCCTGGTTCTTGACCCAATGGAGAAGATGAAGTAGGAAAAAAACCTAAGAGGGATATTTTGACTAGAAAATGAATTTGATATTTTAGAGGACTTCTAATATATCCTTCCCATCAATCTAACTCTCATCCTACTTGTACAAATAGAGTACAACATTGGTTTCTTTAACAGTTTTGTGTGTTGTGAAAGTATGGAAGGTTTTAAAGAGATTAAAATAATTTTAGGGGTAAATTGTTACCTAATATATAATATAACATACATTTATTACTCCAATAAAATAAACAATTGCTTTTTAAAGTACCTCCATTTCAGCCAGTCAAAACTGCAATAGTGAACAAGCAAGTAAGAAGATGAAAAATCCAAGTAGGAGGCATTTTAAGGTATGCCTAAATAATATGAGGGAATGAAGGTTATTAAAAGGTGTCATAAAATCCTATGTATGTAATTTTTTGGTAAATTGAAGGAAAATTTGGTACCAAGTGTGCAAGGTGAGTGAGAGAGGAGTTATTTAGACTACAAACAATGATAACTCATGTATATAATAATCTTGATGATTAGGGACACCTCCAATGCATCTTGGAGCATGTATAAAATCCCTCCCTATAATTAAAATCATCAAATCTATCTATAGTTTATTTTGGATCATTCTAAGGAGGATAAATGATGAAGGTAGTTTCTATGTAAGCAAATGACGAGTTTTATGCCACATTTCAAGAGTTTCATACTTTTGAAGGACATTTGTCTCATGAGACCTTGCATGTTATATATCTCACTTAATTTTACTTCATGTATAACTCCTCTCATCTTGACACATGCCTTAATGACTCTTAGACTTCATTATATTCTCTTCTCTCTCTAATTCTATAAGAACTAGCCATTTTGGCTCTTGTAGACTAATAACACACCATGTATGGTGAAGCCCTACTAGTTTTGACATTGTAATTTGCCTTAGAATAATAAATTAAATTTGGTTTGAGTTCATATTTTTATCCTTAAATTTTAGTAGGCTCAATTCATGGGATAACCCCTATGAAACTTATCTGTCTCTTAGCCCATGAGCTCTAAACTTATAAAATGAGGCCAATCATTGCCTTCTTAAATTTGTTTTTTTCTCTCAAAAAAGTTACTTTTTGAATGAAGTGTTTTATCCCATGTAGTTAGAAGAATTTTCTCTAAACTACACCAAGTTCAAGGTGTAAACTGAAGATTTTTTTCTAGATTACACCTCAAGGTGCAAACTAGAGAATTTTATCTAGATTATACGTCAACGTGCAGAGTCAAAGAAATTATCTACTAATGCACATGCAAGGTCAAAGGATTTATCTAACCCTAAAACTGAGCCCACCACCACACCATTAATTAATACATATTAATTACATTATATATATATATATATAAACATAAACTAGGTAATTTTATTTTTACCATCACTTTTTCTTAGCCATTTTTGTGCTCAAATTTTCCTTCCCAATCATCATTTTCGAGCCCACATGCATCCTCACTTCACTATTCATGTGATCAATCAGATCTTCTTCATTTTGTGGATTCTTCCCTCAAGTCACCATATCTCATTTTTGTTACTCTCATCATGTAGGGTTTTTACTTTCATTTCTTTTTCTTTCTTCAAGATCAAAGTTCATTTTCTTTTTTATTTTTTCTTCTTTTGACCTAGGGATTTATTTTATTTTGCATTTTCTTCATATATTTTGTTCTGAGGAATACCTTATCTCATTCCAAAAATCCTTTGGTGTATTTTGGATAATTATCTCTAAGATGTACCAAAATATTTTACCCTGAGCACCACCTAGTGCACTTCAAAAAAATTTCTTTGAAGTGTACATCACCTGGTGAACTTCAGAGAATTTTCTGTAAAGTGCACATCACTTGGTACACTTTAGAGAAAATTATTTGAAATTTATATTGCAATTTCACCCACATGCACTTCATAGAATTTTCTCCAAAGTACACATAAATAGGTGCACTCTAGGTAAAATTATTTGAAGTGCACGTAAGTGCATGGTTCACCCATCTTGGTTCATATAAAAGAATTTTATTCAATGTGTACTGAGATCTCACATTCTCCCATGTATTTTAGAGAATTTTCTCTGAACTACACCCAAAATTTTCCTGTGTAATTTAGAGAATTTTCTCTAAACTACACATTTGCTAAAAAATGATAAAAAATGATAACTATAGGGAATCAAAAATTCTCTTTTACAAATACTAGATCAATATTAAAAGATTCTCTAGATAAAATTATAATGAAGTATAAGTTTTAGTTTGTGTTTCTAACATCTATAGTAGACTCAAATGTAGATCAGATTAGAGATACAAAAATTGGTCATATTGATATGGCTAAGATCTTACAAAGGGTAGGTAAGGATCCTATTTCTCAGCATATGTAGCCTATTTTAAATAGTGAAATACACCTGGCATCTACCTTTCCCATTTCAGCACAAGATCTAAATTTTTTTTTAACAGTTACTTCCCACTTTGACAAAGAAACCAGAGTAGTTAAGGATGTTAGTGGGAAGATGATCATTTGATTAGATGTTGAGTACTTCAATAAAATTTTCCATTTCTCAAATATTAAATAATACTTTGAAATTTTCATAAACTTATCTTAGGAATATTATGACAAGAATTCTAAAAAATGGAAAAAGCACATCAATACACATTGACTAAAGACACAAGCACTCAATAGCAAGATGGCCTAAAAACCTATACCATAGTAATTTTTTGGAGGAGATAATAGATTTAATCAATCTCCTAAGAAATTTTAAAGGTCTTCATGTATCAAATATATTTCAAGAATGGATGTATCATTACATCTTCATCATCAAAAAAGATAAGCAAAGAATTTATTGGGGAAGTCAGATTAGTGTTGCTATTTGCCACCAAATTTTTGAAGTGAATTCTTCCCTCAAGTTTTATATGACTTATTTACTAGTGTATGTTACAACCTCTATGAGGACCTTTCTATGACTAACTAGTGTTGGTGAAAGGAAGAAGGTTCATGTTTATGAGTATTATCCACAGTTAACTCTCAAACAAAGCATTAAACATTTTATAAAATTTAATGATGCTTTCTTCTATAAGTTAATTTGTATTTTTGAATAGGAATTAGAAAAGAAAATATTTTTAGATCAAGTATAGGCAGTAGTAAACTAGATTGGTTGCATTTTCATTTAGTTCCTAATTTTCACTTACATTAGGGTAGGTATATTTGATGAACAACCATACATACTACCAAGGTATTCAAGTGATAAATTAGTTTTGATGGAGATGTGTAGACAAATGATGATTGTGCACAAGAGGTAATCCAATTCACATAAAAGAGGATTCAGTTTTCCAATAATCATTGGTTGATACACTATGTCTACTACTCCTAAGGAAAAGATAATGGAAACTAAAATGTAATGGATCACCCTTAAAAAGTACAAGGGTAGGAATTTTTTTTATTATATAATGATGAAGGATAAGTTGAAAGGAAATTATGTCCATGAGCACAAGGCCGAGGATATCTAGGTAGAATGCAAAACTAAAGAAGATGTAAGGAAATTTGATTACAATCATCTCACTATTGATCAGATTGATGATTTTCAATTGGCTAACATTTTAGCTAATCTCTCCAATGATGAAAATATATTGGATCCTTCATATGAAGGAAATCAAGTTTATTTTACTCCTATTCCTTTGATCTAATGATATTTAAAAGAATGTGCATCTATCAGAGAAAGATTTCAACCCATCCTTGCAAGAACTAATGTTTGGTTGGAATTTAAAGGTATTAAATTAAAATATTTCAAAACAAGGTCAGAAGAAGAATATGATGAAGGCATCACTAAGAAATAAGAGGAATTGAGGATGAAGAATAAGGAAGAGGCCTACACATCCACTTAGAAACCAAGATTTATATTTTTGAGTAAAGGAAAGAGGAAAGACAAAGAAGCTAGTGTTGAGAAGAGTATTCAAATAAAGACATAGGAAAAACCAGATGTGAGTGAGGTACCACCTCAACCAATAATTTCACAACTTCTGATTCAGTAGTCTTTATAGCCTAAATCCACATAATCAAAAGTTCCTATGGTTGAGGTTTCTCAACTAGCAGTTTCTCAGGTGACATTCCTTGCAATTCCTTCTATTAGTACATATGTGCCAATTTTTTTATTTCCCCTCAAGTTGTTCTTTATGATCTACCTTTTGATCCCAATGCCACACTTTTTTAAGTGCCCTCACAAGGCACTCTGGACCAAGTTTTTGATTCTTTGTCTAGTTTTCCTAGTCCTAAAAAATCATTGGGATCTCCAACCAATTTGTATTTCAATCAACAAGATATAGACAAATTCATGTCCACATCTTCCACCAAGATGAAAACTCAAGCTCCTATCACCCTAGTGTCCAAAATATCATTATACCCCAAAGTAACATTTATGCCAGCCTAATCTCCACTAATTATAAATTCTATCTTGTTAGTATCCAATCCACTACCATATACTTCTTCCATTCCAATTTCCACCCCACCTAATTCTCAAACCATTGTTCCTCCTCAAACATCACAATATTTGGTTTCCTCTATACCTAAAGATTCATCTCCTCTTCCTCCTTGGCTTATGTATCAAACCCCCAAAAGGAAGAAGCAAGTTGTGTCTCTTGATGACTTTGATTATGGTCAACTCGTGCCAATAAAATCCATAATAAAAAAGAAAGAAAAAACCATGTCAAGAGTAGTTTTTGAGTCTGGACACAAGTATCTCAAGGTTATAGTGCCTCCTAAACATAAAAATATTAAAGATATTCAAGTGTTTGAATATGAAATAGGATGAATAGATCTTGAGAATCAAACTCATGAAAGTGTAAAGGAAGATTTATAGGTAGTAATGGCATCCTTGATTGAGAGATATGATAAGGACAAGAAGATCAAGGATGCTCAAAGTGTAAGTAGAACAACTGAGCTTTGTTTTACTAAAAATTACACAATCCTCTAAGTCTATTTCATATATTGAGCATGAAAACACTAAAAATTCAATTCAATAGGTTGAGAAAAGTGGATCTCGAGGTCAGGTTGTTAATGCATGGATTGAGAGATTAATAACATAGGGTACTCAATAGTGATGTTCTACTATTGAATTTTTAAAGAACCTAAGTGAAGTAAAAATAAAAATTTATCAAACAATTAAAACACTTACTCAAAATTTAAAATTGACTGAAAAGGATATTGATATATGGACTCAACTACGTAAATTCAAAGTAGAATTTTTAGTTGAGTAGAAAGTCATTCCAAATAGAAAAATATTTATTGAATATAGGGAAGCTATGAAGAATAAAAGAGAAGCTCTTGAGAATCTAGTTAAAGATATTGAAGAAGCTGAAAATATGTGTGATAATAAGATGTTTGATCTTACAAATAAAATTGGAGAACTTCTTTTTTAGGTAAGAGATGATTCCCAATAAATTCTTCCTATGGAGACAGTAATTCAGGAGTTCTCATCTTTGATTCAGACAAAGATTGAGATAAAAGAATTCACACTAGATTCCATTGATAAACTAGTTAAATTTCAAGTCATAATGAATAAATTACAAAATATCTTGACAAAAACAAGGATTTGTTGGTCAACTTAGAATATTATATCACAAGGGTCCTTATTGTCTCCAAGAGTACATCAGGACTAGATAACGATGAGGTCTAAGTTACATTAAAGAGATATAAGGAATATTTTGAGAAGAATAAAAATGAATAAATTCTTGTGTCTAAGGATAGTTTATTTTTATATGTTTTTATGTAATTTTGTTTAATGTAAATTACATGTAGGAAAAGTGCATAGTCCTAAGTAAAATAGAACTTTATCAATGAATAAGTCAATGTATTTATGTATTTGATATTTTTGTTCATATATCCTCTCTATAAATAAGAGGATGCTCTTTGAAAAAAAGGATCACTAATTGCTATAGAAAGGAAGTGCTACCAAAATTAAGAAACAATTTTGAAACTTTGTGTTCATATTGTAAATCTTGATCTCAATTCAATATAATAAAATCAAGTGATCTTTCAATATTTGTGTTGAGATAAACTTATGGTGTGCTGAAAATGTTCTTATATCTCTTCCATTACATTTTCTTGTTATTTTATTGGATCATGATGTGAAATTTATATAAAACAAGATGTGCTAGGAAGATGATTTTGAAGTCTTTGAGCTGCAACATCGTTATTAAGTTTGTGTTAATTATTGAGAAGTGATATTGGATACTTTGGGATGAAAGTCATTATCTTTAGTAATTTTATCTTTATTGGAAACATGGTGGATACTTTTGGATACACTTTATTCCATACATCTACGTTACATTGTTAGTATTTTCCTAGTTACTCTTACATTTAACTAATTTGAATACCATATATTTTTGATTCAAGAAGTGATTTCATGTTTTCACATAAATTATAAGGAACAAAAATATTCTTAGAATTATTTCATTTGTAAAAATCAAATTATAAAAAAAAAAATTAGATGATATGATAACACCCATTTTCATAAAATTAGTGTAAATAGTTGTAATTAATTTTTTATTGTTTTAGTTAGCAATAAGAAGGGTGCCTCCCCTTTCCTTGAGGAGAGATTCTATCTCATCACACTATGGTTGAAATCATAATTTTGTTACCATCTTGTCTGTAACAAAATATTCACCCAACAATTTTTGGTGACTCTATTGGGGAATGAACAAGCAACTATGTTCTACACTCATTTAGTTGACATAAGACTATCACCTTATTGTTTGCTACTATTTTATTGTAGTTAACTTCTTTTATTTTTTAAATAATTTCATGATCTAGTGGAACAAAGCTACACTCATGGTAGAAGGGAAGTGGGACACATTGATCGTACATTTAAGTTGTTACAAGAGCATAACTTCAATCTTTTACTGACGCATACAAGGTCTCCTCTTCAATGAACAATAAGTTTTCCATCTACAATAAAATATCTCTTGTACTTAGGGAAGGTTCTAGTGTTCATAGGGTCTTACCTATTTTTTCTTTGAAATGATTTGTTATTCCTCCCTTCAATCCACATAGAATGGCCACTCAAGGTCCATGGGGGACCACTTTCAGTCCATTGAACTTGGCACCTCCATCTCATGAACTTCCTCGTGGTTCATGGAAAATTTTCCAAAAGTTCTATGGTGATGGTAAATAACATCTAGATGAACATATTTATTCATTCTACATTGCATGTGGAGTTTTTGGAGTGGAGCATGAAGATGTTTATGTAAGATTATTCATAGAAACAATCCAAGGTGTTGTTTTTTATTGGTTCTATCATCTTGCTCTAGTTCTATCATCTTGCAACTGGAGCTACCACTAGTTGGGAAATGCTTAAGGCTAAATTTGAGGTAAGATTTAAGCCTGTTGAATATTCTCATGCCTTATTGGCATAATTAACGTAAATGAAGAAATAAACACATGAACCCACGAGTGAGTTTATGGCAAAGTTTAACAAATTAAGGAATAGGATTCCAATAGTTGCTCGGCCTACACCTAAGAATCTAAAGTGTTTCTTCATCGATTCTCAACAATCAAAATTAAGTTTTATTTTGTGAAGAGCAACCCTGATCGATCTTGATGTTACTCAAAGTTTATCTACTAAATTAGAAGATGATTTAATTCTAGCAGGGAAGGTGAGAAATAATTCTATCAAGCCTAGAAGGCAACCCTCTATAACTTCACCTTCTACTAGCACTATGGATC
Organism: Torreya grandis; assembly: GCA_037957365.1. Classification (NCBI taxonomy): domain Eukaryota; kingdom Viridiplantae; phylum Streptophyta; class Pinopsida; order Cupressales; family Taxaceae; genus Torreya; species Torreya grandis. The sequence goes on from JARHVA010002861.1 coordinate 366,753, forward strand.
CCATGGTTAAAAATCTATCAAATGAATTATTAGCTCTCAAAAATAAAATGTCTCAAAGTATGTCATTTTATCCATACAGAGATGTTATCAGGAGGACATACCCAAATATTTCTAATTATTCTAATAATGTTGCAATAAATCAAAATCATAATAAGCTTCCTCCACCACAAACAAGGCTTGCATTGGAAGCAACACCGAATAATGCAATAGTTAATTTGTTGGAACCTAAAAATGATGATTTTATATAATTGGAATATGTTCTAGAAGAAGATGCAAATCCATTTACAAGAGATGAAGAAGGAGAAGCTAGTGACTCTGATATCAGGTTTCTAAACTTTGAAGAAGAAGAAGTTGAACAAGAAGAGGATACACATGGTGAGTCTTATGTTGTCTTTACCCATTCACAAAGTTAGCCAAATCAACAACAAAAGGTTGATAAGGCTAAGACCAAAAATGAATCATGCAAGGATATAACTATTTATAAAAGAGGAACTCCTTTTCCAATTGAACCAAAAGGCATAATGACAGATAAACATTTAAGTGTTCCTCCCCATTATATTTCTTCTCCTTCCCTATCTAGACCTAGTGCCCAAAGTTCAAAGTCTAAAAATGAGAATACCTTGTCTCCCTCAGTTGTCCCATATCTAGCTTTTGACATTATCGACCATGCTAAGAAAATAAAATTCCAAATATCTAAAGTTGAGTACCTTCAATCTAATCTTGACTAATTTGAAATATTGGTAAATTTTGTAAAGAGTAAGGTGGCCAATTCCAATCAAGTCTTACCTAAGAGTTTAGTGGTTGACCCTAAACCAAGACCAAAGAAAAATAATTTGGTTGTAACTCCTATATCTAACTCTAAAAAAATAAAACCTTTCTATATTTCTCTATTTGTCAATAGTTATAAGCTCAACAATTGTGTCATTGATTTGGGTGCATCTGATAATGTAATGCCAACCAAGGTAGCTAATGTCTTAGGATTTAACTTAATAAAGGTTTTTGGTATTTTTTTCAATGGAAACTAAACAAGTAACTCTTATAGGCCAAATTAAGGATGCATAATTTGTGTTTATTTCATTTCCAAAGAAAAAGATTAAGATGATGGTTCTAGTGTCTAAATTTCCAGCCTCTTATGGAGTTTTATTGGGTTGTAACTTTACAAAGATGTTGGTGGTGAGATCAACATGGATTAGTTTGAGGCCAAAATACCTATCAAAGGTGTAATGTAGAAACTTCATCTAGAAAATCAGGTGAAGTATACTATGACAAAGATTGAGGATCCAAAATCCCAAATCATTTTTTAAACTTTTGGAATGGGTACATATTTATTAACTATAAATGAAGATCCAAAATCTTCAAATGACATTTTATAAAAAGATAAATAACTAGATGAATCACCCACTTCAAATGAAGGAGTTTGGATTTTGAGACTATCAAAGTTGAAAGTTTAAATGATATTTGGACTCTATAATTTGATTGCAGTTGTTCTTGAACTGGATCTAGAGTTGGGATAGTTCTCATATCCCCAAAGGGAAAAAATCTTCCCTTTTTCTTTCAAGTTACAGTTTGATAACACTAAAAATACTATTGAATATGAAGCCTTGTTGTTAGGAATGAAGGTTTCACAAAAGAAAGGAATTAGAAACCTCTATGTTCAAGGTGATACCAAGCTAGTCATTTGTCAAGTTAGGTATCTATACCAAACTAAGAATGAAAGGCTAAGGCATTAATATAATCGAGTTTGGGATTGCATGGAAATTTTTGATGCTTTCAATGTATCAATAGTTCTAAGAGACTATAATGATAAGGCTAATTCATTGGCTATTTCAGCCACTATCTTGATTCCTCACAAAGAATTACAAAGAAACAAGTATACCATTGAACTAATTTTTTGGCCTAGTGTTCTCGATAATGTCAATCATTGGTAGGTTTTCAATAATGATGAGTAAGTCATCTCATTCTTAGAGAAGTGGAAAATTTTAGCGAGTTATATTTTGAAAGAAGTAATTCCACCCCTAAAAGAATCCATATTTGAAGTTAATGAGGAAAATTGTGAAGAAATATTGTAACTAAAAGGGAATAAGATTCCCAAAGGATTGGTATCTTTGGAGAGAATTATTGATAAACATTATCGGTTCATCAAATGTCAACAATCAAAATCAGATTCATCTACCCAAATTGAGAAATTTAATAGAGGGACAGAAGATCATCCCAAGATGATAAATATTGGGAAATGTTATTTGTTACAAGAAAGGGAGAAGTTGGTGAGACTCCTAAACTAGTACATTGATGTATTGTCATATTCATATGCTGATTTAAAATCTTTTCAACCAAAAGAGGTACAACATGATATTTCGCTCAAGTCAGGTTCTCAGCCTCATAAGTAAAAACAACAATAGTATAATATCATAATTTTAGGTAATATCCTCAGTGAAATTAAAAAGATGTTGAATTCTTGGATTATTTTCTTATACATCATTCCACATGGATAGCCAATATTGTTCCTATGAGGAAACAAAATGGATAAATCTACATCTGCATTGATTTTAGCAATTCCAACCAGTTATCACTTAAGGATAATTACCCATTATTGGTAATCGATCAAGTATTATAAATGGTGATAGGTTCAAAAATGTTATCCATGCTAGATGGATTCTTAGGATATAATCAAGTGGAGGTCCATGATTAAGATCAACATAAAACAAATTTCACTACTCCATGGGGCACTTTTGCATATCGTAGAATGCCTTTTGGATTGATCAATACTAGTGTTATCTTCTAGAGGGCTATGGATTTGGATTTTTGATGTGTCATCAATAAGTTTATTGGAGTCTATCAAGATGATCTAACCATTTTATTAAAAAAGCATCAAGATCATTATGACCATTTTTAGTAAGTGATTGAAAGATGTCATGAACATGGGATATCTCTTAAGCCCAAGAAATCTATTTTTTGGGTTACTGAAGGTGAGCTCCTTGGACACATTGTGTCTAAGGAAGGAATAAAGATTGATCATGAATGGGTCAAGTCAATTCAAAATCTTACATTGTCATCAAGTAAGAAAGGAGTCCATTCCTTCTTTAGGAAGGTTAATTTCTTGCAAATATTTGTTCCATATTTCACAAAAAAGACATTTCACATTGTTGACATGATGAAAGATAAATTAATTTTCCATTGGAACACAAAAGGGAGAGATAATTTCCATGAGATTAAATAGGTTATTGCACTTGCTCCTATCCTAGTTTTTCTTGATTATACCAAGAATTTTATCATGTATAGTTATGCTTCAAAGCATACCTTATCTACAATCTTGGTACAACCAAATGAAGAGTGGATTGAATCTCTCATATATTTTATGAGCTTCCCTCTAAAGACTCATGATATTAAGTATTCATCCATGGAAAAACATGCTTACACTATGGTGAAAGTAGTTAAGCATTTTAGGTATTACATCTTCAACTCTCATACCATTGTACTAGTACCAAATTCTACAGTCAAATCCATTTTGACTCAGCAAGAGTTTGGAGTAAAAGAGGAAATTGGATTGCTAAAATATAAGAGTATGATATGGAGATCAAGCCTACAAAACTTATTAATGAAAAAGGTTTATGCCAACTCATGGCAGAAACTAAAAAAGAAAAGATACCTAGTAATGAGGGAGATATGGAATAACTTCCCATGGTATTGCTTGTGAGCACGATAGATGAATAGTATTTTGACATTGCTTATTTCGTCACATACAGAGAGTACACAAAAAATTTATATCATAAAGAGAAGAGTACAGTCAAACTTAAGGCTAAAAACTTTGTCCTTTGGGATAATGGTTTGTATAAGCGAAACATTGATGGAATTTTTCTATGATGTGTAGATAAAGTAAAACAAGGTAAGTTGTTGGAATATTTTCATGATTTGGCTTGTGGAGGACATTTTTCAACTCCCGTCATAGCTCATAAGATTTTTTAGGCAAGATATTACTGGCCAACACTTTTTCAGGATTCATATGCTTGGGCACATAAATTTGAGAAGTGTTAGTGGTCTGTGGGGAAACCCAAGTTAGCAACCCTACCTCTCAAGCCAATAGTCATTAAATAACATTTTCAAAAATGTGGTATTGACTTCATTATCATGGTGAACCCATTTTGAAGTGTAGGTCATAGTTATGTTCTTACAGCTACAAACTACTTTACCAAGTGGGTGGAGGCAATTCCAACCAAACATGACACTTCAGCAGTTGTTTGCAATTTTGTTAAAGAAAATATCATCACAAGATTTGGTGTGCCAAATAAAATTATAATCAGTAAAGCTTCTTATTTCACATCCTAGGAGATGACTCATTTCTATTTTGAATATGGAATCATTTTGTCCCACACCTTAGATTATTTAACTCAAGGAAACAGTTAGGCTGAGTCAAGTGACAAGAATTTGGTTACTATCATTAGAAACTTGGCAGAGGACAACTAGAGAACCTAGCATAAGTTATTGTATGATGGATTTTTGACTGATCCTATCACTCCTAAGTGAACAATTGGTATGTCTCCTTTTTAACTTTTATATGGATTAAATGTAGAAATATCCATCACATTGGAGTTTCCCACTCTCAAATTGGATAAGGAAATTGAAGATGTAACATTTGAAATCTATCTAGACAAGTGCATTATGTATCTCACTGAGATAGAGGAATAACATAAAAAATTATTGGAACACATTTTTAAACATCAAAGTCATGTCAAGGAACTTTTTGATTAAAAAAGCTAAGTCATGATATTTTTGGGTTGGAAATCTAGTTCTTTTGTGAGACAAGAGAAGAGAACCAAAAGGAATGTATGGGAAATTTGATTCTTTGTGGAGGGGTATTTTTCTCACTCATCAATTTAATGGAGAACATAATTTCCTCTTAGTATACCTAGATGGAACACCATTACCCCTGTCCTATAGTGGGAAATATTTAAAGCTTTTCACTTAGTAAAGTTTTCAGGTAAGTTTGTACATATTGTAAATATATATTTATTCTTGGTTTGTTTTAGTCTAGTTAGTCACCTAACTCCATGTCCCAATGGAGAAAGGCACTTAGAGTTCTAGGATTTTCTTTCTTTCAAACCGTTCAAAGAATGCTTGAAATAAATTCCCCAGTTAGAGCTAGTTGTTATCCTTGAATTTTAGTAGGCTTAATTCATGGGATAACCCCTATGAAACTTGTCTGTCTCATAGCCCGTGAGATCTAAGCTTGAAAAATGAGGCTAATAATTGCCTCCTTACATTTTTTTCTCTCAAAAAAGTTAATTTTTAAAGTGTTTTATCCCATGCAATTCAAAGAATTTTCTCCAAACTACACCAAGTTCAAGGTGTAAATCACAAAATTTTCTCTAGATTACATCTTAAGGTGCAAACTAGATAATTTTCTCTAGATTACACCTCAACATGCAAAGTCAGAGAAATTATCTACTAATGCACATGCAAGGTTAGAGAATTTCTCTAACCTTGCACCCAAGCCCACCACTACATCGATGATTAATAAGTATTAATTACCTATTATATATATATATATATATATATATATATATATATATATATATATATATATAAACTAGGTAATATGATTTTCATTGTTATTTTTTCTTCAATGTTTTTGAGCTCAAGTGTCCCTTCCCAATCACCATTTTTGAGCCCACGTGCATCCTCACTTCATCATTCATGTGATCAATTGGATCTTCTTTAGTTCATGGAGTTTTCCCTCAAGTCACCACATTTTATTTTTTTCTCTCATCAGGTAGGGTTTTTAATTTTATTTATTTTTCTTTCTTCAAGCTCGAAGTTCATTTTATTTTTTCTTTTTTCTTTTTCTTCTTTTGACCTAGGGATTTATTTTCTTTTTCTTATTCTTCAGATATTTTGCTCCAAATAACACCCTATCTTGTTCCTAAAATCCTTTGGTGTATTTTGGAGAATTATCTCTGAGATGTACCAAAATATTTTACCCTAAGCACCACTTGGTACACTTTAGAGAATTTTCTCTAAAGTGCACATCACTTGATGCACTCCAGAGAATTTTCTCTGAAGTGCACATCACCTGGTGCACTTTAGATAATTTTATTTTAAGTGCATGTCACATGATGTACTTTAGAGAAAATTCTCTAAAATGCATATTACAAGTTCACCCCCATGCACTTCAAAGAATTTTCTCTAAAGTACATGTAACTAGGTGCACTCCAAAGAAAATTATCTAAAGTTCACATAAGTGCATGGTTCACCCATCTTGATGCATGCTAGATAATTTTCTCTGATGTGCACTGATATCTCACATTCTCCCATGGAGTTTAGATAATTTTCTCTAAACTACACCCAACCTTTTCTCATGCAGTTCAAATAATTTTCTCTGAACTACACATTTCTTAAAAAGTGATGAAAAAATTTAACTTTAAGGAATTAAATATTCTCTTTTGTAAATACTAGATCAATTTTATAAGATTATCTAGCTAAAATAATAATGAAGTATAAGTTTCAAGGTGTGTTTTCAACATCTACAGTAGACTCCAATGTAGATCAAATTGGAGATACATAAATCAATCATGTTGATATGGTTGAGCTTTTACAAAGGTTAGGAAGGGATCCTATTGATAAACATATAAAACCTATTTTAAATAGTTAAATACACCTAGCATCCACCATTCCCATTTTAGTACAAGATCCAAGATTTGTTTTAATAGTTGCTACCCACTTTGACAAAGAAACTAGATCAGTTAAGGATGTTAGAGGGAAGGTGATCATTCGATTGGATGCCAAGTACTTAGATAAAATTTTCAATCTCTCAGATATCAAAGAATACTCTGGCATTAGCATGAACTTATCTCACAGATATTATGACAAGAATTCTAAAAAATGAAAAAATCACATCAATACACATTGGCTGAAGACACCAAGGCACTCAATTGCAAGATGGCCTAAACACCTATACCATAGTGATTTGCTAGAGGAGATAGGAGATTTGATCACTCTCCTAAGTAGGTTCAAAGGTCTTCCTATATCAAATATATTTTTAAAAATGGATGTATCATTACATCTTCATCATCAAAAAAGAAAAGCAAAGAATTTATTGAAGTCAGATTAGTGATGTTATTTATCACCAACTTTTTGAAGTAAATTCTTCCCTCAAGTTTTATATGACTTCTTACCTGGTGTATGTTAAAACCTTTATGAGGACCTTTCTAGTACTAACTAGTGTTGGTGAAAGGAATAAGGTTCATGTTTATGAGTATTATCCATAGTTGACTCTCAAAGAAAGCATTAAACATTTTAGAAGAGTTAATGATGCTTTCTTCTATAATTTCACCTATATTTTTAAATAGGAACTAGAAAATAAAAGAGTTTCAAATAAAACATGAGCAATAGTAAACAAGATTGGTTACATTTTCTTTTAGTTCCCAACTTTCACTTACATCAGGGTAGGAAGATTCGATGAACAACCATAAGTGTTACCAAGGTATTCAAGTGATAAATTGGTTTTGATGGAGATGTGTAGACAAATGATGAGTATGCACAAGAAGCTAGTGGATGCACATAAAATAGGATTCAAGTTTCCAATAAGCATTGGCCGATACACCATGTCCATTACTCCCAAGGCAAAGATAATGGAAACTAAAATGCAATGGATCAACCTTAAAAGGTACAAGGGTAGGAATTTTTTTATTATATAATGATGAAGGAGAAGTTGAAAGGAAATTATGTCCATGATCACAAGGCTGAGGATATCTAGACAGAATGTAAAATTAAAGAATATGTAAGGAGACTTGATTATAGTCATCTAACTATTGATCATATTGATGATTTGCAATTGGTTAACATTCCAATTGATTTCTCTAATGATGAAAATATATTGGATCCTTCATATGAATGAAATCAATTTGCTTCTACTCTTATTCCTTTGATCTAATAGTCTATAAAATAATTCACATCTATCAGAGAAAGATTTCAACCCATCATTGCAAAAACTAATGCCTAGTTGGAATCTAAAGGTATTAAATTGAAATGTTTCAAGATAAGGTCAGAAGAAGAATATGATGAAGACACCACTAGGAAATGAGAGGAATTGAGGATGAAGAATAAGGAAGAGGCCTCCACATCCCCTTAAAAACCAGATTTTTTATTTTTGAGTAAAGGAAAGAGGAAAGATAAAGAAGTTAATGCTAAGAAGAGTGTTCAAATAGAGACACAGGAGAAACTAGATGTCAGTGAGGTACCATGTGAATATACAATTTTGTAACCTCCATTTTAGTAGTCTTTATAGCCTAAATCCATGCAATCAAAAGTTCTTATGGTTGAGTTTTCTCAACCAATATTTTCTCAGGTAACATTCCCTATATTTCTTTCTATTAGTGCATCTATGCCAATTATTTCTATTTTGCCTCAAGTTGTTCTTTTAGTTCCACCTTCTCCTCCTAGTGACACATTTTTTCAAGTCCCCTCTAAAGGGACTCTAGATCAAGTTTTTGATTCTTTATCTAATTTTCCTAGTCCTAAAAAATAATTGGGATCCCCAACCAATTTTTACTTCACTCAACAAGATATAGACAAATTCATGTCCACATCTTCCACCAATATGATAACTCAAGCTCCTTACACCCTAGTGTCCAAAATATCATTAAACCCCAAAGTAACATTTACACCAACCCAAACTCCACCAATTATAATTGATATCTCATTAATATCCACTCCAATACCAGATACCTCTTCCATTCCACTTTCTATCCCAACTACTTCTCAAACCATTGTTCCTTCTCAAACATCACAATCCTTAGTTTTTTATGTACCTAAAGATTCATCTCCTTTTCCTCCTTGGCTTATGTCTCAAACCCCCAAAAGGAAGAAATAAGTTGTGTCTCCTGATGACTTTGATTTTGGTCAACTCATGACAATAAAATCCAAAACAATAAAGAAATAAAAAACCATGTAAAGAGTAGTTTTTGAGTCTGAACATAAGTATGTTGAGGTTGTAGTACCTCCCAAAGATAAGAATATTAAATATATTCAAGTGTTAAAATATGTAATAAGATGAATAGATCTTGGGAAGAAAACTCATGAAAGTGGAAAAGAAGTTTTCTAAGTAGCAATGGCATCCTTGATTGAGAGATATGACAAGGACAAGAAGATCAAGGATCAGCTCAAAGTGCAAGCAAAAAAACTGACCTCTATTTTACTAAAAATCACATAATACTCTGAGTTTGTTGCACCTATTGACCATGAGAACACTAAAAAGGTAATTTAATAGGTTGAGAAAATTAGATATCGAGGTCAGGTAGTTAATGCCTAGATTAAGAGATTAATAACATAGGGTACTTAATAGTTATGTTTTACTATTGAATTTTTAAAGAACCTGATTGAATTGAAAATAGAAATTTAGCAAAAAATTAAAACACTTACTCAAAATTTGGAATTGACTTAAAATGAAATTGATACATGGACTCAACTACATAAATTCAAACTAGAATTTTTAGTTGAGAAGAAAGTCATTCAAAATAGGAAAATATTTATTGAATATAGGGAAGCTATAAAGAATAAAAGATAAGTTCTTGAGATTATAATTAAATATCTCAAAGAATATAAAGATATGTTTGATAATAATATGTTTGATCTTATAAATAAAATTGGAGAAATTCCTTGTTAGATAAGAGATGATTCCCAAGGAATTCTACTTGTGGAGACAGTAATTCAGGAGTTCTCATCTTTGATTCAAACAAAGATTAAGACATAAGAATTCACACTAGATTACATTGACAAAATAGATGAATTTCAAGTCACAATGAATAAATTACAAAGGATCTTGGACAAAAAAAAAGATTTGTTGGTCAACTTAGAAGATTCTATCACAAGGGTCCTTACTATCTCCAGGAGTACATCAAGCCCAGATAATAGTGAGGTATAAGTTACATTGAAGAGATACGAAGAATATTTATAGAATAATAAAAAGTAATAAATTCATGTGTCCAAGGATACTTAGTTTATTTTTATATGTTTTTATGTAATGTTATTTAGTGTAAATTACACGTAGGAAAAGTACACAATCTTAAGTCAAATAGGACTTTATCAATAAATAAGTCACTATATGTATGTATTTCCTATTTTTTTTCATATATCCTCTCTATAAATAGGAGGATTCTCTTTTTAAAAAGGATCACTAATTTTTATAGAAAGGAAGTGATGCCAAAATTAAGAAATAATTTTGAAAATTTGTGTTCATATTGTAAATATTGATCTCAATTCAATATAATAAAATCAAGTGATCTTTCAATATTTGTGTTGAGATAAACTTTTGGTGTGTTATAAATGTTCTTATGTATCTTCCATTACATTTTCTTGTTATTTGATTGGATTATGGTGTGAAATCTATATAAAACAAGAGGTGACAGGACGTTGATTTTGAAGTCTTTGAGCTGAAACATCATTACTGGGTTTGTGTTAATTATTAAGAAATGATTGTGGAGACTTTAGGCTGTAAGTTATTATCTTTAGTGATTTGATATTTATTGGAAACAAAGTGGAGAGTTTGTGCTATGATTTATTCCATACATCTACATTACTTTGTTAGTATTTTCCTAGTTACTCTTATGTTTAACTAATTTGAATACTAGATATTTTTTATTCAAGAAGTGATTTCATGTTTTCACATACATTATAAGGAATGAAAATATTATTATCACTATTTCCTTTTTAAACATAAAATTATTAAAAAATATAATTAGATGATATGATAACACCCATTTCATAAAACTAGTGTAAATAGTTGTAATTAATTACTTATTGTTTTAGTTAGAAATAAGAAGGGTGCCTCCCCTTTCCTTGAGGAGAGATTCTATCTCATCACACTATGGTTTAAATCACCATTTTGTTACCATATTTTCAGTATAAAAATATTCACCCAATACATATCTCATATTTTCAAAGTGTGTGAAGAGATGTATAGTGAATAGTTAAGAGATATCTATCTATCTTTGATTTCACTCAATCCTTCCATGTTTGATGTAAGTGAGTTCTCTCTAACATGTCATATGAAGTTTTGTTAAGTTTATGTATCTATTTCTCAAGTGTAAAATGAGCCTTATTATTTGCAACTGATTTATGGTTTCACTTACATTAGATAATCTTCATGCACATAACTTTCATATTTAAGTACTAATGCTAGAGCATTTTAGGAATTTTAGACTAGTGTTTTAGGTCTTGTATCTAAGTGAAAGAATTATTATTTTATTATCTAAATACTCATAGTGTATCATCCCCTTATATTAATTTCTTTTCATGCAAACTTATATCCATTTTCCCACAAGCAAATAGTTAGTTAGGTGATAAAAACTTCAAGGCATATTCATGGAGCTAGCCCTTAAACCTATAGGTCTAATTCTATTATAGTTAAACCCATATAAATATAAGTATTCCCATCTTGCCCAAATCTATAAGAGGCTTGAACACCCTCATCTAGGGTGCAAGATTTGGTAATAATACAAGGTAAGTGGGCTATAGTCATGGTTCTACCTCAATAGTTAATGTTTTGAAACAAAAGGCCAACACTAATCAACAAACAAGTAAGTATATCAAAGAGATTAAATATAATTAAAACCCTTACTTATATCACCCTTTATCATTGATTTTTTATTGCACTATTTTCATAACTATTATAATTTGTTTTTCATTTTCATATTCATCATGGGTTTAGCATAGAGATGTTTATCTTATGTATTAAATAACATCATTTAGTGCCTTGTAGCATCTTACATCACTTTGAAACATTTTATTCATTATGTATTTTCATGGGTCAAATATAAAGTATATAAATATTATACCTCTCATGATTTACCTCAAGATTCAAATGATTGTTCTACCTTATCTTATAACCCTCTTGATCCTATATTTTTTGTTAAATCTTCAATAATTTTAAAATCAAAGGAGGACTATGTTAATAATTTATCCTCACATGATGTATTAATTCCAACCCCTCATCCTCTTGAAGGATAAATCATGGAACTTTTTATCAAATCTTATACCCAAGCATATCATGCTCAGAATCAAGATTATTCTCATGCACATTGAGAAAATATTGATTCATTTATATATGTTACTCAAAATAAACTTAAGAAGATTCTGTCAATACTTCCATCATTGTTACTTCTATTATTTAATATACCCCTATTTCTACATTCTTAGTCACTCTTATACCTTTAACTCTTGCATTATGAACATCTCTTGGTTTCTCTTAGTTATCCATGAATATAAATGCTTATGCTATCCATACCCCTCTAATTACTAAACTGATGCTTCTCTTAAGCAAACCATTATTATCATGGAAGTTAAGCTAACTAATATTGTGTAAACCATTTACCATTCTAGTATTTCCTAATATTATTGTACCTTATTTCATAACCCTCTAGATCCTCAAATTGTATCCTAGCCTCTTCCAGTTGGCTTTGTGTCTCCTACTATTCCTATTTATGAAGACAAAGGCGATCTTAAATAAAAAATTTGGAGCTTCCATGAAAATTGTGTAGATTAATTAAATAATTATATATTTTTAACCATGATCTTTATACAAAGTCTCAAAGGTTATTCTCTTTGATGGTTTTATGATCTTCCTCTCCAATCAGTTATAACTTTAAATCCTTTGGCTAATCAATTTTTGGCACATTTTTCTATTATTATTGGTGATAAATTATCCTATGATCAAATTATAAAGCTCAAAATAGGTCCAAATGAGATAATTAATGAGCATGTCCTAAGGTACAAGACCATGATAGCCAAAGTGAAAAATTAAATGGCTGATAATGATCTTCAAGATATTTTTACTCATAGCTTGCTTACTCATTTTCAAGATTATATCATGTTTGACAAGTTAAAATACTTAAATTAAATATGCTATATAGATAAATAACATGAATTCAAATTGATTTCATTGAATAATCTCAAGTATAACTCCAATATTCCTTCTAATTCACATATCAAGTTTCAAGACAAGCCTAATTACAAGAGAAAAACTAATGAAAGAAAAAAAGAGGATAATTTTATAGTTAATCATATATAAAAACCACCACAAAAAATTAACCTACAAGCTCCACCAAGGAGGAAATTTTCAAGGTTACCTTCACTTCATCGTGTGTTACTATAAAATCTCCTTAGATGTCATCTTATTACACTTCCTCCACCATTGGAAGTATATCCATCTAGACCTCAATCTAAAATATTTGGTGGAAATGCATTTTATGATAATCATAGATGTGTTGGACATTATTTAGGTCAACATACCCCTATTTTTGAAAATGTGGACCCTTGAGATACTTTGAACCTTAATCCTAAGCCATGGCATGTTTTGAAAATTATTAGAATTTGAAGATCATCCACTTTGATAGCTTGGCATACTAATTTATGGTTTTGCTTTGAGCTTGCTTGATGTTGCTAATAATTGGTCTTCATGTCTTATAGTGGTAGGTTTCATGAAACTCTTGTTGATGGATCATGTTTAAAATTTGTAGATTAACTCTCTATTTGGTCTTCATTCTCTGAAGACTCTCCTTAAAAAAACCCTAACCCAAGCCTTTGGTTCAAATTTACATTTGGTGGGAGAAAATTAGTGGAAACATTTCAAATTACTTTGGACTTAAATTTAATTTTCATGTTATGTCTTAGTCATATTTCTTAACATGATAAAACCTTAACTTGAAAGTCCTACTTGGTCCCTTTTATTTTCCCCTTTTGTTTCCTATAGTTTTAGCCTATGTCTTATTTCTAATGTGGTCCAATGTTATGCTAGCAGGGTCATTTTATTTTAAGAATAGTCTCCTTTGCTAAAAAAAACTTTAACCTAAAGTTTTATCCCTAAGGCCCCATTCACATTTATCAATGAAAAAAAGACCTTAGTCTTAAATATTTATCCAAAGTTTCTATCTACCTAGGTCTAACATTCATAATTGGTAGGATCCTTTTAATTTTCTAGCATGGTCCCATTTATTACCTACTTATCCTAAAGCCTTAATGCTAAGGCCCCATTCATGTTTATTAACATGAATAAGACCTTAGCCTTAATTCTTTAGCCTAAATTTTTATTTCCACCCTAAACCCTGACTTAAATAACTTACTTCTTTGTAGATCTGATGGTTTGCACTTCATCATGGATTTTCATTAGATGATGTAAAGAAAACCTAACAAAACTAAGCACTTAGTCCTTTGGCCCAATCATGTGTGAGCATCCAAATCATGATCAACATCTCATGCTTCTTCATGGATTTTAATCAAATGTATCAAAGCCAACTTTGAAAAGTTAAAAGGCTCATGAATCTCTATAGAGTCACCACATGGTACTCCTACATTCGATAGTTAATAAAAAAGGGTCATGCATATTAAATAGAACTAATGGTGTACAAGTGTTTGAATCACAATTAGATGACTCTCTCTTCATCATGGCTTTTAATCAGATGGAGTGAATTAAATTTGAGATCCTAGGAAGCCCCATGGAGTTATCATGTGGCACTCCCACATTGGAATATAGGAACTTCACGACCTTAAATTTTCCATTCTTACAAACACCATTTTACATCTATGAGGCTGTCATTGATGTCCATAAGACCATCAAATTCAAGCTCATCTAACATTTTGTCTAGGAAAAAGTGGTATATTTTATGTCATTTGGGGGTCATTTATGTTTAAATCTTAGTATAAAATGCTTTAACCTAAGTCTTTTCATGTTTATTAATATGAAATAAACTTACTTAAAAGCATTTTAACCCAATTCCATTTTATAACTATGCATTGATTAAATTCCTTAAACCTTTTAGGATCAATGGATCATACTTCATCGAGCCTAGATGATCTAATTGTGTGAGATCACTGATGACTTTTCAATAGACCTTCATGAGCCCATGATCTCAAAACTTGGTGGATGCATGTTTAATATGTGACTGACATAAGTACCAAAGCTCAAAAATCCCATGAAGCTAATAAGTGGCACAACCACGAGGCCTCATGATCAAAAAATTTCACATGCCCTACAAGAAGAAGTTTTCCAAGTTCAAATAGGTTACAATAATGAGATAAAATGCTAAGGAAACAAGAGTGTCACATAATAAAAATAAAACATTCAAGTACACACAATAAGTAAATTCATGGAAAAGGTAACACTTAGTCATTTTATTTATCAAAAGGTATACAATTGATCAAGGCTTTTCCATACTCAGGTGGAGCATCTATAAAATGCTAAAATGGCCAACTATTATAGAGTTAGAGAGAGAGAGAGAGAGAGAGAGAGAGAGAGAGAGAGAGAGAGAGAGAGAGAGAGAGAGAGAGAGAAGTCCAAGGGTCACAAGGACACTTTTCAAGATAATAAAATGATTTTATTTTTATTTTTAATATGATATGGGATGAACCATGTAATTTTATAAGTCCAAGTGTCCATACAAATCATCAAAATTATGCAAAGTGGCACAAAATTCCTCCTTTTGCATAGAAAAACTACCTTCATGATTAGGCCTATTTTAATGTCTTGTAACTAATGAATATCAGGTATAATTATTTTAATTCAATGGTAGGATATAATACATTAATATCTATGCATTGGTTTCATGCTTGGTCTTCATGAATCATCCCAAATTGAGCTATCATCACCTAATGTCCAGAAAACTACTCTTTCATAAAACCTGCACACTTGGCCTCAAAATTGGCATCATTTATCCATTAATATACATTGGATGGAGTGGATTAAAAAAATATATACCCTCCATATCATTATATTCATCATGGTCACCTTAAAGTGATTCTACACATAATTCTTCATCTTCTTCACTAGCTTGCCTAATATGCCAAATTTGACTGGTTGAATTGAATCACCTATTTGGGAAACTTAGAATTTTTTTCATGGAGTTAAATTAATATGGTAATATATATAAATCTTAATATTTCACATAACTTTTTTTATCTCTTGCAACCTCATACAACCTTAAAAACACACAAAATAGTGAGAAAAATCTTGCTTCTATCCCCATCCATATAATTTAGTACAACTCCAAAGCATGTGGATCATATTGAGATAGTCATATACAATTTTAAATATGTTTAATGGTGAAATTTTTCCATTATATTATATTTATAACTCAAACTTTACAAATTGGTCCTAACCAAGGTTTGTAAGGGTTTCTAAGTAGTTTATGGTCTTAAGCTTGGTTCATAAATATGGGACATTGAATATACCAAAAACATCCACTAAAACACATTTAAATACCTTTATAAACTTCCTTTAACTCCTTATATCCCAATTTACAACCTCAAAAAAGATGTGAGCATCTAAACTTATCTTGTTGAGCTCTTCCTTGCACCTTTTACTTGCTTAAGTTGATTCCTAAGCCAAAAATGACCTTATTGATGGTTTCCTCTACCATTTATTATCTTTAAAACATCTGTATACACCACATAAACATGTTTCCATTGGATATAATGATCAATTCATGTGAAAAATGTAAAATATCTTCTATTTAGGCATTAGGCCTAATTTTGCTCAATAGCCCTGTTTGTAGCTTGAAGCAAAAAATATTTTTTTGAGGGTCTCCCTACATTATATTATCTTAGACACATAAAATTCCATCCTAAAAACACTATCCAAAAAATTAGAGTGTATATCTCATACTAAAATGGAAGATGACCTCTCATTAGGCTTTAGGTCCCTTATGGACTTATAACCCTGACTGCAACCTTTGATGGTTTGGACTACTCTACTCAATTTCACCCCTATGTGAGGTTTTTTATAAATTTTAAAATATATTTTATAGCTTTAAAAACCATATTTTAAGGTTAAATCATCTCCTTACTTCCCCTCATTTCCTTTCTTCTTCTAATTGATAGGGTTTTGTATGGGGAAAGTAACCCCTATCTGAGAGAAAATAGGGGGTACTTAACCTATTTGTATAAGAAAAAACTTAATTATATGAGATTATATAGGTGATTATAACCATATCCATAAATTTTAATCTCCTTATCATCTCATATAACCCCTCAAAACTTCAAATTCCATGACTAGTTCCTAAGTGGAAGACTATGTGTAATAAATGTCAAAGTGGATTGTGTTTGCATCTTTAGGGTTCCTTATTTGCTTGATATAAACTAATTAGAGTGTTTAAAAGATGAAATAACCATGGTTTATATTTTTATAAAAAAAAATTCACTTCATCCTTCTTCACCCTTTCTTCATACTTTGCTTAGCTAAGACAGAGCACATTTATCTTGATTGTGACTGTGTGAGGAGGTATACATGTAGGTGGTTTTGGTTTTAATTGATTTGTTTAAGGTATTAAGAGAATAATTTGAAACATTTTTTAGTCACACAAAATTATTTTCCTTCAATAATTAGTCCAATTTTTCAACAACCACACCATACATACTCAGATTAGTCTCTCACATATTGACTAGGACACTTTGCTCTCAATACCCTATTGTAGGTAATCATAGGCTTGGCCAAGGTGATTATGACGGATAAAAATTTATTGATTTAATATTTAATGTCTAAATTTGATTTAATAACTTTAAAACCACTTTAAATTTCTAAAAAACATCATAACACATGTCTAGTCACGATTCCTTCATCAAACTATTTGACCCCTGCCTAGTTGTGTTGTTACCTTGGAAATCATTCCTAAGGTGTTTAAGCATGGTGTGAGCTCAAAATAATGTCTATATTATTATTTAAAAATTTAGATACATTTTATGTTATTTATACTTGTCTACATGCTTGGATCCATATCAAATCACCCCCTTAGTCACATTTCTCTATTGACTGTCTTCCTACAGTCAACTATGGGTGGTTATAGGTGTATATTACTTCTTGAGACCTAGGTTTGGTGTTTGAGAAACTCCATGGAAACCATTTAAGTTAAAAAAATACATGATTTAATATTATTTGTATTTAAATTCTTGGAACACCCCTTAATCATCAACTTTGGGCCACTATTTTATACCCTGCCTGCTATAGGTAATCATTTTCCTAGTGTACGGATTGGGGATGTGCAAGTGGGGTAAAACAACAACATATCCCTTCTCCCTCAATGGTCTTTGTTCCATGAAAGTTTACTTGAATCCTTGGAAACATATTTATGGTTTATAGTCTAATATTAGAATTTTTTTGTGGATAAAGGCCATTTGGGATTCAATTTTGAAGATATCATTGAAAGAAAATAGTCATGAATTGGCAAGTTTGAGGCTCTTGAAGACCACCTTCCCTCTCTCATATTAAATTCTAATTTGGAAAGGTTATTGTCTATTGTAGATGATTTATGTTCCACCCCTTTATATTTATCATAACACTTTGAAATCATGTTGTATAAGGCCTAACAAAACCTCCTAGAGCTCTATTGCACCAATTTAGGGATTTAGTCTTTGAACTTGCAGTCATTATGTTTGAGGTTGATCTTTAAAGTTGTTTATAATTCCAAACATATAGATAGATCCATCATGATATTATAATCATATTAAAACTTTAAATATATTTTCAACACATGATCCCACCTTTATATATGAATTTTAAGTTCTCTGCTCAAGCCACCTGTAGGTGGCAATTCTAGTGTAGGCAACAAAGTACAAATGAAAATGAGTAGTGGGTATGATTTTATAAATTTAAATAGTTCTTAGACATTTTAAAAATATTTAAAAAAAAAATTAACTATCAAGACTTTCTTCAGCTCAAAAAATCCTTTTCAACATAATTACTCTCCAAGAAGGCACCTAAAACAAGGTAGGCAGACATCATGTTGAATGATTGGTCTACCATGGTGGAGACATGGGCTTGCAAACATGAGAATCAAGGATATTTGGATGGAAAGTGAAATGGGTTAGGTAGACATTAAAAACATGTATATGAAACTAAAATAACCCTCGATATCCTTTGAAAAGGCACAAAACTCTTAGAAATGGTGAAACTACCCATAACTGATAAAATTGCATCCTCTTACAAGTTGAAATTATTATCACCTCAAAACCTTATTAAATATGAAACCAAGTGTGGGAAAAATTATAGGAGGAAGATAAAAATATCTATAAGTAATATTAGTAGCTAGTTTGTATGGAATTATTCAAACTAATAAAAAATTAATAGGGTGTATATATAAGTAGATAGTTTAAGACATTGAACTTAAAATAGATGTTTCATGAAGCAAAAGACACCATTCCTCATAAAAATTATATTTATTTGAATGTATTTGAATTTTTAATATTCCCCCAAGAGCATTTTCCTAAAATACCATGTGTTAACCATACCCAAAAAAAACTTACAAGTCACTTCAGTATGCCAAGAAGAGAAAAAGGGGGGCTTAATGGTTTTATCATGGAAATGTCATGTTCAAATCAAACCAAGAATATATATGAGTGCTATGAAGATGGAGAGGCATTCCATGACCTTCCCCCATGTGGCACCTTTCCCAAGGAGCTGTACAAGTGTCATTTACTTCCATTTTGTTTTATGAAAATTGACTTTTTTTTATGAACCTACAAAGTTTAGTTGTGTCAACTACTTAAGACCTTTAAGGACACATGACACATGACATCATGTTTTTACACTTGTACATTTCCCAAGAAACTTGTATAAAGCATTAAATGCACTATTTTTTACCCTTAAAATGACTCAAAATGATAAATAGACCTAGAAATTAATTGACCAAAGCTAGTACAACATTAATTGACATCAAATGACCTATAAAACATCTCATGACAATACATTATACCCTTTATAGGCTTTAAAATCAAGTTTTTTTACTAGGGTTGCCCCAATTTAACCTGAAATTCAAATTTAGTCAACAAATTGGTGACTCATAGGGGTGATATACTTGCTATACTAACTAGACCAATAGCCTTATTAGTAAATTGGGCTTATGGATTAATCTAGGGACTGAGACAAATAAGATAATTTTGACCATTGACCAAGACAAGACACTAATGACTCCCTTAACCGCACAAAGCAAAGTCACACACAAAACAAGACAAAAATCACACACATGTGCTCAAAGCACTTAGGAAAATTTAAAAAAACTACTATGTACAACCTAAAAATAAGAATACCTCCCTTTTGGATCAAATGGGGAGTCTCTTAGGTTTCTTTCATGACAAGATACCTCAAGGTGCCAAACAAGTAGTTTATTGAAGTAGACACTTAGTAATTCACCCTTCTCATTTGCCACCTTGATTGGAATTTATTCAATTGGATCATATTAAAAAATATCTCCAACATATATGTATTCCTCTTATTCTTTGAGACATATCTTATGATAGTCCTTCATGCTAGCATAGCTCATTAATGCATCAATGGCTGAAATTTTATCTTTTTAAGGCCCATTTGGCTCATGTCCTTCTTGGTATGTGTCTTTAACTAACTCATCTTTCTCTATTTCTTCAAGAATCTTGACAATTTATCTCTAGCTTCTCCATTTCTCTCTTGAGGAAGGGATGCTAGTTTGATGGCATAATTAGTATAATAATCTTCTAGTTCATCCCAAAAGGAATAATTTATTTATTCAAAATGTTCATGGTCTCCTTCCTCAATATCAAAACCATAAAAATCTGATTGTTATTCTTCTTGATAAAAGACTAAGACATCATCTTGTTCACGAGAATCTTTTTAGATCTCCTCATCACCACCTTCCATAGATTTTTCACTATCTTCATCAAAACAAAATGGAATCTCATCAAGTAGATATAATTAAAGATCATCATGTCTACATGGATTCATACCTCTTTCTTATACATTTAGATTATCTTTTTTATCCTTGAGTTATGAAATTTTATCTTCCACCTCACACAAGCCATGTTATCCTTTATCAAAGGAGAGGGTGGGAGGGAAAGAAAGTTCCTTGAATGAGTTGAAACATGTTTGAATATCTTTATTCTCCTCTTTCCATCTTATAAATATCATATTAAAGTTTTGATAACTTTCATCACTTGAAACCAATTTAGATTGAGGGATAACAGAATGAATTACCAAATATACATTTCTATTCATATGAGTCTCATCAACCTCTTCCTTCTTTTGCTCATTAGGTTGTGTTTGCATTTGAAGACATCCTTCCCACATGTAAAACCAATAGGTGTAGCTTCATCCTTCCTTTATTATTCAATATTTTGAACTAGTTCATTATTAACACTCCTCCTAATTGGAATATTGACATTATAAGTCTCCTCTTGATGATAGGAAGCAACTTCATTCACCTTTTCAATGTCTTGGGCTAGTTCATAATGGACATTTCTCCAACTTGGGATCTTGATATCAGATTGAAGGGCTTGAGGAGGTTGACATAACTAGGAAGAGTTTGCACATACATAGGAGGAGTTGTTTAAAGATGTATGTGTTAGTTTCCATGAGGGATAGGTTGGACTTTCTCAAATGGAGGCTCAAAATTTGGGAAATTTGAGTAGTTAGTTTGGTGAGAAAATAACTTTTGATAAAATGGATTTGGGGTAAAAGGATGATCACTTGGCATAAGAGAAGGCTTATTAAGTAGATTGAAAGATCCTTCTATCCTCTTTTGATGGTTAATTATCATTTTTATGAGTTTTTAAACAAGAGAGGGTTCCTTTTTCATGGTATAATGTTGTGTTGGGATGGGAGAAGGCACACAAAGCTGATTTCATTGGGAAGGTTGACTCCTCCATCTTACTAGTCTCTCTTCCATAGATTATATGGTTTGAGATTGCCTATACAAGCACTCCTCTTTATAAATTATATTTTATTGGTATCCATTATACTCATTCAACCTATATACCTCCGTCATTTGCTTTTCATATTCAAAAATTATCTCTCTAACACTCTTAGATTGACTAGGAGAAGGATAATTAGGAGAGCTACTTGAGGTGATTACATGAATAATAGAGCTTGATCAAGGATATGTAAAGGAACATAAGATACATATTGATCAAAAATAGAATTATACATATCAAAATATGGTTTCTTGATGCACTAGGGTTTCTTGAATAGTTCATTCAATGTGAATTTACCATTGGTGTTGATTGAGATGCTTCCAAAAAGATGATTGGTTGAAGAACACACCAAGAATTCTCCAAATCTTTTGAGAAATAGTCCCACTAGGCATGAAAAAAAATATTGTCACTTGGATTTTCACCCTATGAGTAGATGAAAAGGCTCTCCTCATCCAAGTTTCACAATGTAATCACCTCTAAGCTTGTGGACAACCTAAGGAATGAGGTGAGTTTCTAGATAAGGTTAGCTCCCTTGGTGTACCAATATGTATCAAACTAAAACTAAACTTTTATGGGTAAAAATTGAGAAAGAAACTAAAATAAAAGATAAATTAATGTATGTGATACACAAAATTGACCTATGATATCCAATGATATGCATATTACACTTGAGATCAAGAACCAAACCAAACATACACTTTCCCAATCTACAACTTCTCACATCAATATTACATTGTGAGGTCAAGATGAAAATATAGGATAAGAGGACTATAAAAGAGGCCTATAATGGAATTAATGAAGATAAAAACTTACTTAATCCTTTAAATATCCTAATAACACTTCACATGCCATGTAAGAAGTTTTCCAACTGCAAATAGATTACAAGAATGAGCTAACATGCTAAGAAAACAAGAGTGTCACTTAAGAAAAATCAAGCATTAAATTAAAAAAACTAAGTAAATTCATGGAAGATGTAACAATTATTAAATTTATTGATAAAAATGTATACAATTTAGCAAGGTTTCACCATACTCAGGTGGAGTATCTATACAATGTCAAAATGGCCAACTCTTATAGAGTTTAAGAAAGAGAGAAAGAGAGAAGTCCAAGGGTTAAAAGGACACTTTTCAAGCTGATAAAAGGATTTAATTTTTAATTTTAAGATTATATGATATGAACCATGAAATTTTTGAAATTCCAAGTGTCCATATAAGTCAGTAAAATTATGCAAAGTGGCACAAAACTCCTCTTTTTGCATAGAAAAACTGCCTTCATAATTGGGCCTATTTGAATGTCTTGTAAATAATGAGGAAAATGTATTATGATTTTAATGGAAGGGGATACTCTCATAAATCCTTATTCATGTATTTTTTTGATGCTTGGTCTTTTGGAATCGTCCCAAATTGAGATATCATCACCTATTATCCAAAAAATTGCTCTTTCATGAACTTTGCACACTTGGCCTAAAACTTGGCATCAATTATCCATTAAAATACATGGAATGGAGTTTAATTTTTTTTAAAGATCCTTAATATCCTTATAATAATTAGGGGAACCTTAAAATTAGTCCACATGAAGTTCTTTATCTTCTTCACTAGCTTGCTCAATATGCCAAGTTTGACTCGTTGAATTGAATCACCTAGTTAGTGATATTATAATTTATTTCATGGAACTAAATGACTATGGTAATTTATATTAAGTCTTAATATTATAACCAAAATTTGTTTCATCTCTTGAAACCTCCTACAACATGTAAAACACACAAAATAATGAGAAAAATCTTACTTATGTACCCATCCGTACAAGTCCATACAACTCCAAAGTATGTGGAGAAGAGTGAGATAGTATTATACAAGTTAAAATAGGTTTAATGGTGAAATTTTTCCATTATATTATCTTTATAACTCAAACTTCACAAACTAGTCCAAACTAAGGTTTTCAAGGGTTTCTAAGTAGTTTTTGGTCTTAAGCTTGGTTCATAAAAATGGGATGTTGAATCTTCAAAAAAATTCTAATAAAACATACTTAAATACATTTAAAAACTTACCCTAACTCATTATATCCCCATGCATAACCTCCAAAAATATGTGAGCATCTAAACTTGTCTTGTCGAGCTCTTCTTTGCACCTTTTGGATGTTTAAGTTGTTCCTGAGCCAAAAATGACCTTATTGATGGTTTCCTCTACATTTATTAGCTTTTAAAAATATGTATACACCCTATAAATGTGTTTCCATAGGATATAATACTCAATTCACATGAAAAATGTAAAAGGCCTCCTATTTAGGCATTAGGCCCAATGTTGCTTAATAGGCCTATTTGTAGCTTGAAGAACAAAATTATTTTATTGATGGTCTCCCTATATTATACTAGTTTATAAACATAAATTACATCATAAAAACAATATCCAACAAATTAGATTGTATATCTCATACGAAAATGGAAGATGACCTCTCATTCGGCTTTTAGGTCCCTTAAAGACTTATGACCTTGACTACAAACTTTGATGGTTTGGACAACTCTGCTCAATTTCACCCCTATGTGAGGTGTCATTTACATTTTCATATATATTTTATATATTTCAAAACCTTCCTAAAATATTTAATCATCTCCTTACCTCCCCTCATTACCTTTCTTCTTCCAATTGATAGGGTTTTGTATGGGGAAAATACCCCCTATCCAAGACAAAATAGGGGGTACTTCCCCCATTTTTATAGGAAAACACTTCATTGAATGATATTCCATAGGTGATCATGACCATCTCCACAAAGTTTCATCTCCTTTTCATCTCATATAACCCCTCAAAAATTTAGATTCCAAGACTGGTTCCTAAGTAGAAGACTATGTGTAGGAAATGTCAAAGTGGATTGTGTTTGCATAGTTAGGGGCCCTTATTTTATTGATCAGAACTAGTGATATTATCTCCAAGATTAAATCAAAATGGTGTATATTTATATATATCATTAATAACTTCATCCTTATTCACCCTTTCCTCATACTTTTCTTAGCTAAGACTGACCACATTTGTCTTGACTGTGACTATGTGAGGAGGTATACCTGTAGGTGGTTTTGGTTCTAATTAGTTTGTTCAAGGTATTAAGAGACTCATTTTAAACCTATTGTATCCATGAAAAATTATTTTAATTCATTAATTATTCTAAGTTTTCTATAACCACACCATACATACTCATATTAGTCTCTTACATATTGACTGGGGCACTTTGCTCTCAATACCCTATTATAGGTATTCATAGGCTTGGCCAAGGTGATTGTGATGGATAAAACCTTACTGAGTTAATATTTAAGATTAAAAACTGATTTAATAACTTTTAAACCACTTTATATGGATAAAAATCATCATAAACAATGTTTATTCACCACTCTTTCATCAAACTATTTGACCCCTACTTGACTGTGTTGTTACCTTGGAGATTATGCTTGAGGTGTTTAAGAATGGTGTGAACTAAAAACAATGTCTATATTCTTATCTTCAAATTTATATAAATTTTATGTTATTTATACTTTTTTACATACTTATATATATAACCAATCACTCCCTTAGTCACATTTCTCTACTGACTATGTACCTACAATTAGTTATGGGTGGCTATAGGTGTATATTACTTCTTGAGACCTAGGTTTGGTTTTTGAGAAATTCCATTGAAATCATTTAATTTTAAAAAATACATGGTTTAATATTGTGTTTATTAAAATTATTATAACACCCCTTAATCATCAACTTTGGGTCACTGTTCTATACCCTGTCTGTTGTAGATAATCATTTTCCCAGTGTGCAGACTAGGGGTGTGCAAGTGGGGTAAAACAATAGCATATCACTTCTCCCTCAATTGTATTAGTGAAATATAAAGTTTATTTGAATCCTTGGAAAAAACCTTATGTTTCATAGTCTAATCTTGGAATTATTGGGTGGATAAAGGCCATTTGGGAGTCAATTTTGAAGATATCACTAAAAGAAAATAGTCATGAATTGGCAAGTTTGAGGCTCTTTAACACCACCTTACCTCTCTCATCTGCCCTTATAATTTTAAAAGGGTCTTATATATTCTATAGGATTAATTTTTCACCCATTTATCTTATAAAACTTTGGAATAATTTTGTATAAGGCCTAAAAAAACCTCTTGGAGCTTCGTTTCACCAATTTAGGGACAGTCTCTGAACTTGCAATCATTGTGTTTGAGGTTGATCTTCAAATTTGTTTAGCAGTCCAACCCTCTAGATAGATCCATCATGATCTTATCATCATTTTAAAACTTTAAGGATAGTGTCAAAAAATTATCCCACCTTTCTATATGAATTTTAATTTCTCTGCTCAGGCCACTTGTAGGTGGCATTATAGTGCAGGCATCAAAGTACAAATGAAGATGAGTTGTGGGCATGATTTTGCAAATTTCAATAGTTATAGACATTTTCAAAAGATTTAAATAGATAATTTAAACTTTAAATACTTTTCTCAAGTCAAAAAATCATTTTCAATATAATTTCTCTCTAAGAAGGCACTTGGAACAAGGCAGGGATCGTGTTGAATGACTGGTCTACCATGGTGGAGACATGGGCTTACAAACATGAGAATCAAGGAGACTTAGATGGAAAGTGAAAATGGGTTAGGGATAAGTTTAAAACATGTATATGAAACTAAAACAACCCTCTATATCCTTTGACAAGGCACAAAACTCCTAGAAATGGTGAAACTACCCATAACTTAGAAAATTGCATCCTCTTGCAAATTAAGATGATTAGCACCTCAAAACCTTATAAAACATGAAAACAAGTGTGGGGAACATTAGAAGAGGAATATAAAAATATTTTTATGAAATATTAGTAACTATTTCATATATAATTATTCAAACTAATAGAAAATAAACAGGGTATACAAATATAAAGGTAGTTTTAGAAGCTAAAATTCAAACAGATGGTTCATGAAGCACAGGCCACCATTCTTCAAAAAATTGCATCATATTGAAAATTGAGATGATTATAACTTCAAAACCTTATGAGACATGAAACAAAGTATGGGTAACATTAGAGGAGGAAGATAAAAATCTATGTAAGCAATACCAGTAGTTGGTTTGTATAGAAATATTCAAACCAAGAGAAAACCGATAAGGTATATAGATAAGTAGGCAATTTTAAAAGTTGAAATTCAAACAAATGGTTCATGATTAAAATGAAACCATTAATAAATAAAAATTATGGATTTTAAGGCATCTAAGTCTATAATATTCCCCTAGGATAATTTGTCCTTAAACCCCTTGTGTTAACCGTACCGATCAAAACCTTGAAAGTCACTTCATTCTACCAAGAAGAGAAAGAAGAGAGATGAATGGTTTTGGATTGGAAATGGAAATTTCAGATCCAAAAAAGTATATATATGATTTTTTTTAATATGGATAGGTGTTCCATGACCTTGCCCCATATGGCACATTTCCCAAGGAGCTGTATAAGTGTCATTTACTTCCATTTCTTTAGGAAAATTGACTTTTATTTTGATGAACCTAAAAATTTAAATTTTTTAAATTAAATAAGACCTTTAAGGAAACATAGGACATTACATCATGTTTTTACACTTGCACATTTCCCAATAAACTTGTATAAAGCATTAAATGCACTATTTTTGACCCTTAAAATAACCCAAAATGATAAATGGACCTAGAAACTAATTGACCAAAGCTAGTAAAACATTAATTGACATCAAATTACCTATAAAAAATATCATGAAAATACATTATACCCCCTTATAGGCCTGAAAATCAATTGTTTTACTAGGAGTGCCCCAGTTTGACCTAAAAGTGAAAATTGGTCAATAAAAACCATGTGATCTGGGAGTTTGCTAGAAACATCCCATTTTCCCAATTTAGAGAATGAATTAGGGTAATTATGAACCTATTAAATAGAATATCTAAATCCCCTTCAACCACATATGTCAATAAGAGTTGGGTGTATTATGTCTACTTCATGGTAGAAAAGGAGCTCACTCCTCCAATTGGAGAGATGATCAACATCCACTTAGGGAGATAATTTGAAAATATCAAAAAAAGACTTGTAACCAGTTCTTTATGATGTCCTATCTATTAGATGCTCTGATAGACTCCACCAAGATCCCTCATACCAAAAATTGGTCATCTAAGTGTAGATTAATAGTTTCCCACCATTATTTAAAGCTACATATTTTCAAATATAGACACCACATGTAGTTCATCTATGATTGTGTCTATCCTACGTTATTAGAAACCATTATAGGGTTCCCCATGCCTAGGATTAACCCTCTAAGCAAGAAATATGTAGAGCTAATGGGAGATATCTAGTTGTACCCAGATTATATTATGATCAGAATTGAAGGGATTATGATCTAGCCTTACAAGTTACCCATTTATGTTCCCACAAGATAGAAGAGTAAGAAATTACATGTCAACTTCTTTATGGTATTGATGGAGTGTGAAAGGATAAAAGGAAAGGCCTCATCCATCCCTTTCCTTTAATAATTGATAAAATTATTTCATAACATTGGAAGTATGTAGACACCATTGCTAGGCACAAAGATTCTTTTAGATTTTAGTTGGATGACCTAAAGCATTAGGATCCTTATGATATGGTAGGAAAGAAATTGAAGAATAATCAATTTCCCAAGCTAGTTTATGAGCATCAAATTGGTCCCTATGACACTCTACACATTAGGGCCAATAATTTTGAAGAAGTGATGGTTAAGTTCAAGAAACATAATGTTAGACTTGAACATAGACTGATTATTAATGAAAAGCCACTAGGGGACTTATGGAAAATAGGACCTCTTCAATACCATTTGTTTCTTATACTTTCTAGGCCACCTCAAGATAAACCATAGACGGAAGTGCCATAGCCCCAAGAACATATTACACAAGGTCCTAATAAGGAGAAGTTAGAAGAGAGGCCTAATGAGGGACCTCATCCTCAGGCCTACCTCAAAGACCATTATCTCCCATTGAGTACCTAAACATGATTTTCGTGGATAATAATGAAATAGTGGAGGATGCCCTCAAAGTCCTTGATGAAGCATATGGATCTGATGAAGAGGATGAGCAAGTTGTAGAATCCCAGGTTCAAGTAGAAGAAGGTGAGAAAGATAAAGGAAAATAATTTTCCCTAGATCTTGTCCCAGTGACACCATTGAAGAAAAGAAAGACAAAATTGGCAATTGTCCTAGTTGGACAAAAGAGGCCAAAGTTGACTTTCACTTACCCCATGAGTGAAGTCAACTTGTTTAGTGAGGAATACCCCATCCATGAATGAAGCATCCCTAATTTTTTCATCTATGGGAAAATTTAGAAAATACCCACCTAGTATCACTCATGGGCTCTAACCAAGATTATTAACATTGATGTACATGATGATATCAAGCCATGGGAATTAGCTTTGATGAAGGAGGAAAAAGAAAGAAGGATAGTTTCCATAGGATTATTAGGTGGCATACAAATATAATCTTTGGGTGCCTCAAGCAACATAAGGATGTAAGTCCCAAAACCTTTTAAGGTTACAGAGTCATCCACCAAAGTTTAATTCAACCCTGAGACAATAGGCTTGGAAAGAGTAAGCACCAAGAAAACCATGATTGGAGGTGAGGAATTAACCTTTCAAAAGGTTGAGACATGTGCAGGCTTAACTCCAGTTAAAGGATCTTGAATTTGATTCATTTTATTTGCTCTGCATTGGAATTTGCAAATGTTATTTGAGTGTGGTATCAAATCTTTAAATTAAATTTAGTTTTTACTTGTACTTCTTTATATTATCCTTGGAATTTTGCCTAGTGCATAGTGAGATTTGAGCTTATGCTATTTTGTTTTATATGTTATTTAAATGTATACTCAGTTGAAATTAAAATCTTATCATAATGTTTGAGGCTAAGATCAGTAATCACATATTCTCTTTCTACCTTACCCTTCTCTTTTGCTTCTATTTAAACAAAATCAACTTTAGTTTAGATTTCATTATAAATCTCCATTTAGATTAGTTTGTAGTTTAAGCTTTGATCATAAATCACTAGTATTAGCATAAATACTTATGATTCAAATATTTTGTCCATGGTGGCTCCCAACCATAAATTAATATAATTTTTGTGGAATATTTAAACATTGCTCTACCACTATTTCACCATAGATAACATAAGTTGCCAAAAACTACTACTCATACTCTAAATTTCTATAATTCTAAAATGAGAAGTGTTCTTTAAACACTAAGGACATATGTGGTACACATAGAGGCATCAAAAAGTCCCACTAGCACTAAAAGGAGGGCATATCTTTGTGAATTGATTGAATCTTTACTGATCTTAGTATGTTTTGATCTAATATTGGTGTTATCTTTGCAATTTTGTGTAATTATTTTCTTAGAAGTGTATATATCATTGATCTTTGTGGTCTTTGACATATCTTTGTGCTCCCTTTAGACAAAGATCAAATTTCTTTGAAGTTTGATGCTTAATTTTAGTAAAGATGGATTAAGATTACAGATTAGTATATCTTTCATGTGTGTGTGTGTGTGTGTGTGTGTGTCTGTGTGTGTGTGTGTGTGTGTGTGTGTGTGTGTGTGTGTGTGTGTGTGTGTGTGTGTGTGTGTGTGTGTGTGTGTGTACTTGACCTTATACTTATAAAGATTGATCATATTTGCAAGATTGGACACATCTTTGAGTTAGCTTAGTAAAAGGTTGATGTCCTTTATTGTTATTTATACAATCTTTACAAAATTAGCTTAATGTACAGGTTTAATCCTTGTTATTTATAAAGATTAACTTGATGCATCATATTTCAAATAATATCTTCAAGATGGAATTTCTAAGGATCCAAAGAAGATCACATTCAGAGACAAGAGAACCTTTTTTTGAGATTGAAGTCGATAGAAGATCCAAGTGAGATAAAGGTAGGCATAAACATTCTAAATCTTTGCCAATATCACCTCTTTAATGTACCCTTGCCTTTGACCTTCATACATGTATGGCTTGGTTGGGATACTCTTCAATAAATGTGTTAGGAGTGGTACATGATCTCTAACATAATCCTAAAAATTACTTGCCAACATTTAGTCCAACTAGTATTGTAACTATTGAAGAGCATATTAAATCTTTCAAAGTTGCTTTAAGGTTGCTAAATATCATACATGAAGTTTTAGCATGAATATTTTTCCCCTTTAATTTTAAATATGTTATATATGAATGGTTCCTCAATTTGCATGGCAATTATATTACTAGCTGGGATGTTTTCACTAATGTTTTCATAGACTAGTTTGGAAAAATTAGTAGTCCATGTGTCATATACCACTAGTCCACCACCACTAGGAGGGATGCAAGTGATCCCATAAGGTATTTTAATGTTAGGTTATATAAAACGTATAGCAAGACCATAAAACCTTATAAACCTAATGAGTTTTTAGCTCTAGTAATCTAAATAGATGCAGTAGATCCCATGAATTTTATATTTTTGAAAATATCTCTTTCAGCTATAACTTCATTAGCTAGGGATTATTCTGAAGTAGTGATCATCAATGATCAAATGTAGCCCTAGGGATAAATTTCCTACTCTATTCCAAATATCAATCCACATATTCCCATTCTAAACACCTTCCCCAACAAAAATCAAAATGTTCCAGTCTTGAATCAATTTCAAAATCTCAATTAATTGCCTTTGAGTCATGTTACTCCCAATAAGAATTTAGGATTCTTGAGTCATCTTATTACTAATGGATTCAATAAAAATGATCAAAGAGGTGTATTTCCATCTACTAGTAATAAAAATAACTAGGTGCATAATTCTAAAACTCCCAATAGTGGGAATGAGTCTATCTTTAAAATGGTCCAAAAGTTAAGCACTAATTTCCTTCAGCTGCAAAAATAAGTTGACAATACTAGAGAGAGATCTGGAGGAACTTATCATTTCAAAGGTTTAATATGCCTAATAATAGGTTTTAGAATGATATTTTCCATAATAATAATAATAATAATAATAATAATAATAATAATAATAATAATAATAATAATAATAATAATAATGAACCATCTTCTAAAAAGAGGACTATAGACATTAATATTACTGATATTGCTTTCTCTGATTATTGTAGGGTGCATTATACAACCAAACATGGCAATATTGATTTTATTGAGTTTTGTAAAGCTTTTGAAGCTTTTCAAGAATATTAAGACATATTTTAAGTGGTACCTAATAAGGATAGTTGTGTAGGTACTTTAGGTTCCAATCCTATTGATCAAACTTTCATGGTGGAGATGTTTGATTTCCCTTTTCAAGAGGACAACAAACCCGATGATGTCCCTAAGGAAATACATGGCTTTCAAAAATTATTGAAGAATACTTATCCTTTGAGGAATAGAGAGAAGAGGTAACCATTGGATACATAAATTCCTCTAAATAACTTTGGAACTCCTCTAGACACTTCTTCAAGCAATGATCTAGAACCACCCAAAGGGAGTACCTCTAATATAATGTTGATATTCCTAGTTTTTCAAATAGGAATGGTCATAATATTGTTGAGGACATGAAGAAGATAAAAGATAACATAAAATTGCATGAATTAACATAGATCATAGAACAAAGGGACCTCTTTCTAGAATCATTGTCAAATAAATCCAACAAACCACCTAGGGCTGACAATGCTAATATGGCTATGCACAAAGCTAAGGCAAAATCTCCTCCTTTCCTTCTCATAGTTAGGATGTTTGGTAAGAATTTGCATAATTTTTTATTAAATTC
Organism: Torreya grandis; assembly: GCA_037957365.1. Taxonomy (NCBI): domain Eukaryota; kingdom Viridiplantae; phylum Streptophyta; class Pinopsida; order Cupressales; family Taxaceae; genus Torreya; species Torreya grandis. The sequence continues at coordinate 399,195 of JARHVA010002861.1, forward strand.
TAGTACATCCACCAATATCATTCCATCAAGTATTTGTAAATAACTTGGTTTGACACCTATTAAGTCTGATAGAGTTGTTACTTAATTAGATAAATTTAGAGTCAAGGTGATTGGGGAATTATTAAATGTTCATATGCAATTGGCCTCTGAGCCTAGAGTGCAATAGTTTCTTGATATCTAAGTTATTTAAATTCCTAATGTTTATGGGATATTTCTAATATGGAATAGACCAAAGCTCTGAATGGATACATATCCATAAATTGTTCACATTTATGGCTTCCTTGGAAGGGAGTACCAAACTAGATCATAGTTGAAAGAGAGTTGAGGATGAAACACATGATCACTGAGTGCAATGTTTTCAATGAAATGTTTAACATAATTGACTCAAACTTAGGGTTTTTCACCCTAAAAACTATAAAGGTATGTGATCCTAAGAGTACTCATGTTATTCTTGGGCTATGGAAGCTACATTTTGATAGTGCTAGGTGTAAGGCTAGGTATGGGGTTAGTATTGTCCTATAGATCCTTCTAGTAATAATTTATGCATATTATATAATCAAATTTATTTGTACTAATAACATTTATAAATATGAGGCCCTTATCCTAGGTTTACAATTTACTATAAAAACTAAGGTCAAAGAACTACTAATCTATGGTGATTCGGAACTAGTAGTCAACTAGGTGAGAAGCAAATATCAATGCAAGATCTCATACCTTAAGAGGTATAAGTTTAGGTTCTAGTATCTAATTGAGTATTTTGATGCCTTTAACATTGTCTCCATACCTAGAGAGTAGAAATAAGTTACTAATGAGTTGCCATCTATTGCAACCAACCTTCTGCCTAACCAAGACTCACCTAACTTTAGCATTAAGATGATACCTTTACTTTCGGTCCCAAATAATGTGAATCATTTTCAATTATTTAGTAATGAAAAATAATTATTGGATTGCATGACTAATTTTGGATAATTTTAGGCTTATATCATTGATTATACTGAAGAAAATGCACTTAGGGAAGGATAGTTTGATGGAAAAGTCATTTAGCTGAATGACAATAAGATTTTCAAAGGCATGTTTGCCTTAGAAAGATTGTTTGATCAAGACAAGCTAGATGAGGTTTATAATATTCCTAAGGTAAGTGGGAAGGATTACAATTCTATTTATCTTTTCCCTCAAGATCAACCTCAACTGATTAATATTGGAAAGTCTTATGCTATTACTGAAAATAAGAGAGTCAAAGAGCTGCTAATGAAATCTAAGGATGTCATAGCTTGGTCTTATGATGACTTGAATATATTTGATCCAAGAGTCATCACCCATATTATACACATTAAAGAAAATTGTAAACCCTTTAGGTAAAAGAAAAGACTTGTGAAACATGTCCTAGAACTGATGATCTTCAAAAAGGTCAAGAGATTTCTAGATGCTAGAATTGTGTTTCTCATTATGCATTCTAATTGGGTGGTTAATTTGGTGATAATTAGAAATAATAATGGTGATATTAGGCTATGTACTAATTTTATAAATTTGAACAAATCATCTGAAAATTATAACTATCCTCTTCCCTCTCTTGACTAGGTGATACAAGTTGTTTCGAGTTTAACCATGATGTCTTTTCTTGATGGCTTTTCAGGATACAACCAAGTGTTGGTTGACAAGAAGATAGGATGAAAAAAAATTTAAAAACTAAATGGGAGACCTTTTCCTACAAATAAATTCCTTTTGGATTAATAAACATAGGATCTACTTTTCAAAGGGCCATGCACCATGCCTTCCAAGGTCTGATTGGTAAGTGTATCATTATATATATGGATGATCTAACCATTTTTTCTAAAAATAAGTAAGATCAATTAATTCATTTACAAAAAGTATTTGATAGATGAAGAAGGTAAATAATCTCCCTAAACCCCAAGAAAAGAATCTTGTGTTATTGAAGGCAAATTATTGGATCATTCCATAATTAAAGATGGGATCTCCATAAATCCTAAAAGAGTTGAAGTTATATCTAGGACAAATCCTCTAAATTATATGAAAGAGTTAAAATCATTTTTTGGTAAGATAAACTTTTTAAGAAAGCTCATTTTTGGCTTTGTAGACATTGTCAAGCTATTAAATGACATGCTAAAGAAGGATGCCAAGGTCTCATGGAATGATAAATCTAGGAAGGCATTTAATGTCATCAAAGAATTAATTAGCCAAGATCTAGTTTTGATAAGTAAAAACTTTTCAAAGGACTTATATCTATATTATTTTGTATCTAACCATACTATGGCTATAGTTTTAACTCAGAAGGTTGATGGGTGTGATCACCCAATATCTTTCATGAGTACTAACTTTAGGAATGTTGAGTTGAACTATTAATAAATTCATAAAAAAACATATGCATTAGTTAAGGCATTGAAAAAATTTAAGTACTATATCCTTAGAAATAAGGTTCATTTTATTCTACCTAACCCTACCATAAAACTTATGCTAAGCCATAATGAACTTTTAGAACATAGAGGTAAATGGATGCAAGTTTTGAAAGAATATGGCATAGAAATAAAAATGGAAAAATTGGTAAGGTTCTAAGGCTTGATCCAAATGATTTATAATACCATTCCTGAGCTAAGTATTATTTAATTTGATCATAAAAACTTTCAAGTTAGTGAGTGTTATGATTCTATCATTAATTTACTAATTAATGGTACCTATCTTGTAGGACTAACCAGGGAATAAAAGAGGGATCTAAGGCTCAAGGCAGCCCATTATCTGATAAAAGATGGATTCTTATATAGAAACAAATTTTAAGGGGTCTACCTGAGATATGTCTCAAAAGAAGAAGCTACCCAAATCATGAGCACCTTTTATGATAAGTTCAATAATGGGCACCCATCTAGGAAGACTACATATCACAATATCCTTAGAGATGGATACTATTAGCCAATTTTTTTCAAGGATGATCATAGGATTGCAAGGTAATATCATTCATGCCAAATATTTAACAACAAAGAACCAAAGTCAGTAATGCCTTTACAACCAATCATGGTTGATAAATCATTTGTATAATGGGGGATAGAATTTGTAGGGGTAATCAACCCCAATTCATAAAAAGGTCAGAAGTATATCATAACTTCCACAATTATTGTATAAGATGGCTTGATTTTTTAGCCACCAAACAATGCAAGATGGAATAAGTGATCAATTTATTGGAGGAGAACATATGTACCAGATTTGGAACTCTATTCTCTTTGGTGTGTGATAATGGATCCACATTTATATCCATAGAGATGATTAAATGGGCATATGATAATGGAATTTGTATTAAGTTTTCATCCAACCATTACCACCAAGGAAATGGATTGTCTGAGTCTACAAACAAGAAAGTAATAAAAATCAATCAAGAAGTCTACTACAGACAAGCCTAGGACTTGGCATAATATTCTCCAGTATGCCCTATGGGTAGATACAATAAGTATCAAGCAAGCCTTAAAGGCATCATCAATTTAGTTGGTGTATGTCCATGAACCTATCTTTCCTATCACTCTCAAGTTTCCCATGAAAAAATTCATGCAAGAGTATATGGAAGAGGATCATAAGCTTAAAAAATTCAATATTTTTAGACATCATCCATATGGAAGATGCATACAAGTAAGCCTTTAATAATTTTAGTAGACATCAAACCATGGTGAAGAGGTGGTTTGAAAAAATATAAAAGATCAAGGTGTTCATACAAGGGGATTTAGTTATTCTTTGGGACAAATCATTTGAACCTAAGGGAAAACATGGAAGTTCACACCTTTGTGGATTGGCCCCTATCAGATTACAAACACACTAGGAGACAACACCTTTAGACTCAAAGACTTATAAGGAGTAGACTTTACACTACCCACTAATGGGAAGTACCTCAAGCATTACTTCTTTACTTTTCCTCCTAAGGTATTTAAGGAGTAACTCTATAAGATGGTTAGACTTAGTGTAGGTACACTAGTTAGTTTCTTTTATTTCTTTCTTCCATATCCCTTATTTGTATATAAGCATGTATATATTTATTTCCTTCCTCTTATTTCTTACTTTGCTAATTTTTATTGGGTGTTTGATTTTGTGCCTTATTCCTTGTTTCCAATAAGTCCTTTTGGAAAATCCCGAGCTCAAAGTCTATTTAGTTTGATTGAAACTCCAAAGTCCAAGAATGTGGGTATGAACCTAGTAGATGTGCTAACCATGGATCTAAAATATGAGCCTAATGTTATGATTTAAAGAAATTGATAAAGACTGATGAATAGGTTAATTATTTTATGAGATTGTGAATATCGTATTGACCTATATTTGGTTTTAAGAAGATTTGAAATTTTAGGATGAAAACTTAATTTGTTGAGGCATATTTATGCTTGCACTTAACAAACATATTTTCCTGGGATAATGGTTACAACTATAGGTGATATTCTGAGGATCAAACACTTGACCAAATCATAAAAACTTAGCTACCCTATTTCCCAACCTTGTTGAAAGCATAAAAGATCTAAATATATAAAAAAATAAGAATGAAATGTAAAATCAAAAGATTTTCAATCATAAGTGATTTTGGTAATCTTCATCGGGGCTATGGATTCCTAGCTATCAATGGAACAAGGCCATGAGTGGAGATGAATGCATCTCTATCAGGTTTATGGATGCCTAACTAGTAGTAGAATAATGCACAAAGCTTTATAAACATGATCCAAGTCAATGTTAATGATTAAAGACATGAAAACTGAAATTTTTCCCCTAAATCCCATGGAAAATAGTAAGTGGAATTAAAGCACACACATAACATGGCTATGTATTAATGTTTGATCCCAATTCTACAAGTGCAAGGTTTTTTTCAACCATAAAATGATCTAGATAATAGCATTGATCAAGTGGAGTGGATGACTTAGTTGCTTGTCTAAACCAAATTCTCTAAGTTTTAACATATTATTATGTTTCCCATGAAAGTAATCAATTTTTAAGGTCAACATACCCCCATTTTTAAAAATTGGGACCCTTGAGATAATTTAAACCTTAACCTTGAAACCATCCAATGTTTTGAATATTATTAGAATTTAAAGATCATCCACTTTGATAAAGTTAGCTTAATAATTTATTTTTTTACTTTGAGCTTGCCTAATGTTGCTAATAATTGGTCTTCATGTCTTATAATGGTAGGTTTCATGGAAATCTTGTTGATGGATCATGTTTATAATTTCTAGATTAACTCTATTCAAGCTTCATTATCTGAAGACTCTCCTTCAGAAAATATTATCTCAAGCCTTTGGTTCAAATTTACATTTTATGAGAAAATTTCAAATTACTTTGGACTTAAGTTTAATTTTTCATGTTAAGACTCAGTCATATTTATTAACATGACCAAACCTTAACTTGAAATTCCTACTTGGTCCCTTTTATTTTCCCTTTTTGTTTCCTATAGTCTTAGCCTATGTCTTATTTATAACATGGTCCAATGTTATACTATCAGGGTCCTTTTATTCTAAGCATAATCCCCTTTACTAAAAAAAACTTTAACCTAAAGTTCTAACCCTAAGGCCCTATTTGTATTGATCAATGCAAATGAGACCTTAGTCTTAAAGCTTTAGCCTAAGTTTCTATCTACCCAGGTCTAACATTTGTAATTGGAAAGATCCCTTTTTAGCATGGTCCCATTTATTACCTACTTAGCCTAAAGCCTTAATGCTAAGGCCCCATTCATGTTTATTAACATGAACAAGACCTTAGCCTTAAAACTTTAGCCTAAGTTTTTATTTACACCCCAAGCCCTAACTTAAATACCTTTCTTCTTTGTATATCTAATGGTCCATGTTTCATCATGGATTTTCATCAGATGGCATGAAGAAAACCTAACAAAATTGAAAATTTAGTCCTTTGGACCAATCATGTGTGAGCATCTGGATCATGATCGATAGATCATGATTCATCGAGCCTTTTAATCAGATAGAGTGAAGCCAACATTGAAAATTTAAAAGGGTCATGAAGCTCCATAGAGTTTCCAATGGCACTCCCACATTCAAGACTTAAGAACAAATGGTCTCACATATTAAATGGAACTAATGGTGTGAAAGTGCTTAGATCATGATTAAATAGCTCTTGCTTTATCATGAATTTTAATTAGATAAAGAAAATTGAATTTGAGATCTTAAGAAGCCTTGTGAAGCCACCATGTGACACTCCCATATTAGAATATAAGAACTTCATAAAATTAAATTTAACATTCTCATGAATGTCATTTGACATCCACAAGGCTATCATTGATGTCTATGAGACCATGAAATTCAGGCTCATCTAAAATTTTATGTAGGTAAGAGGGTAATTTTTTTTGTCATTTAGAGGGTCATTTATGTTTTATAACTTAGTATAAAATTATTTAACCTAAGTCTTTTCATGTTTATTAATATGAAATATACTTAGCTAAAAGTATTTTAACCTAATTCATTTGTATAACTATACACTAATTAAATTCCTCACACCTTGTAGGATCAATGGCTCATACTTTATTAGGCCCAAATGATCTAATGACATGAGATCACTGATGATTTTTTAATAGATCTCTAAGAGCTTATAGGCATGACATGTGGCATATGCATGTTTAATATGCAACTGGCACAGGTGTCAAAGCTTAGAAAGCTCGTAAAGGTGCCAAGTGATATAACCATGAGGATTGATACCAAGACAACCAATAATGAATGAGGGCTTAGATCATGGTCAATGGCCCACATTGATCCATTAACAATGATCTAATGACATAAAACCAAAGGGTAGATTTCAAAAAGCAACAGTTAGTGCTTTAAGGTATTTATGAAAAATGCTACGAAATATGCCAGATAGATGCCATATAAGTGCCACATAAGCACTAAGAAATAAAAAAGAATATCTTGTGTGATCTAAAGGGAAAATGTATAAAGGTAAGGGTTAAAATCAAATCTGAAGCATGATTAAGCCTAGGTTTTAATAAGCTACTACCATTAAAGCTTAAAATGCCCTAAAACTTGCATAAAAGGCCTTAAGTGAACTTGGATTGATTACAATAAATATAAAATAAGTTCAATTGTGATTTGAGAATGAAAGAACTAACCCAAAGACCATTTATAATCTAATTGTGATCAATTTTCAAGTGTGAAATCCATGTTAGCTCGAAGGAAATAATTGAGGGATGAGACATAATTGTATCTATCCATATATAGTGATGGAAGGATTTTTAAAGATACTGACCTGGACACTATTGCTTTGAACACTAGCAATAGAATTTGGTATGTTCTCTTCTAAATCATTGAGGACATACAAGCCATCACCAAGGAAGAACAAAGGATTATCATGGTTAGTAGGAGGTATTAAAACCTAGTTGCAATCCAAATGGCTAGTCTCCATCATGTTACTGCTAAACTAGAGGTATTCCATTGCATTGAAATCCTTGATACTATTTTTATGGATTTTAGAATTAAACATGATTGGATCATTAATGAGGGGAGATCTAGGAGAATTGCATACATTTCCCCATTTGCTTTTGAGAGATATTACAAGCTTCCAAAACCCCATGTGGATTTTCGTGCTATCAAGAAATAGACTGGCAAGAATGACTTAGACACTATCCTTAGGCCATGTTTGATCCAAGTGAACCATGTAATCTAGGACCATATTGTCAACATCTCAGTTTCCTAATTTAGAAAATGAATTAGTGTAATTATGACCCTATTAAATAAAATATCTAGATCCCCTTCAACCATATATGTTAATAAGAGTTGGGCGTCTTATGTCTACTTCATGGTAGGAAAGTATCTCACTCCTCCAATTGGATATATGATCAACATCCACTTAGGGAGACAATTTATGGCTATCAAAAATAATACCAATAACTAGTTCTTTATGATGTCCTATCTATTGGATGCCTTTCTAGCCTCCACTATGATCCCTCATATCAAAAACTAGTTACTTGAGGGTAGATTTATAGTTTCCCACCATTATTCAAAGCTACATATTTCTAAATATAGACACCACATGTAGTTCATCTATGATTGTGTCTATTTTTATTTAATATAATCCATTACAAGATTCCCCATGCCTAAGATTAACCCTCTAATCAAGAAATATGTAGAGCTAATGGGAGACATCAAGTTGTACCTAGATTGTATTATGATCAAAATTGAAGGGATTCTAATCCAACTTTACAAGTTGATCATCTATGTTCCCACCAAACTATCAGATTAGGAAATTACATTTCAACTTCTTCATGGTGTTGATGGAGTGTGCAAGGAGAAAAAGAAAGGCCTTATCCATCCCTTTCCTTTAATAATTATTAAAACTAATTTGCAAGATTAGAAGCATGTAGACACCATTTCTAGGCACAAAGATTCTTTTGGATTTTAGTTGGATGACATAAGACATTGGGATCCTTATGATAGGGTGGGTAAGAATTTGAAAAATAATCAACTACCCAAGCTAGTTTGTGAGCATCAACTTGGTCCCTATGACACTTTATACATCAAAGCCAGTAATTTTGAGGAAGTATTGGCTAGGTTCAAGAAAAACAATGTTAGACTTGTCCCAGTGACACCATTGAGGAAAAGAAAGACAAAATTGGTAATTGTCCTAGTTGTACAAAAGAGGCCAAAGTTGACTTTCACTTACCCCATGAGTGAAGTCAACTTGTTTAGTGAGGAATACTCCATCCATGAACGAAGCATCCCTAATTTGTTCATCTATGGGAAAATGTAGAAAATACCCATCTAGTACCACTCATGGGCTCTGACCAAGACTGTTAACATTGATGTATATGATGCTATCAATCCTTGGATAATTGATTTAATGGAGGAAGAAGAAAGAAGGATAGTTTCCACAAGAGCATCAAGTGGCACATAAATAGAAACTCCAGGTGCCTCAAGCAGCACAAGGATGTAAGTCCTATAACCTCCTAAGGTTACATAGTCATCCACCAAAATGCAATTCAACCTTGAGATAGTAGGCTTGGAAAGAGTAAGCACGAAGAAAACCATGATTAGAGGTGAGGATTTCACCTTTCAAAAGGTTGAGCCATTCATGGGCTTGACTCTAATTGAAGGATCTTGAATTTTATTCATTTTATTTTTTCTTCATTGTAATGTGCAAATGTTATTTGAGTATGGTAGTAAATCTTTAAAGTAAATTCAATTTTTACATTTACGTCTTTATATCATCATTGGAGGTTTGCCTAGTGTTCAGTGATATTTGAGCTTATGCTATTTTGCACTATATGATAGTTAAATGTATACTCTGTTGAAATTGAAACTTTTTCATAATGTTGGAGGCTAAGATTAGTAATCACATAATCTCTTTCTACCTTACCCTTCTCTTTTGCTTCTTTTTTAACCAAACCACTTTAGTTCAGATTTCATTATAAATGTCCATTTAGATTAGTTTGTATTTTAAGCTTTGATCATAATTCACTAGTAATAACATATATACTTACACTTCAAATATTTGTTCCATGATGGCTCCCAACCATCAATTAATATAAATTTTGTGTAATAGTTAAACATTACTCTACTGCTATTTTACCATAGGTAACATAAGTTTTCAAAACCTACTACTCATGCTCTAAATTCTTGAATTCTAAAATGAGAAGTGTTCTTTGAACACTAAGGATGCCTTTGTTATACATGGAAGCATCGACAAACATTCCACCAATAGATTTATGAATCTAAAATAAAAACTCAAGGCCTTATTGATGAGAAAATTATTGAAATTGGTACACATAATGAAGAGGCTAAGCCACAAACAAATGAGAATGTAAACTTGAAAAAATATAAATAACCTTTTCCCAGTTATTAAACACAAGATACAAATAAAGATTATGAAGTATGTTATATATATAATTCCATCATCATCCATCTTCATATAGACATCCACTTGATAGAATCCTTGGTATAATTAAAATCAAGGTAACATCATGCCTATTTTTTACATTTGATGATTTTGAAATTAATGATGATGATTCTAATAGACATGCATTATTCATTAGACCATATATTGGGATGAAATACATGAATAGTATTATTATAGATAATGGATCAAGTGAAAATGTGTGTACCATAACACTTATACATTATCATGGTTATATAAAGAAAGATATACAACACACATCTAGAGTTTTTGAATCATTTTATGGTTATACAAATGATACTCTTGGATATAGCATATTAATTTTACAAGTGGGACCTATGACATTACCTACTCATTTCTTAGTGTAACCAATCATGAGTGTATTTAATATGTTATTAGGGAGACCTTGGTTATAGAAAATTAGAGCAATTCCTTCTATAATTCACAAATGTCTAAATTATATTTATGATAATCAAGTGGTTAAAATTTTAAGCATTCAATATGAATATCTTATGGAACCAATGGTACTTACTCCTACTTTGAAACAATTGGTTAGCATAGTTATTGAGAAAATTGGTAATGATTTAGTTTATACAACTATTTAAGATCATGATCTACATTTAAATATGCATATTAAAAAATCATTTTTTGCACCTACTTATGAGTATGATCATCTTTCAATTTATTCAAATATTTATTAGAATGAATATATTACAATTTATCCATATATATTCGAGCATAATATTATTATACATGAGCATGATCAAGTGGCTATAAAAATCAAGATATATGCTCCTAAGTATAAATTGACACATAGCACAAGGTATTTATCTAAAATAACATTATAGATTATTCAGAGGGATCCTACATAGGTAAAAGTTATTACATCATCTCCTCCCATTCATGAGGATACAATTTTATAAAAATATATGCGTATTGATTCACATGGTAGTTATATGCATCCGAAAATTGCATGTTGTGACATTTCTAAAATGAGTCCAATGATGATGCAGTTATATCAAAATACACTCAAGTGGGTTATATTTGATGTTCTACACTGTAATATCTACCTATTATTGTTATTGAACCTTATAATTCTCTTTTATCCTTGTTTGGCTTGCTTTTTGAAAACCTTAACAAGATGAAACTACCCCTTTTTGTTATGAAATTTCCCTTAAATTTTTGAAACTGTCATGATGGTTTCATAAACCACTATGATGAAAGTATCACCAACATGATGGTTTCATAATAACATAGTGAGGTTTCATAATAAAAAATGGTGGTTTTGTCATAAATAGGGTTGTTTTTATAGTCATCACCTATAAACAATGACAGATTCATCACCACTTATTTGTGTTTTATTTTAAGCTTTTGGAACTTAAGTCTTCATGTATTTTACATGTTTCTTTATTTTTTCACCTTGAATTCACCTCCATAATTTACCAACTCACTTATAATATTTTTTAAAAAAAAATTAAGCCTTTTATAAGTTCTACAATTATTTCAAGTTAGTTTAATTGCTTTGTGTAACCTCCATTCTTCTCATAAAAGTAAACCAATTCCAAGTTGATTTTGGACCCAAAAATTTGCATTGAATATTTGTGTTTGAATATTTTTACATCCAAAAACTAATCTCCATTTTACTTTAAGATCCATTATTGATCATTTTTGTGCCATACTACACAGTTATAGAGAAGGAAAGCCACTATATAAGTAATGAGTTCATTAGTATCAGTAGACCAGCCAACTATAGTCAGCTACTTCTTTGTTTGGGGTTGTGTTCTTCTTCATTATATTATTGTTACTATTATTTTTATACCACAATTATTCAGATATTTACTTCAATATTATTTGAGTGAAAGAGCTAGCATATTAAGGAAAAATCTACATAAAATACATCTCTTTGCTTCTAGTTGGTCTCACCTTGATCAAGTTAGGAGGTTTTCAATTTTAGTTTGATTATTTATCTATTAGATTAAAGTAGCTTAGATTATTTTAATTTATTTGATTATTTTTCATTATTAAAAGGCATAGAAATGAAATGAAAATAAACTCTATCTCTCCTTTCTCTTTCACCAAAAACATGGTTTAGACATTTCCTTTGTAATTGCATTTTGATTTCCTTGGAAAGAACATATATTTGCACAAATTATAGGGTGAGTTAATAAAATAGAAAAAATATTTAAATCCATTGTATAGTATGATATTTTTATTTTTAAATAACATCTCATCCATAAACAATTCTCAAACAAATATTGAAAACTTATAAAATAATTATGGAGTGGAGTAGGAATAACATTAATTTTTTGAATTGGTTGAGCAGGAAGGAAGTTGTAGGGGAGACTAAGGAAGGAAATGATGATGATGATGGTGATTATGAGAGTGATCCAAATCTTCTTCTAATGGCCCTTATACTAAATCTTTGTAGTTTCAACAAGTAGAAAAGATAGTTTCTCTAGGTGGTTCAATGCCTTTGGTATGGGTCTCAAGAGGCAGAGCATAGTCCTCTGGCATGTTTGGTTTCTAGTTGAAGCTTTTCACATAGAGGGGGAGGAGAAATATTTGGAAATTAAATAATTCTAAAGCCATTCTAGTAGCCTTGACATATTTAGTGGTTTTAGAGCTTAACTGGGGAATGGCCTTGTCATTTTCGGTTAAGCATAGCTGTAAGAATGGCTCTTACAGCCTCACTTCAGTGGCATTTTTGAAATATTCCCACAAGGATCTACTATTTTGGAATGATAGTGTTTCTTAATAGTGGCATGGAATTTACATATGGTTTTAAGCAAATATTTTTACTTTGCATTGTTTGGAAATTTTGAAAAGAAGGCATATTGGTTTCTTATGGGTATTCGTTTGAATACTCTATTTTGGGAGGAACACTACAATGATGCTCATTTGAAGTGGAATTGGGTATCCCTTGGCATGGGATAAGGTTTTAAAAAACTATTTTTCATATTTCTTGGTCACTAGGGGAGATTTGATTAAGTTTTTGCACATCCCTTTACTGGAAATATCCTTGGTCTTTTAGACTATTTTGTTGGTTGTCCTCCACCTAGGTATAGGTTAGGGGTCGTCCCTTTTTGAAAAAATACCATGGCTTGGGCATCACTCAAATATTTATATTCTATTTTTTATAACCCTAAATGGGGGATCTAGTACAAATCAAAAGGAAGTGGATATAGCTTTGGTTATTGGATTTATTCTTAAAAGTGGAAAGGAGTGGTTTCTTCTGGTTGAAAGGCCCTTTTTCAAAAGTTTTTGATATGATTCTAAGAGTCCTCAAATGTGGATATGCTATAGTATATAAGTGTGAAGTGAAATATTTGGCTCTTATGATAAGGGAGAGCCATAATGATAGTAGTAAGTCCCTCCCCTTTTTAAGCTTTGGATATTCAACAAAGATTTTTAGAATTTATGGTATGTTAAATCTCTTTTAGGATCCTGGGATCACTTAAGGTTTTGCCTAGCCATGGTTTTATTGGTATTTACTTTATTGGATATAAATTATATAATTTTATTTTTAAAACCATCCTATGGGGATGGGTTTAGGGTCTTGCTTCATAATCTCTTGGTTAGTATTGATTAGTTCCCTTTGAAAGGATCTTTTGGGGCCCTAGGCCCCCTTTGTGGAAATATCAAGATTTTTTGGGATGTTTAACCTATTTCTTGACCCTTACCTCATTTACGGTGTTGCATGGAATTTATTTTATTGGCCTTTTTTTGTTAGTTGAAAAATATTTGTGTTTCTATTATGAAACTTTATCTAAAATTAGATTTAGGGGTTTGTTTTAAATCCCTATGAAGTTGTGCTTGTTTGGTTTCTTTTAGCTAAAAATTTGACCTAATGTTTTTCATCAATCCACTATTATAGGGGAAGGTGATCTATTTTGATATAATTAATGGATCCTCTGAGGGATCCCTCTTAGGTTGGAATTCTCATTTATGGACTCTAAGAGTCCTTATGGTTTTCACTCTAGTTTGTTATTTAGAGTTGTTTTAGAATTGCCAGTTTTCAATTATTTATGTTTATGTGTGGGTTTAGGTTCTTTGTGGAACTTGAAGGTATATTAGAGACCTGTAACTCTACTTGTGTCTATGGTGGTTCTCAATCCAGCTAAAACCATTCTGATTGGTCCCTTGGGGACCCTTAAGATCCTCTTTAAGACTTAGGCCTCTAGCTTCCTTTACCCAAGTTAGTTTATGGTCTACCTAAAACTGATTGAGTGTTTCAATATCATATTATTTATTCCATAGATTTAGACCTCATTATTATTTAATTATAAAAGGGTTACCAATCCATCAAAAAATGCAAGTGTTTCCTCCTTTAGAGACCTAAGCCTCCATTTGTGTCCAAGATAGTTTTTGATCTAGTTAAAATTAGCTTGATTGGTCCCCTGGGGACTCTAAAAGTTCTTTTTGAGACCTGTGCCTCTAGCCATTTCTACCCAGGCTAGATTTTTGTCTAATTAAAATTGGTTGGTTTCTATACCAATCAAATGTGGCAAATTCTAAGTCCTAGGCCTTTGCTTTTCTACCTAGGCTAACACCCATACCAGTTACCGACAAGATAAAAGTAGTGGTTATTATTCCTCCCATATTAGGTTCTTATTGGTATTTCATAGTATCTACATCCTTTTTATGGGTCCTCTATGTACTCCTAGTCAGTTGTTTCTAGGTAGGAGGTGACCCAATCCTTCTGATGTTTCTTTGGTAGGGTCTTAATTGTAATCTTGGCCAATTATTTATAGATAGGGGAGACCTAAACATCATAATGTGTCTAGGGCTAGTTACCACACCATTTATAAAATGTGGGATTATTGCTTCTTTATCCAATAAAAATTGGTCGCTACTTATTTAAGCTAGGTTTCCATTGTACTCTTGGTCAACTATTTTTGGCTAGGAGGAGATGTGGTCCTCCTATGGTATCTTTTATTGGGGCCCTTTTTGTTATCATGGATAGTTGTTTATGACTATGGGGAGACCCAAAAATCACATTATGTATAGTAATTGTATCCAAAATAGTTATCAAATGTGTGGTTATCTCAATCTAAACTCTCAAACAAATATTCACAAAATCATAGGCAAATTAGATAGCTAAAATATTGCATGTTATATCCAAAATCTCTTTATTTTGATAGGGAGAGAATGTTTTTACAAAATATTAAATTAATAAATTTAGAAAACATAGATTACATAATTCACCTTGAAATCATTTCAAATCATAAACCAACATTTCTTATAATTTAAAGAATCAATTTAAGCTTGCATAGGAAGGCTAAATTCTTGAATTCTAGTAGGTATACTTAATAGAGTTTTAGAGTTTTGATTTAATTTTTGAATTTTATGAAAATATATGTTTCATATTTTTATCTAAAACTTGTGTCATAAAAAAAAACTTTAATTCATTTAGATTGCATATCATACACACCAAGAAAACATAGAAAATCAACAAGCATAGTCTTTTTTGAATTTTCTATGTTCAATATTGCATGCATCCAAAGATTCAATAAAATAATAAAAAGAATCATCTCTCTCTCTCTCTCTCTCTCTCTCTCTCTCTCTCTCTCTCTCTCTCTCTCTCTCTCTCTCTCTCCTCTCTCTCTCTCTCTCTCTCTCTCTCTCTCTCTCTCTCTCTCTCTCTCTCTCTCTCTCTCTCTCTCAAATATTTTTTAATTATTAGTTTCTCATACTCTCATTTTAGTAATCAATTCAGTTTTATTAGATTTGTAAAAAACCTTGTCAAAATGTGCACAAATACAAAAATAATTTCTAAACAAATCCTTTCCAAGATGAGTGCAATAAAAATATTTTCCCATACATTTACAAATAACAATAATATCCTTCAAAACACATTCATTATAATATATTTGATCAACATATTACCAACCAATATTTATCAATCATTGGATGATAGTCATTGAGCATCCTTATCTTCATAATGCTAGTCAATTTCCTAGAGTTCTTATTTATGTTCTAAAAATTTCACTTTAGAGTGATATCAATTATGAACTCATACTTCAATTACTTCATTACACTCATAGCCTAGATATTACCCTTAGTTAGCTCTTATCCCTAGATGATAAATATAGGCCCATAGTCCCATTAGTAGGATCCCTTTTAATTCCTCCTTGATAATAAAATAACCTTTAAAAATGAGTATTTTACATCCCCCTTTATTTATCCTTGGGTTTAGCCTTATCCTAATTATTTTAGGCTACTCATCATCTTCCATTAAGTCAATTTTCTTGGCTATACCTTGAGAATTCAATTTCATAGGTTAACATGTTTTTTGCATGTAGATAAATTGGTGAACCCGATATAAAATACTTATCATTTTGTGTATCCATATTTTCTCTCTTCTCTCCATTTTTTGTTTTCATTTCATATTCTAGAGTTATTATATACTTTCATAATATGTATAGTTAGGACACAGTTGAGAGAACCATCAACTTTGAAACCCAGAGGAGTATTCTCCCTAGTGATAAAGCCTTCCTTCATACATGGATCGATAACACTTATCCACAAAATATGGAATCCCAATATCAAAACCACCAATTAAACTCACAAGTTAGATCAAGGGTAGTGATCCATAAGTTATGGTATCCATCTAAAATCAACCTAAATCTAAAAACATGTTATTCATTGGTGTAAGTGGGACCAACACTCACATTGTAACTATTGATATTTTTATGTCAAAAATATCAAAACACCTTACACCTTAAGGGAAACCCATAATTTTTTTGAGAAAAAGTTTTGAAAATGGACTAAATACCTTTTCCAAGACCTAAGAAAAAACCAAAGATTTTTGTACATCATTTTCTTACCCAAGAAAAGTTGTAAAGTGCACCCAAACCTCCACTTTTTTTCTGACCCAAGACCTAACAAGATTCGAAACTTGCATTACAAAATAAAAATTTGCAAAGTTACAACTTATAATCAAGACTCTACTTTCTAATCTTCATCAATACCAGTGAGAATTAGAACTAATGTTATAATTTGGAACTTTACAAATTTTTAAAGTGCAACACAAACTTTTCTTCCAACCTTTCACCATGACCTGATAGGAATCAAAACTCTTGTTACACTTTGAAAAGTTGTAAAGTGTAACTAAGATCCTACTCCCTGCCTCCAAAGCATTTCTAAACTCCAATGAACCACCTCATAAAAAATTAGATAATAAAAAACAAATTAAAAAATTATAAACTTGTAAAATTATAAAGTGAGTTCATGGACCTATTTTCCCACCATTCATCCATCTACTGATGTGCTTAGCATTAATTGCATGATTTAGGTATATAATTAGGTTTTAAGCATCATTATCAATATTGAAAACCAAAGCTAGAGATCCATTTCCATGTAAATCTATGATCCATACCTCTAAGATGAGCAATGCCAATAACTAAAGTTCATTTACTACCATTTGTCAAGAAACACAAATGTCATGCACTAGATCTACCATTACCAACCCCTGCACACACAAACAAAGTATTCTCCTAGGTTACCTAAATTTTTCCTTTGGAATTTTCCATGCCATTACTTTCATTATTATTATAATAAAATCATAATTTTCTCTTGAAAAAATTTAGGGTTTTATCTTTGGAATTGTCAAAGGAATATCATCATTTTTTTCCTGGTTTCTCACATTTTCTATTTTTTACATAAAGTCTTGTTGTTAAAATTCATCTAGGTACTTGTCATACTTATGGTTTTTATGAAATTTAGAATATTCCCAAAATATCCCATGTTCAATTACAAAGAAAAAATCCTTCATGCTATTGTAAACTCAAACCTCTACTAGAATTTTTTACTACAAAAACACATAAAACCCCCCATTTAAAGTTAAGATGAGATTCCCCTTGCTTTAACAACTCTGAGGTCTTTTTAGAAGTCTAACTTTCCTTTATAAACCATTTTCCCATTGAACATTTATTCAAACATTGTAAGTGTAATTTCAAATTAAAATCCTGCCAACTTCAGTCAAACATTATAGTTATTATTGCACATTATACTCCCACTAGAATTTTTAACTAGAAAAGCATAACAAAATCCCACTAGCTTCAAAGCAAAATAATAGCCTATAATTGAAATTAAAAATCCTATCCAACTCTAAAGTTGGTTTTCCCATGCTAATTTACCTAGTGTAGATGTTTGTAAAGGAATTGAAGTTCAAGTCAAAGGGACTTGGTATCCCATCCATCTGGGATTCAAATACAATGAGATAACTGACATAAATCTAGGTCACACAGACCTAATAGACTTTTAGAATAGAGTCAATATAAAATTTAAGAATGATTAGATTTAGAGTATATATGATAGTGGTTTTCCTTAGGATGTAGTGTTCCCACTCTCAATACAAAGCCTCGATCTTGTGCTCACCATGGCTAAACACTATGATGTTGAGAAGAGGGTGGTAGTGAATGACAAAAGGGAAAAGATTCTAACTCTTGATTCAAATTGCATTGATACTATGTTCTTAATCTTGAAATTTGAAAACTTCACATACATTACCCTTGATTCTTTCCAAAAGTTATATCAATATAATAGCATAGTCTATTTATGGGTTTTAAACAAACAATGGTTAAAAACCCCTAGATCTACATCCAAAATAATTTCTAAGACCCTGGCTAGAATAAACTTCAAAGATGAAGGAGATATCATCATACTCTTACATAGAGTTATGGAAAACCCAAATGCAAATAATTATCAATATTAGATGTACTAGTATCTCTACATAATCCATCAAAACAAACAATACATTAATTGGGCCTAATTGATCAGTGATTCCATTCAAAAATAGTTGATCAAAGTTTAAAATATAGGAAAATTTTATATTACCTCCTACCTTATCTATATTTTAAAAAAAGGAGGGCATTCCTAGGATTAAACACAATACCAAGGCATATCAATTTTTTATAACTATTACCCTAATCTCACTTTAGAGGTAAGAAAACAACAATTTAAAAGGGTTAATGATGATTTTGTCTACTTCATCATAATCATGTTTGAAAAATAACTAGGGAGAACAAATTTTTTTGATGCTACAACAAAAAAATGAAAATTGGGGATTGTACTTTGTCTAGTTCCCCACATATTCATACATTAGAGTGGGTGATTTTAGTATTTGTCCTTACACCCTTCTTATACATGTAAGTGATAAATGGACCTTAATGGATCTTGTTAGAAAACTAGTGAAAATCTACAAGTTATTATCAAGTAGACACAAGATAAGGATATACTTACCTCTTAGTATAGGGAGATACACTTGCCATTCTCTATCTAGGGCCAAATGTGTGGATGTAGATATAACCAAGATGACCTTGAGCGATATTGATGGTAGGACATTTTATTATGTGATTGGTTATATTACCAGTATAGTGGGTTCCTCATATTACCACATACATTTTTATTAAGATTATTGGGAGGATATTTAGGATGAAGAAGAGGCCAGGTTGAGAGATTATTCTAGAATGACCCTGAAACAAATTAAGACTTATAATATGGCACTAGTTTTATAAGATTTAAAATATGAAGAATAGCTAGCGGGTAGGGTATATTATGATAATCAATTCTATCTCCAACCTCTTCCTCTATTCAGGTGGTCTAAAACTAAATCTTTATCCTTATTAGATAGGACCACCCAAGTTATAAACAAAACATTGAACTGGTTAAGGATCAAGGGGGTTAAAATAACCAAAGAAACCTTCTATATCATAGATAGATTAAGATAAGTAAAGGATAAGGGTATAGTGGTAATATCAATAGAGGGTTCTAGTAATAGAACTTAAGAATATTAGGTAGTGGGGAAATTTATCTTGTATAAGTAGAATTAAAATCATAAGGAAAGAAGGGCTTCTTCTAGCACCCAATATTTAGTATCCCATCTAATGGATCAACCACTATCAGTTTCCATAGGGGACATAACCCCTGTAACCCATCCTCCCATATCTACTATCCATCTAGCATAAATAATCATTTCTCCTATTTCTACCAGCTCACAAGCACAATTAATTACTTCTCCTATTTCCACCATCCCACCAATGCAAGTAATCACTCTTTCATTTAACTCCATAGTATCAGTGATTCCTTTAGCAATGAGTTAATTAGTGCAATTGGTTATCCAAACTCCACCTCCCTCTTCCATTATCACTTCCGCCCCATTAATCACCAACACCACCCATCAATACATGGTTGTTGACTCAGTCATTCTAATTGCAACCACACTATCTATCACAACCACTAGGTCAGATACACCCCCATCTCCATCTTCCATCACATCACCTATTTCATCCACTCTAAGTATTCCCACTACATTTATTTATTCACTTGCTACCTTAGACTCCACCCTTCCATAGGTTCCCTTATTCCAACCACACATACCTACCTCTCCACCTTTATCTCTTTCAACTTCCATACCCCTAATAAGCACATACACTTCACCCATCCAAGTATCCTTGCCTTCCTCCACTCTCACATTAACCAAAACCCCCACAAAAGATGTGGAAATAAAGATACCCAATGACATAACTATGGCTACTCAACCCACTAATAGGGAAGAGATATCCAAATCATTAGTCAAGGATTCAATGATAATTTCAGTGGTAGATACAACACTTATCATGGTAACCACTAGTATAAAAGCTTCAACTATAAAATCATAAGTAACAGTGACAATTAGAATAACATAGGTTTCATAGGTACCCACCCAAATTTGGATGGCATAATTAGTGTCAAAGAAAAGGAAACAAATGATATCTCCCAACACTCTAGATTTTGGTCTATTAGAAGCATCCAAACAACCAAATAAAGGCCCCAAAAACATCTCCAAAATTTCATATGATGCAATAGGGGAAAAATCTATGGAAATAGCATTTCACCCACTAAACAAATAAAATGAATATTTATTGGTGGGGGATTATCATATATCTAAGGTTCACCTAGGTCATCCAATAAGAGAATGACTAAAACATGATGTTCAGACAAGTATAAGTTCTCTTTTTGAGAAAATGGATAGTGGTAAGGTCACTAAAGATGAGTTGAATAAAAAATTTGAGTATTCGACATCTACCTTAATAAAGTTCATATACCCAACAAATCCACTTGATTTTACCCAACCAACTCTATCTCTCTCTCTATTCCCTAAAAAAGAAACAATTGGGGTAATGACAAATATTGGTACCAAAGGAAGATTTACAAAAGGCTAAGATGAAGCACTAAACAATAAAAGGAATATAGTGATATAATTGGCCATAG
This sequence comes from Torreya grandis, assembly GCA_037957365.1. Taxonomy (NCBI): domain Eukaryota; kingdom Viridiplantae; phylum Streptophyta; class Pinopsida; order Cupressales; family Taxaceae; genus Torreya; species Torreya grandis. Next base: position 420,315 of record JARHVA010002861.1, read on the forward strand.
ACTACTATAAATATAAATATCCCAAAAATACCCATAGTTGTTTCATACCTCTCATTATGGCCTTAAGAAATCAAATTTTGTACCATTCAATAGAGTTAGCCCAATTTTGTTTGCCCAATATGATGATATACCCACCTCAGCTCTAAAAATCCTTCCATATTTTATTGGTAAAACTTCCACCATGTGCATTAAAAACATTCAAGATGTTTCTCACATCTTTTTAGTTCATAACATATCACAATAAAGTTTTTTTTATTATACTTCTTTCCTCTTCATTTAAGGCTAAGGCCTTATAGTGGTATAGAAGTTTGCTTCCCAATTCCATCTGTGTTTGGTATGATCTAGGGTTTACCCTATGCACAAAGTTTGAGTATAAGAGTGACCACCTCTCATTGGTTGAATAGATAACCACTATTAAATGCTCTCCTCATGAGTTCAAATGTAATTTTAATTTATAATTTCAAAAGATGTGGAATAGAATCTCGATGTTGGTCAAACAAACCCAAAACAATATTTTTTTATATTATTTGAGAGCTTTAAATCATGATATACTTGTCATGATTCAGTCAATGGGTGATACCACACTCCCTAATGATTATTACATAGCAATAAGAGCTGAAAATTACCTCATTCAAGACATATAAATTTCTCTTCAGCTTCTAATGCCATTATTCTTGGATTTGCCTCCCACACAACACACTGTAGCCCCAATTACCACAACAAGAAATCAACCAAATTTGTCCTTTGTCCCTTTTGATGATTTTTATGAGGTTAAGTTACTACTTTAAATCTTTAAAAATAAGCTAATAGATATGAAAATATAATAATCCTAAAATGATAGGCCTTATCAACCAACTAACCAAACATATCAGCCTAATAATTATCCATACCAAGGTAGTTCATGACCCCAAATCCAAAGCATACAAACAAAGCCTCCAAATATCCATGCTCTACCTACCCCAAGTACTTGTAAATCCATCATTCCTATTTAGAACAACCTGGCTCAAGAATACAAGTGGTGTTATCCTTGTGCTAAAATGCATAATCAGAATGTTTTCCCTCATGGTGTCACCAACCAAACCTTGATGGTACAAAGCATATCAAACCCCTAAGGGAAGAAAGAGGAAGCCACTTATCAATAGGAAGGTTTAAAATTTCCTACTCAAAATGAGACCACTCTCTTGAACTTAGAAGAGGAGGATTTTTGTATCATGAATCAAGAGGAAGTGCTAACTAATGGTTGTAGTATAGTGGCAATAAGTACATGCTCTAAGAAAAGGGAAATAGAAGGTGATCAACCACACAAGTTTAACTAGGATAAAACTTCTAAATTTATATAAGAGGTTGTAAAAAGCAACATTATTAAAAAAAACACCCAATGTGTAGATGGGTTAGCCAAAGTCAAAATTACTAAACCCAAATCTCATGAAAGAAGACATAACTCCCACAAAGGCACCAACAAAGTTTTTTATCATTCCTTTTAATATTTTAGATAAAATGAAAAATACTAACTTGAATGTTACCATGTCAGAAGTGTTATCTATCTTAGCATAGAGGGACTTACTTCAAGAAGCTCTAAAAAAATTCCAACTAATATAAAATGGTCTTAGTTAAGGGGCATACTATCATGATTAACTTGTGTCAACCTCAAATTGACACAAAATAAATTAAAAATGGTAAGCCTCCCCCTTTTTACCTTTCACTCATAATTGGTAAAAATCTTGTCCATAACTACAAGATAGACTCTAGGGCTAGCAATTCTGTTATGCCCAAGAAAATAGTGGATGCTCTTAGTATTAAATATATTCCTAACACAAAAGGCATGGTTCAATTAGATGGGAATACTATCCAAATATTTGGGATTATAAAATGTTTAAAATTTACCATCCATGTATGTCCAAGCTTATCCATATCCCAATATATCTCAGTTATTGACCTACCCCCCTATTTTGCTATTTGTCTTTCCTGAGACTTCATTGTAAAAATGGGAGGGTAAATATATGCTAATTGGACCCATATGTTGCTCAAGATAAGATATGGGACTAGAATGACAATAAGCATTGATCCAATTTATAAATACCGCATTAAACCATACACTCATATCCATGTGGATATGAATTACACATTGCAAGACCAGGAGGAGGAACTTGACCATGAGGTTGCAACACCCATGGAAGAAATCCTAGACACTCACTTGGATGAATGAGGATCAACTCTCCAGTTTGATCCTTATGATTATGTCAAGGAAATACATTTGTGTGTGTATTACATTCATGAATATGATGCAATTAAAACTAAATATACTTGATGGCTCAAGGAGCATGAATGGTGCAGGTGTAGGTATTGTTTTGATCTCTCCCCAAAAGGAGAGTTATTTATATTATTTCAATCTATAGTTTAGATGTACTAATAATGTGGTTGAATATGAATCATTGATTTGAGGTCTCCAATTAGCCAAGGAAAGTGGAATATAGTCACTAATTTTTTTTGGTGACAGTGAATTAATCCTTCATGAAGTGGGATAAAAAATCACAACCAAGAATAACTCACTTAGATCTTACAAACATAGGGTTTAGGACCTATTGGAATATTTTATTGCTTTAAACATTCAAAAAATAATAATATCATAAAACAATAATGTTGATCACATGGCCTCAGTGGGTTCTCAATATAATCTACCTGAAGAGATTAATAAGGACAACAACCAACATGCAAAAATAATGGTGAGACCATCTATTCTTGATAATGCAACCAATTAGTAAGTTTTTGATAGTGATCAACAAATTATTTATTTTCTATGAGATGAGGTTTAATTCTTGGGAAAAAATTAGTCAAGGCTCTAAGAACCATATGAGGAGCAAATAATTTAATTGAATATAAACAAGTTACCCATGGGTTTTGTTACTTTAGAAAGTATCTTCAAATATGATGATTAGTTGAAGGGTGAGAAGAAAAATCTCATAGTCAAGGAATAAGACTATGACCCATTAGTCATATTAGAAAGCAAATCTTTCAAGATTAGAAAGGAATGTAACACTTATGAAAAGCAAGATTTTATTAGATTGTGTCAATAATTTGATGATAACTTCATTTGGAGTTATAAATATCTAAGGGGTATTGACCCTATCTTAGCCCAACACATAATAGAGCTTAACCCAAATACTAAGCCTATTAGATAAAAATAGAGATAAATAAACCCAAAAATAGATCCTTTGATGAAGAGTGAGATATCTAAGTTAATATAAGCTAACATTATTTTCCATATCAAACACTCATCATGGGTTGTAAACTTAATCCCTATTAGGAAAAAGAATGGAGAAGTCAGGCTTTGTGTAGATTTCCAGGACCTAAACAAAACATCCTTGAAGGATCATTTTCCCCTTCCACCTATGGAACAAATCCTGCAAATAGTAATTGGATCTGAAAGGTTTTCCCTTCTAGATGCTTATTCTAGATATAACCAAATCCTAGTTTAGGAATCTAACTAGTTCAAGACTGCTTTCATTACAAAATGGGGCACATATGCCTATATAAAGATGCCTTTCATTCTAACCGACATTGGTTCTACCTTCCAAAGGGACATGGATATGAATTTCAAGGGTTTGATCAATGAAATGATTCTAGTATATCTAGATGACATCACTATTTATTCAAAATAATATTAAGTATGTAAAATTAATCTCTAGTATAATCCACCTCTATAAAGGTAAAGTGTGTCTTAAAATCTCAAAACATAAAAAAGTACAATGTTATGAGTTCCATATAGAATAAGTGGTCATAATATCTTGTCCTTTATATTTGGGAGACTCTTGATGCTTAAGAGTGGCATGGGTTGTGGATTCTAAGACATATCCTACTACTACTTCACTTAGAGGATTTAATACATCTTATCTATTAACTCAAAGAAGCATGACACCCTCTGCAAGCTAATGATCCTTTTCCTTGGTGGCTTGCACATATAAACTATTTTTCTCTACCCTCATAATAATTATAGTCAAATATGCATGATATGTTGGGGCAAATAAATTTTTGTGATTACCTATCCTAATAGGCAATCTAAGATCTAATAGTAGTTGATCTATAGTTTGATCAATTCTAAGTTGAAAAAGGTTGATCAATGTGTCATTTATCAAGGTCTACCAACCCATCGATGTATGTATAAATCATAAATAAAAATTGACATTAGATATAGTCATATAAAATCAAGGTGACAAATCAACTAAGTAATATTTCTAAAAATAAATATCTAAGCATTTGAAATCATGAGTTAGGTATTTACTTTGGTCACCCTCATGCTAATCAATGTCAATTAATCATTTTACTCATCATCCTCACCATCACCCTCCTCATCAATCTCAATGAGCTTGGTATCCTCTCCTACTCTTCCATACAATTGCTTCTGTGTAGGACCATGTTGTGGTGCTATTGGTAGAGGAACCACCTATTATTGTTACCTACCCTCTAGTTATGCCACCAAAGTTATTACGAGTTCCTATTCTCCTCTTATCCTCATTTATTATTGAGTAGGTCCTCTCTAGACCCATATTATCTAGGCCACTCTTGTGATTGGTACAATTGGTACTAGCATGTGCCATGTCAATCTCCCCAATATCCCTGATCTAGCATCCCTCACACCTTTATATACAACTAGAGGCATGGGGAGGTATTTCGCATAAGGTATCATAAACTATTAAGGTACCCTATGTACTAGGTGTACCTCAACCTGTAGAAGCTGATATCTCACCTACATAGCTCCTACTTTTGCTCCAAGGTGTATGGCCTTGATATCCCACAATAGAATCATCCCCTAATATATCATGGTTAATAAATTAAATGTTATTCGAGTCCCTAATACCTTTTTTAATACTTAAAATGGTACCCCATTTTTCCTTCAAGAGGCCTTGATGGCCTGAGCATCTCAAATTACTAATCCTTTATGATAGAGAAGCATCATGTCATATACATAGCTCATGAAGAGTTTGATATGGATGATAGAGTTCCTATCCATGCTATTCAATACAAGTCTCTATAATTCTAGGCTAGGATATCATGTGCCCATAATTAGTAGAGGACCCTCTCCTTAATCATGCACACATGTTGGTGGTTGAGTCACCAAGAGGTGCAACCACAATCACTAAATTATTATTATAATCTTCTTGTGCCAACATATAATGTAAGGATTGATCCCTATGTACTCACCTGAGGCATGTAGAGAGAGATGATCTAAGATAGGTTGGGTTAGTTATGTACAATGTTGATTCATTTAGTAATAAATAGGGAATCTGAGAGTGTTTAGGGTTAAAACCTTCAAGATCAAAAATGGTCTCATAGGGTAAAAGTATCAAGGGGAAAAGGGGTTACTTTAAATATAGACTTTAAATAAAAATGAGTAAATAGATTTACCCAAAAAAAAATTATATAGTATCTTTTGAAGACCAATTCCAAAGGAAACAAATATATTAATCAATATCAATCATTATATTAAAACTTACAATCTATAGGGTTTGGAATGTTATAGTAAACAACCCTCACACAAAGGACCTAGATTATCTATTCCTAAGATGGCTTGTGTTCATATATCCTTATTATTTTTAGTTTCCTTCTCCTCTATTCTATCTTAGTCCAATATCCTTATCTAGGCCAGTGACTTCCCTTTCCTCTTTTGATTGATCCATTTCTCCTTCAAATAAATCCACTATCTTCCTCTTTGATATGTCTTCTTTTATTTCATTTTTTCTACCAAGAATCTACCAGTATTCAAAAATGATGCCTAAGCCCATATTTTAAATACTAACTTAGCTCAATGAAAACTACCATGTTTTCCACCTTCATATTACCATAAATCTATATCATGATTCACAGGTAGCCAATCCACTTTTCTCTTTCCCCTATGGTATCCTCTATGATTCATGGGTCCACATTGTTACTTTTACTTGGGTCCTACCACTTTGTCATGTAGCACACATTGAAATGGTTCTAATATTAGACACCTACTTATTTATAAATTTAGTTTAATGTGTGCATGCAAGTTATGTGGTTTTTATTGTGTTCATCTCTTAATTAATGGCACTAAGTTTGCTTGAAGTGAAAAAATCTATGCTTTCCTAATACTTAACAAATTTCAAGGTTCAATATCATCTCACTAAACTAGTCTATCCTCAGATAATGAGTTATTCTTATTCTTTCATTCCTTGTGTAATATAAATACAATAAAATATTCTTCATATGTAATAGCTTCATCTGGGACTACATGATTCTATAAGCCTTATTTACATGACTCTTCATGAGACACTTCACTTCTTTTTTATGACATCTCTATGTGCCTTCCTAAATTAACCTTGACCTTTTCCTAGGGAGTCATTACTTTGGATCTCTTTCTAATAATTTATATAGGTTGATGCATATTTATAATGGTGCATGTATCAAGCCCTCATTTCTTGGTGATGGGAATTTTTCAAGGTGTATAACACTGCCATATCCTCTACATTATGAATCAACAAACTTTTGATTTTATTCCAATACAATCCTAGTGGGTTGTATTATGTTTTAGTATTATCACCTTGATCAACTAATGGATTATCTTTCCATATTATACTAGGTACCTATGTACCCTATCCTCACCATGTTCCCTTTTATTTACACAAGATTATGAACTAGCCTCCATCACCCAATAGGTTCTTCATGCATCAAAGAGCTAAGATTTTTAGATCTAGACGAGTAAATTTCATCCCTTTGATTATCACTATTTGTGAGGGAAATTAGTTTTTTAGGTGGATCTGAGAGGTTAAAAGATAAGTCATGAATAAATTTATCTTCCCTTCCTAGTCATGACTTCCTCTAAGCCTCAAATAGGCTTAGTGAGAAACTACCTAAAATGGTAGTAGGGAATTCCACCATCCCCATAATCTGACTCGCCACCATATACATCATTCAAAGTCATGATATATTTTTAATGGGTTACTCCAATATGCATTTGTTAAGTCTACGATGCAATTCATGTTGGTGGAGAGTTACACTCATCGACCTCCTATTATTTTTTGGTTTATTAAAGGGTGGGTTCATGTGCAAGATCCTCTTAAGACATCAAAATCTTATTTGACATTGTCTGGACTTTACCCATACATGTGTGATGGAGGCCCATGACTATGTCTTGAGTCATCTTCTATTTGGATTTTCCCTTCAGTTGAAGGGATCCTTATTTCTCCTACTACTACCTATAGGTCTTTAGATTTATTACAGTATCCAAAGAGAAAGGAGATATTTGATTTTGAATCCTCATTGAAATAAAATGTGATATATCCATAACAAATTTTCGTGTCTCAGGATCCTTGGCTTTGGTTCTTCTTATCCAAAATCTAGAGTTTTAATCCTTTTAGTCTAATTTCCTCCTCCCTCCTGTATATTCAGCTTTATCTACTCTTTTTGGAAGAAATCCTCTCAAGGCTACCTTTTTAAGTTCTTAGAAGTTTCTAAATTTTGATCCTAATTTTTAAAATTTTATAGTGGGACACATGTCCACTCATATATATAATCTCAAAAAGAGTGTTTGGCTGTTTTAGTTGATAAATTAACACTTGTCCATATTGTCACCTATTTTTACCTATGCATATGGTATTGATGTAGGAGAATCCTATAAGGACCCCAAAGTAGACTCATTTTTGTCTTGAAATGGTTTTTTGAGTGTCTCATATGTTTTATAAGTCCTAATTTGTCCTTAGGTGAAGTTCATGTAGTCTTAAGATGCACAAAATTTGAATTTTGGCTTTTCCTACCAAAAAGTCTCTTTTGAAAATTTGAAATATTATGAGGATTTATAAAGATTATAATATGTTTTAAAAGGTTTTAAGGTGTCATAAAACATTTATAATGGGTTTATACACTATATAAGGGTCTTAAAAGTTCATAAGTCTTATGCCATGGTTTCATATGGGTCATATTGTGTAAAATCATGAATAGTGCAATGTAAACAAAATACCTCTCAAAGTGAAAGTTTCAAGATTCAATTATGAACCTTTATGGGATTTTATTAAATAAATATTTTTAATTTAATCCTCACATTCCATTTTATTATGATAGTGAATGGATATTTCAAATTAAACTTGTTGAAAATAGAATGCTTGTGTTAAGAGAATTCTGTGTGTCATTAATTTGCATAGCTGAAATAGAGCACTTAATGTCCTTGGAAAATAAATGTGGAAATAAGTTTTGTTTCATGTTTATTTATATTTTTTATGATCATATTATACTCTCTTTTCTGATATAATTAACATTAGTTTTATTTGGAGGAAGTCACTTTTGAGAAGTCTATCAAGCTTGCTAAATAGGAAATACAACATATAGTTTGTTCAAGTAATGATTTGAGTATTTGATAATTTTTTAAATTAATATCTATGGATAAATATAAATATAATATGTGTGAGAAATAAATATCATTATTTTTACACATACATATGGATAATAGTTTATAAGTATCAATTTGATCATAGTCCTTTCACAATGAAAATTTACAGTCCACAAAACATAGTATTATGTGCACTATGTTCTTTACATTGAATCTTGTTTTTGAATTAAAAAGTATTGAAAAAGATTTTATAATGGTCATATAGGTTTGATAAAAAACTATTTTAAGTCAAATAGTCCTTTAAAGTTGTAAAACCTAGAAAGCCTACCCACCATGTTCCCAGATAGCAAAATATAGTCTAAAAGGATTGAGTTTCCTTGTTTATGTATGATCTAGGGGTTGTGATAAATTTACCATTGAAATGAAAGTTTTATTATCCCTATAAAGACCTATTAAAATCATTATATTGTCTTGAAACCATTGGTTAATCATTATATGTAATTTTATACAGTCTCGGCCTCTACAGTCACCTAAAACCCTGACTTTTAGGGTTTTGATCATAGAAAGAGAACTAATCCTTCAAAATGATTCAAAATTTAAATTTTTTTTGAGTATTATGGTCTTATAATATAATAAATTTGTTTAATGTCTATATCCTCAATAATCCATACTGTACTACCCTATAAATAATTAACTATCCTAAAAACCTAATGAAATAAGGGCTAAAGAAGAAAGTTGAAATTTTATGAAGAGTTAAGGACTAAAATTGGATTAAAAATAAATATTAGACAAAATTGTGCTAAAAAATAGTTTTAGGTTTGGTCAAATTATCTACATAATTTTCAAACCATGGAGCTTTGTGCATTTGGAGGGTTAATTGGAGTGTTAGGTAAGCCTAGAGGTAAAATATTTTGGTAAGTAACCTAACCCAAGTTTTTGAGTGAAGAAACGGAATGGAAAAGGGTACTCAAAAACCTATTTTTTTTACCTTTATGATATTGTGTATGAAACAGAGTAGGAAATTTAACCCTAAATAGGATTATAAGGCTTTGAAGACAAGAAGTTGACTATTGAGTGAAATGCAAGATGATGAGTGATAAAAGTGGATTGAGATGATTGAAAATAATGTGTTATAATGTTGTAACTATATTGGAAATTATGATAAATATGTAATTGGGTTTTTTTACATTTGGTTAAAATAGGCCTAGTGTTGGTTAAGAAGATTTGATAAAGATTGTAAGCATAATGTGAGAGAAGTGAAAGTTGATATCAAGCTCTACATCAGTTGGTATCAGAGCTGAAATATACCTTGGGTATAAGTAAAATAAGGATATATAATGACTTATATTTTATATTATTCAAGATTTTGTGAATATTATAGGGAACAACAAGAAAATAGACAAGGTGAGTGACAAAGTGCAAGATAGAGCAGAACAAGAGAAGGCAAGAAGTTAGTATAATTATGATAAGGTTTGATTGTTTATGATTACTTTGATAAGGTGATTTTGTTCAAATAATTTCCATTTGGTTATTGATTTGAATAAGAGGAAGGATAAGTGAGAAGTTGGAGAAACTTAATAGGTGAAGGTAGATAAAAGGATAGTGAGCCAAAGAAGCCCAAAGCCAAGAGAGGATGTAAATAATAGTGGGAGATCTTGATGGATCAAAAGAGAGAAAGCTCAAGAGAGAGCTTAAAAATATAGTGAGCAGTCCCAAGTGTGGACCAAGTAAAGAAGCAGGAGAGTCCAAGTGAGAGTCCAAAGAGAAATAAAAGAGAATAGAGGTGACCCAGGTGAGGTCAAGAATGCAAGTGTGAAAAATAACTTGTCAAAAAGAAATGAATGAAAGAAATAAAAGAGTAAATATGGGATTAATATAATAATATTACCCAAAAAAGATGAAAAATAAAGTACAAAATGAAGAAGTGGATGTGGATAATGAGATTGCTAAGTTGAGAAAAGAGTTAATAGGTATGGAAGAGATATATAGAGAGATGTTGATGGCATGTAAATTATTGTAGCCCATTGTAGCCCATGAAGACTATTGTAGCCCATGAAGAACATGACAAGTCATGAAAAAATCAAGTTTTCTCATGTGAATATTTGATCCAATTGTTTACAAGATTGTCTAATCATTTGACAATTATTTTTAGTAATGAGTATATATAAAGGTTTGTGGATAAAGTTAGTGCTTTGATAAATTTCATTGAGGAAGAAAAAGAGGACAATGGGCTAATAAGTGGATAGTAGGTCGAAGAAAATCAAAAAGTTGAATCATAAAATAGTGATCAAGAAGTTAAGAGTCAATAAGATGAGTCGTGGGAAGAAGTTGTGAAGGAATATGATTAAATATGGGAGCTATAAAAACACCCCTTGAATATGGAAGAACAATACACTAATGAGTATGAGCAGTAGGTTAAGCATCTACAATAATGTGAAGCATGCAAGGAACAAGAGGTAGTGGCATACAAGGCATACAAGGCAACACAAAAAAAAACATATATAAATGGTGAAGAAGTTAAATAAAGAGGATGTTAATACAGCTACACAATAATTCCAATATGAAGACAAAAGAGAATTTGAATAATTTGCAGATATGACAAGGTAGAATAAGCCTTTGAAGCATGCTCAAGACAATAAAGCATATGTTTTATTTAACCTCATTGTCTTATGGATAGGTATATCCATCAAGAAGTTAAGCAAGTGGAGGCCTAAATGTGGAGCCCAAGTGCATGTACAAATATATGAGAGATAAGTGAAAGAAGATAAAAAAGGAGGATCAATAAAGTACACCAACAAGAGCATATGGGAAGCATAATTTATCTTGGTAGTATGATGCAGGGGTATCCTATAAGGACCCCAAAGTGGACTCATTTTTGTTTTAATATAGTTTTGTGTCTCACAGGTGTTATAATTCTTAAGTTTTCCTTAGGTGGAGTTCAGGTAGTCTTAAGATGCACAAAAATTAGATTCTAGCTTTTCCCACCAAAAAGCCTCTTCTGAAAATTTGAAATATTACAAGCCTTTGTAAACATTATCATATTTTTTTAAAGGTGGTAAGGTGTCATAATGTTTTTTAACTATTTTAGACACTATATAAGGGTCTTAAAAGTTCATAAGTCTTATGTCATGGTTTCATATGGGTCATATTGTGTAAAATCATGAATAGTGCAATGTAAACAAAAGACCTCTCGAAGGGAAAGTTTCAAGATTCAGTTATGCACCTTTATAGGAGTTTATTGAGTCAATTTTTTTAATTTAATCCTCACCTTCCATTTTATGATTATAGTGAATGGATATTGGAAATTAAACTTGTTGAAAAGATAATGCTTGTGTTATGAGAATTCAGTGTGTCATTAATTTGCATGGTTGAAATAAAGCACTTGATGTGCATAGATAATAAATGTGGTAATAAGTTTTGTTTCATGTTTATTTATATTTTTTATGATCATATTATAATCTCTATGCCGATATAGGGAACCTTATTTTGATTTGGAGGAAGTCACTTTTGAGAAGTCTACCAAGCCTGCTAAATAGGAAATGCAACATATAGTTTATTCAAGTAAGGATTTGAGTATTTGATCCTTTTTTATATCAAGATATATGGAGAAATAGAAATGTAATATGTGTGAGGAGTTAATATCATTCTTGTTACACATAAAAATGGAGAATATTTTATAACTTTCAATTTGCTCATAGTCCTTTCATAGTGAAAGCTTACAGTCCACAAAATACAGTATTCTATACACTATGTTCTTTACATTGAATATTTTATTTGGATTAAAAAGTGCTTAAAAATATTTTATAATGGTCAAAGAGGTTGGATACAAACTTATGGTAATTCAAAGAGTCCTTGAAATTTGTAAAACCTTACCTACCATGTTCCTAGATAGCATAATACAATATAAAAAGGTTGAGTTTCCTCATTAGTGTATGATATAAGGGTTGTGATAAAGTTACCATTAAAATCCTAAAATGACCTATTAAAATCATTAAATTTTCTTGAAACCACTGGTTAATCATTATATATAATTTTATAAAGTCTCATCCTGCATAGTGACCTAAAACATTGGCTTTTAGGGTTTTGATCATAGAGAGAGAAATAAACCTTAAAAATCTATAATTTGGTGATTATTAGGGTCTTATAAGATAATACTATGGTTTCATGTATTTATACTATGGCTTAGAAGACAAGTTGACTTTTGAGTGAAATACAAGATGATGAGGGATAAAATTAGATTAAGATGGTAGGAAATAATGTGTTAGAATGTTTTAAGTGTATTGGAAATTTTGATAAATAAGGAATTGGATTTTGTTCCATTTGGTCAAAATAGGCCTAGTGTTGGTTAAAAAGATTTGATAAATATTGCAAGTATAGTGTAAGAGAAGTGAAAGTTGATATCAAGCTCTGCATCAGGTATCCTATTCAAGTCATTACTTAATTTGAAATTATGATAGGTGGAATATCTTTCACACACCTTAATCCTTCTCATGGTTTTCCTTCAATGCTCAAGTTAGTTTCTTAGTTGTCCAACTTTGATAAAAATAACTCTAGATTGGGTCTAAGATCATACCAGTCATTATGTGTGTCAACTCAGTCATCATCATTCCTCTTTCTAGTAAGTTGGATAATCTGTCTTACCTTATTTCTTATGTACTAACATAACAACTATCCTTTCTTATTGAACTATTTGACTTGGTTAACATGATGACTCCTTCCATAAGTTATTCTTCCTCTCATGCACTTCCCAACATATCCTCCTACACACTTTCCTTATAGACATATTTTTTAGACACCTTTCTTATACTCTTCTTGTAACCATCTCCTATCCCACACTAAAATCTATGTTTAGTCCTCAAACATAATGATATGATATGTGTCTATTTGGGTATTGATACCAACTTTATTTTTTGTGAAGAATACATGCCTTTTCTAATATTATGGTGCTCCCAACCTCACTAGAGATACATATACATTTAGTTCAGTGATTATATGGATAAATTAGTTACTCAACTCATCTAGATAGATATTAAGAGGTGAGTGCATCTTATTACTGAAACAACTTCTGTCACAAAGGAAAATAGATAGAATAATGGATATGAAATCCTTATTACATGATGGTGTAGAACACCTTATTACACAATGACATTAATATGGTACCCAATAAAGTGATCACCAAAATAAATTCCATTGTGCATTCATTCAAAGGGCATGATAATAAAAGAGGGATGCAATCTGTATACAATAGAAAACGTAGTTGACCAACAAATCAATCCTAGCTCAGAGAAGACAAATCACACTTACACTTATGCTTTTTGATACATTTAGACATTTAGGGTCATGACAAAGATGGATATACTAGACCTAACCATGTGGTCTCTTACCACAATATTATCAATAGAGAGAGTTCTAAATCTTCTAGTTAAGCAACACCATATAATAACCCTAGTTAGGTCCTATGTTTTCATATTCACAAATTATATGAAAATTAAATTAAAATATAATATAGTGATTACTAAATATTTTGGCACAAAGTGGGGGTAATAAACATAAAAAATTAAACATGCATAGAATATCTATACTTAATCCAATTTATAAGAAATCCCAATGCATGGGAGACAAGTACAAATACAAATCTATCTACTTTAACAAAGGATGAACAAAGTTAGGAATACTTACCTTTAAATATTAAATACTTGTGGATTTGGAATTTAACTCAAGAGAAGATGGTTAGTATCATGTTAGTTCCAAAATGAAAACAAAATGAAAGAAACACACTAACTAGCATAACATCTCTAGGCCTAGTCACTAGGGGAGATTAATGAGGAAAAACCATTTGAAAACACAACTAAAAAATGGAAAAAAATGAGAGATATGAACCCAAAACACAAATTTATTACCAAATCCTTGATTGCTCCAAAAGGCTCCTTCTTTGGCTTGTTCAGCTTGTGCTTCAAGATATCCTCAATGGAGTGAGGCTACCTTCATCTCCTCTTCACACCTTTGGCTTTTTCTTGGTTCAAAAATTTGGAATTATAACACTAAAATACAATTATTTTGGAATGATTTAAGCATTATAACTTTGTAGTATCCAAGCTTAAAATTATGGTTGTGAGGCCTCCTATTTATAGATTTTTCAAAAGGGATTGGATTAACCATGACCTTCCATCTCAAGATGAAGATGTATGGCCATGAATTAATCTAATTATGAAAATAAAATCCATAAATACCCTATTATTGATTTGGGAAGAAGGGTCATTTATGAGGTATGGGAAGCATTAATGGGGCATGGGAGGGCTTAATCCTGATATTTTATACATTTATGGCTTGTGGATACCACTCCATATAAATGATGTCAGTTGATGATGTAGTTATTCAATATCAAATTCTAAAAATAAATATTAAACAATTTTCATGGAAAATTAACTTAAGCTCTTAATTCATATTGATTATCCTTAAACATGATTTATCAATTTTAGTGCAAATCTTGGCAATTAGTGCACAAATTAATCAAATTGGTTAGAATGTCATATTATTGGCTAAAAATTTGATTAGATTGGAATTGGAAGGTTATTTTAGATGAATTGTATATGTTATCCCATTTATGAAGTTTCTAACACAAAATAACAAAGGTACGTGTCTCGTGTAATAAAATTGGTAGAAAAGAGCAATCCAGAACACCTAGGTGTGAAAATGTCATTTTGACTCTAAATGATTTGATAAAATTTAGTTGATTCATAAATTAAATTGCATCATTTAATGATAATTTTTCAAAAATTTTCACTTGAGTATGACATGTTCATATCATTTAGCATGTTTTAGTGTTTTTAGGCCAAATTGTGCATTTTTATAGAAGTTGGGCAAAAGCCTAGTTGGAGGTTATTGGTGGCCAGTTTTACGTGTCTAAAATTTACCCCCATTTGGGAAGGCATTACAAGATATAATCATAGTAATGTCTTCTCAAAAAATGAAAAGGTCCTGTATGCCTACAAATTCAATGGTAATTGATGAGTTGTATGGTGCCCCCTCAAGGGAATGGTTGGCACAAGTAGGCTGATAAACGGTCCCTAGAAGAAATAATTGAAAAAAGAATACCAAATATATAAATATGATGGGGTGAGGGTACAATGAGTTTGAAAAATTAATCAAAATCATTTAGAATACAAGTGGGATGGTGTACAATTGTTTACCCAAAGGTGATTATAAGACTAGTACCTTGATAGTGGCAATGTGGTATGATAACATAATGATTTACCCAAAGGTGGTTATAATCATTGAGAAGATGGAGATTCCCAAATTAGGATAAATAAAAAAGATAATAACATGCCCCTATTTGGGCAAAAATAAAGTAAATTTATTTGAGAACACAATGATTTACCCAAAGACATTTATAATCATTGAGAAATGTAGGTGGGATAGTGTACAATGATTTGACCATAGGTGGTTATAATCATTGGACCTTGATTATGGAAAACATGATTGATTGGCTGATGATGGAAAATATGATGTGGGTAACTTGATACAGAGGATAAATATGAATTAGGATAATTTTCTAGTAGGGAGATGCTCATCCAAACTAACAAAGGTTGAAATCATTTCATTGTTTAATTACTCTATTTAGGATATGATTGGGATTGTTGGTGTCAAGGAGATGTTGATGTTTCCCTTACTGATTAGACTACCTAAATCTAATTTTTTTTGTATAGCTTGATGATAAACATCATGATAGAACACCATGAAGACTAGGCTAAAATACACATAAGGATTGACTCTCAGAATCCAATATTCAAAGGAAAACAATGCACTAATGATAAAAACCATAATGATAATGCAAATATATTAATATATATGGATTCAAGTATAAATGCACAAGGAATCACCCAATGAATGCATATAGACTGAATCAAGGTAATAACACTGAAAGAAAATAAATAGGCATAAATAAATAACAAACAAATAAGAATAAATAATAGTTAGTCCTAAGGTGAGTATAAATAATATGAGCTAAACTAGACAAACATTGCCCCTAGAAAATAAGAGATAACTTAACAAAAAAACAAGATGGTAGGAATAGAAGAAAAGGAAGGGAGTGGATGAGCTATCTCCATATGCACTAGGAAAGAAGACACTACCTACATAGTTCTATGGACATAAATATCTAACAAAAAAATTATGCCAAATGTAGTTATCTAAGGAAATGAGAAGAAAATGATAATAGATGAATAAACAACATGATAGATTTGATATAAGAATAGAAATGGTATTGAAAAATGGTGAGTGCATTAGAAAAAGGGCCAAAAATAATGGGGAAACTAAGTGACAAGTGATTTATTTTTTACCTAGTAAGGGTTCCCAAAATCTTTAAGGCAAAGAAGTGGTCAATGTTTTTTGGTTTTTCCTAATGATTTTATAAAAGTTTTTAGAATTTTCTAAGTATCTCAACTTGATCTAAGAATGACGAGATACTAAATGGTCCAATGTCTCAAAATGGAGATAAAATTACTTAATATGCTAAAAAAATGGTGAAAGTGTGGATTAGTTTGCTCATAAAATGGAAAGAGTGTGGCTTATGTTGCTCATAAAATGATGATAGCATGGTGGAAAGGGTGATTGAGCTGACCTCAACAAGTATAAAGTCTTGCCTACATAGTCCCATGATGGGACTTCAAGTCATTGTAATTTCACCTTATAGCATAGGAATTTGACTAGTGTATTATCTAATTCAAACAAAATAGGCACATTTGGTATGATGGCATAGTATGACATAGGAAATGGCTACTTGGTACATCAAGGCATGATAAACAAGTGTTACCCCTAGTTTTCCCATAGGCAGTTATAATTAGGATACAATAACATAGGTCAATGATACTAATTTACTTATAGGTGGTTATAATTAGGATCAAAAAAATGGGTGAGAACAAAATAAGAAATGAAGGATGTAACTACCAAACTATTGTCTTACTACTTGAAAATATTGCCTCTATTTGAAATGTGTGAAATAACTACTGAAAATGAAGCTAAATCCTCTTGTTAAATGTGGTTATAGAATTAATATAATATAACCAAGGTCATAGGTAAGGGTAGGGAGTGAGAAATGAACTTAGCTAATGAGAAGGTATGGTAAAATGGACATGTGATAGGAAAAGCGATAGGTTGGTAGGATGATAAAATGGTATAGTACAAAGAAGATTGATAAAATGATACAACTTGAAACAATCCTTATAGACAATACACCAAGTCACTTAAGCATAGTACCACTTGAGGTGGATAATGTTCATTACCTCATCAATTTCATGGCCATCTAGTGTGTCAAGCTTGTATTCTCCTATTCCAAAGTTTGTTGCAATGATGAAAGAACCAACCTAGTTAGGTTTAAACTTACCTTTATGTTTCTTTTTGGCCGTGGTATTATTTTGGTTTTCTTTAAGTACAAGATCACCAAGTTAAAATTATTTATGTTTCATGCATTGATTATAGTGGCCTCAAAGTCAATTCTTATAGTCTTGGAGATTATTCACCACATCCATGCATTTCTCATCAAGTAACTCTAGTTCTTGCAAGCAAGATACATGATAGTCATTCTCATCTAGGATATGCTTAAAAGAGATGCATAGAGATGGAAACTCAACCTCAATGGGAAGGATGGATTTTATACCATAAATGAGTGAGTATGTAGTGGATCATATGGGTATATGGTGATTGCTACTATATTCCAAAAAGTCACATAATATATGAAGGTGCCAATCATGACTGACATCATTGACAATATTTTTGAGAATGTTGACAATAGTTTTGTTTGATGCTTCAACCTAGCCATTACCTCGAGGGTAATATGCCATAGAAAAGTATTGTGTGATGTTGTACTTGATACATATATTTTTTACATCCTTGTTCTTGAATGATCCTTCATTATCAAATATAATGTCAGAAGGGATATCGTAGTGGAAAATGAGATGGTTGAAAATGAACTTGGAATTTTTTTTTCCAGTCATGTAAATGAGGGGTATAGATTCAACCCATTTAGTGAAATATTTGGTGGTAGTAAGGATATGTTTTTGGCCATCGGATGAAGTGGGATTGATCTTCCTAATGAGGCTAAGTCCCCATGTATAAAATGTCCATGGTGTCAACATTGGTTTCTAATTCTTAGCTGGGGCATGAATCAAATTGGTATACCATTGACACTTACTATACTTATTTACATATGAAATTTCATATGCATCCATCATGGCCCAATAATAACCAATATAAAAGAGATTTTTGGATAGGACAACCCCACTAGTGTAGGCTCTACATACTCTTTTGTGAACTTCTCATAATGCTAACATATATTCTGCCAAATTTAAACAACAAATCAGAGTTCCATCAAAACTACAGTGGTAAAGGGTTGATCCAAGTAAGGTATAATGCATGGTTTGGTGGATGAAGACTTTGGATTGTTTTTAAGATAGGTCAAGTGGTAAAACTTCATCATGGAAGTAGTTATTAAGGTTTGAGTACCATATAGAGTTAATACCAACAATATCATAAATCATCATGATGGTTGAAGGTTCATGATCTAGTGCTAACAAGTTCTTGACAAGGAACTAATACTCTTTAGTTTTATATATTTTTTGAATCAGAGATATAATAGTGGCCATAACATCTATGGTTCTATTACTTACCCTTGGTATATGTTCAAACTGAATGTCAGTAATCTATCATTTAAGAGTGTCGATCATGGCCTTATATGGAACCAAATTGCTATCTTTGGTCTAAAAATGGTCTGTAACTTGATTAATGATTAGCTAAGAATCACCATAAACCTTGAGATGAGATATGTTCCATTGTAATTCTTGGAAAATCCCTACAATAGGTGCTTCATATTTATCCATGTTGTTACAAGGAAAACTATAATGATTTAGGGATTAGATCCCCCTATGGTGTAATAAATAATAGGCTTTCCCTAAATTCATGTGATGTGAATGATCCATAAAAATATAGCTTCTAATTCTGATCCTCAAGATTTTTTTCAATGATGGTCATTATGGATTCATCAAGAAATTAGATTTTGAGTAGCTTTGTATTAACAAGGGGTGTTTCAGCAAGCTGATCTACAAAAACTTTCTCCTTAATGGATTTTTGGTTGATGCACTCAATGTCAAACTCACTAAGAAGCATGATCCATTTAGCCATGTAGCCTTGTAAAGATATTTTATATAGTAGATACTTGAGTGAATCTACTTTTCAAATAACCATGGTCTTATTGTTTAACATGTGATGGCATAGTTTCTAAGTTACAAAGACCATAGCTAAATAGGCTTTTTCTATGGGTGTATAATTATGTCTATACATGACCAGTGTATGGCTTAAATACTACATGGCATGTTATTTTCCATTATCATTGTGTTGAGCCAAAAGTGCCCCCAAGGCATTTTCAGTAGTAGATAAGTACAACAATAATGATTTTCCTAGCATAGGAGGTAACAAAATAGGTAGATTCACTACATAATCCTTTAGCTATTGAATATCTATTTGGAAGTAATCATCCTAGTGAAATGTGAATCCTTTATTTAGAATATGCATAAAAGGATGGAATTTATTGGATAATTGTGATATGAAGCATTGGATAGAATGGATTTTACCCTACAAACTATGGACCTACTTCAAATTAGTTGGAGGTGGCATCTCTATTATGGCTTGGGCTTTGGTTGGATCAACTTCAATACCTCAATGAGATATAATGAATCCAAGAAATATCCATAATGTAACTCCAAAGACAAACTTCTTAGTATCAAGTTTGACTTTGTACTCATGTAGTCTTCCAAATATTCTATGTAGCACTATTGGATGTTCGGCACTAGTTTTTGATTTACTAAGAATGTCATCAACATAGTCTTCAAAAATGTCATGCATCATATCATGAAATATGATGGTCATGGATTTTTGATATGTGTCACCTAAATTATTAAGACCAAATAACATAACCCAATAATATAATGTTCCCCATTGAGTGGTGAACACTATTTTATGTTGGTCTTCTAGTGATATCATGATTTGGTTGTACCCCAAAAACCCATCCATTAATGAAAGCATTTCATAAACCACTGTGGAGTTGAAGATCATGTTAGTTTTTGGTAATGGAAATTCATCATTAAGGAAATATTTATTTATATCATATAAATTAGTACCAATTTTGATCCCTTCTAGCTTTTTGCTAACTAGCACAACATTGGAGATCCACTCTAAATAGTCAATCGATCAGATACATACTGCTTCTAATAGTTTTTCCAACTCTTTCTTAACTAATACAACAATGTGAGGATATATCTTATGCATCTTTTATTTTATTGGTTTGGAATCATGATTGACCATAAGGTTATGTAGAACCAAGGTAGGGTCCAAACCTAGCATGTTAGAATATGTCCATGCAAATATGTTGACAAATTCCCTCAAAAGGGATGTAAGGACTTCACACTCCTTATTAGTAAGGTAAGCACATAGATTAATCCATTTTGGGTCATATGGGGACCTGATGTTCACCTCTATTATATCTTCTACTATAAGGGTCAAACCATCTTTAAGGATAGTGGGAAATGATCTAAACTAGTTGGTAACATTAGAGTCCTTTGTTAATACTGGTTCTTCGAGTTCCCCTAGGAATGATGAATCAAAGTCTCCCAATTATTCAATCAAAATATTGTTGTTATCCAAAACTAAAATCTGATTCACATATAAGTTTATTTTTTTATTTTAGCTAAGGGTGTTCACCCACTCTCCAAAATAGGCTTCAGGATCCAACTTAATTAAGAACCCTAATTTATGGTCCCCCAACAAAATATTGTCTCTAAGGCCAAGAAAATCATAGAAAGCTTCATCATTTTGAAACTCATTAATCAACACATTGGACTCTTGTTATTCCCAATCTATCAACTAGGGATAATACAATGGTAGTGGGTTGTGATGAATGACTGGTCTAAGGTACAAATGGAATGAGTGTCAAATAAATTGGTTTTGGCTAGGTCATCAAAAATTCTATGATCAAACTCTACTTCACTATCGACATCCTCATCATTATTTGATGGTGATGGAACATGAGTAAATTATATGGTGTCACTCTTAGGTGGTTTAAATATAAGTTCATAGGGTCCTGTATATTTGGTCATGGAAATTAGCTCAAGTGTTCCCTATTGATTTAGTATGAGGCCTCCTCCTTCATAGTCTTGATTCTTCATGCTCCTATTTAGGAATATGATACTTTAAATTCTCATAACAATTGGATTTCTTATCATTATATAACCATGATTCATATCCCTCAAGAGGATCCTATTCTAGGCTAGATTCTAGTATAAATGTGACAAATCCTTTACCTTTGCCATTTTGTTTCCATTATAGATGAAGTGGCTTGGCCTTAGGTCTTCCAAAGGACTTTGGGTTCTATGGAAGGTTTGAAAGATGAAAGGTATCATGGGTTAAATACTCTCCAAGACCATTAAATGAGATGGTATAATGGTTAGATATATGTAGGAGGTGGCATGTGGGAAAGGGAATCATGGGTATTATGATCAATGCAGTTGTCATTTAATGAATCAAGGAGTATTTATTTTACCTTATCTTGCTAAGGAACTCATTAAAAATAGTAGATTGGATAATAAACTCATACAAAATATCCTTGTGGATTGTTGATGTATGTAACAAATCTAAAATGGAAATTTGTGCATGCATATTTTGTAACTATTCCATAATGTTAAATTTCTTCTCTTGGTCAGTGTTAAATGGCTCATTCTAAGGCTAAATAGTTGGTTAGGTGATGGGTGAATTGGTAGATGACTATGGTCCTAGGATGGTAATCTTCAACTTCTGAGTTATGATTTCATAATCAGGTTTAAACATAAGACCACAATTACTAAAAAATGTTGGTGATGGTGGGGGACTAGATAGGATAAGTCTTGGTTACTGGTGCACTTATGTGTGGTCATGAGGTAGTGACAAGTTATCAGTATATGGTCTAAAATTAGTGATCCCTACTTGCTAATTTGCTTATGTATAGTCCTAGGTCAAAGAAGGATTACCAATGTGATTTGGCTAAGTGGCATTGTTTAGTAAAGGTCTCGATTGATAGGTATTTAGTCTTCAATTGATGGAAATGGTATTGATTTTACCTCCTACAATATGGCTTACAACTTTATTGTAGTCATATACAACTACATGTTAGGTTTGTTGGTTGTTGCCATTTTGACCTTGGTTCTATCCATTGTTTGGTCATTGTTGGTTTTATTATTGATTCTAGTGGTTTTGCCTTTATTTTTGATACTATTAATTTTATCGATGCACTGACCATTATTGATATTTTTACTATTTTTATTGGTTATTATGTTGGGGAAAGGGGTTTTAATAGACCCAAGAGTCTGATTAGAAGTGAAATCACCACCATCTAATGTTATCTCTTTGTTATCCAACATATTCTCCATCAAATGTTTAATTTTCACACAATGGTACAAATTATATACATTAACTTGATAATATTCATAGAATTCATTTTGGTGGTACCAATCAAGATAAGGGATGCCTTGAGAATAATGTTTTGGTATAGGCCAACTAATCATATTAGCAGCAACAAGCTTGCAAAAAAAAATTCAATAAGCTCTCCAAGATCACTAAAAACGTGATGAGTAGGCATTATTCTCCTTGGAGGAGGGGTTTGTAATGATAAAACTTATTGCATTAGTTATGCAGGCTTGGGTTGTTGCACGTGTTATGTTTGTTGAAAAAGTTGTGGGTTAGAATTAAGTTGAATATGCTACATGGGTTGAGAAAATGGTGTTTGAATTCTTTAGATGTGTCATGAAATTATTACTCCATTTCTAATAACATTTTTGTTGTGATTGAATTGCCTTGGTCTATGATTGTTATTTTCTTGTGCTAGTTGTGATGCTTGTGCTTACTGGATGTTTGTTTTGGCCATTTCCTAGATTGGTACCTTGATTTTGATTTGATGAGGTGAGATTGATGATCCATTTGTTAATGAGGTATCACTCAATCAAAATACCTTTATGAATGATCTCCTTAAAGGTATGTGTATATTGTAGTTCTAGATGATAGGATATTTCACTATGTAAATTTTTAGTAAACATATCAGCTAATTATTTATCTAATAAACTATGTGTGAATCAACTTGCAAGGGGTCTCCATCACTATAGATAACTTGTAAAGCTCTCAATGACCTTCTACTTGACTTGTGTCAAGTCAACCAATGAAATCTCATGCTCAAGATTGTATGAAAAGTGATACACAAACTTATCCAAAAGATCATCAAAAATGGATACTTAATTCTTGAGAAACCTTAAAAACCACTCCAAGGCTTGTCCTTCTAGAATCTTTAGAAATAACAACAAAATGTATGTCTATATATGCCACTGGGTAACATGAAACAAATAATTTAATCAAATGAGCCTTGGGATCACCTTTCCCTTTGTATTTGTTAAATTTTAGTGGTTCATATCTTCGAGGAAATGGTATCTGAAAGTACTCCATGCTAAATGGATAAGAAAAAATATCATCCAACTTGATATTTTTAGTTTTTTTCTTAGCTTGGATGGTATCAATTGCATCCTTCATCTGTTTTGGTTCTTAGGCTAAAAAATTGGAGGGAACATTGGCTTGAGGTGGAATATTGGCATGGGTAGATGGTTGAGTGGTCACAAGTGGAGTACTTTGATCAAGGTATGATGTAGGTATTTATTGGGATGCATTGGTTTAGTTAAGAAATATACCAAGAATACACATACATGGATTAGGGTTTGATTGTTGGAATTACATGTACTGTGGTGTGATATTATAGTTTGGGTTAGGTAAGTAAGTTTGGTTTTAAGAATTTTGAGGTTGAGATGGAGGGATATGGATATACTATGCCTAATGGGATTAAATATGGACTTAATTCTAACTAATCAAACCTTACTATTGAGGGGGTTATTGTGAACCAAGACCCTATCATTGAACTAGCGGTACACTCTGCACAAAAGGTAAAGGCTACCTACTTAGAACTTGAGGAACATTGGAACCTCTTTGTTATGTTAATCCCTATTGGAAAGTTCAATCTTGTTGGAGATTTGACATATATCTTTCACCAATATTCATACACTATTAATTAGACATCATTGGGTGTTGAACTAGTATATTGGTCTACGAGGGACAAGGTATGTTCTCTGCTACCTGGTGAGGTGGAACATTGTTTTCCCCCTATTGAGGTGGTAATATATGTTGCCTCTACTACATTAGTATGTTGAATTATGCCTATAATTGGGTAATATTACTCATTGTCTATTGAGTAAGATTCATCATATTTTGTTGTGGAGGCATGGAATTGGTCGCTAGTTGATTACCTAATCTTGTTGATTAATTTCTTGAAGAAGTAATTGGTTGAGGATTAGTAGTAGTAGTTGGTTGAGGTTCAGACGTATAAACTCCTACTCCCTAATTTGAAGAACCACTCATGGTGTACATTCATTTATGTAGTAGTTGTTGGGGGTATTTACACCACTTTGGTTTGGATTGGATGTTACTTGCACATTATCCATTATATTTTTCTCACTATTTTGTGTAGAATCAGAAGACACATCTTCAATGGTTGGTATTTGAACCAAGTTATCAACCAAAGTGTTTTTATGAAGGGTTCAACATCCTGATTGTCCTAACTAGTCAAATATATTAACACTCATGTCGAAGTAACTAAATCAATGAGAGACCTATTGGACAAGGTCATTTGGTTAAAATTACACACTAGGTTCAAGTATATTTGATATGATATCTGCATTTGTACAAAGTGATCCTCCATGAGGTATTTACATTTGACACACATATTAAGGTCTTGATATGGAAGTTTAGACTAGAGATAAATTATTTCTAGAAGAACCCTATTGATTATAAATTATGCTATGAGGCATTATTACTAGTCTTGAAAAATTCTTGTGGGGGAAGTTTATTGAAAACTCAGACCCTACTTCTATAGCTCTAACCAAGATTTAATCCTTATTTTCCAACAAATGATGCTCAAATAGATAAGCATCATATGTGGATGGTGTACTAACATAGTATGGTTGTTGAGGAAAAGGTTATTCAATAGTAGGTACTATAGCTAGGTATTACTCTATTTGTGTTTGATCCTGCTCTGAGTAAGGAGGCATGTTTACCAAGTAATTGGATAATGGGTCTTGGTTCTATGCCATTATTTGAGCATTATAAGATGGATAAGCATCCATCTCATTATAAAAATTATATGCATAAGGGTATTGAACCATTTAATCATGTGTGACTACATTACTAAATCCTAGATTGTACATGAGACCACTACGAGTTTAGGAAGACATGTTGGAATCCATAGTAAATGTTTTACAACAAAAGGGAATAGAGTTATACAAACTCTAAAAAGTTGATGTCTAAAAAGATGTTCAAACTTAGTCTAACTCAGTCAAAAAGCTATATATATATATATATATATATATATATATATATATATATATATATATATATATCCAAAAAGGTTGATGCAATGACTTGTGACAAAATAAGCTAATTCCAAGTATCCAATGTTACGCGTCTCACACAAAAAGGTCAAGTAAAAGGACCATAAATCAAAATGCCAAATTCTAAGTTAAAGTGTTTCAAATTAGTCTAATATAGGAAAAACAAAATTTCTTAGGTCTTTTGGCTAAATATAGCATCAAAATTTTGGCTCAAACAAAACATGTGCTAGGAATTTTGTCCAAACAGGATCAAAATTTAGACTTTAAAAGATGAGATATTTAATCTAATAGATTTGAAACACTTTTAATAAAAACTAGGATTTTTGACTCTTGAACATAAACTTTATTGATAAGTATGAGGTATGAAACAAAAAGTACTTTGGGATAGTTTATTTTCTCCCAAATAATGCCACAAAGCTAGGTTCTTTTGATTAATAATCTAGAAAAAGGTGAATGGCATAACTGTGCTAAAGAAATATTTATAAAGGACACTCGAATTGGTTAGAATTTGAAAAGACTTGAACTCTATACAAAGAGGTCTATGAAACAAGTCTCAAAATAATTTGAGTAATGAAACAATGCTAAATAGCTCAAAAGATGTGTCAAATGTTTATTTTAAAAACTCTAAGGCAAAATGCTTCTAACATAATTTTGGAAGTGTAACACTACCCTTCTCAACTCAAATGATTTTGACACACAAATTTGTGACAAACTCTCTAAAGCATGAGTGTTCTATCAAATGTATTTAAAACAAATGAAAAAATAGGATGGGTAGTATAAAATATGGTCTAAGACTCAAATCATGAGCAATATGTAAGATGACTTGAGTCATACCAAATGATGATAATGATGTTGAGTCTAAAAAAAAACATTAATTCAAATTAGGAATTAAACTCAAGTTAAAACAAGTCAAGTGCAAAATGGTCAACCCAATTTAACATATCAATCTTTAAAACTTGGAAGAGTCTAATTTCAAATTTAAACTATCAATGAAGGACTTAAAAAATCATGGCAAAAGGTCTAGATTTAAATGGGAAACATAATTATGCCAAATTGGAAGATATGACACAAAGTGTATGATGATGATCTTAAACAAGGAAAAAGATGTTTTTCGCCTGGGCAGCATAAAGCCTCCTTGTTCAAAGAAATATGGGGATAATTATTTAGTTGCATCATTTTTATTAACACCAAATTTTGACTCCACACAAAAACCAAGTAATCTAAGACAAATATAAATTAAGTAAATAATCATCTTAAATATTAAACTAAAAAGGTATGGAAAAGTAGGGTTAACTAAACTAATTGGTTTTTTATCATTTTAGATGGATCAATCACATAAGACTTTCATGTCCAATGTGCAAAAATAAGCTCACATCATTTAGGTCCATGATACTTGGCTTGTTGTAAAAAGGTGTATCCATTTTTAAAACCACTACATTCATCACTTTCTCAATGTAGTGTGATGTCCAATGTGCTCATACATCCTAAGCTTAGCCCCATAACTAAGAGATAGTTTAACTTCTCAAACCTCCAATCCCAGTGGGGTGATCCTAATTTATATACCCCCCACCCATAGAGAGGGGTTGAAGACAATGTTGGGAGATGAATTCTTGGGTCAAGTCTTCCCTAAATAAATCATGGTTAGTAATTAAGTCCGCATCACAATCCAAGATGCATGAATTAAATGACATAATATAAAGACTTTATGGTTGCCTCAAGATCACCCAATACTATTTGTGAGTTTTTAAGGAGGGATTTAAATGATGTTATTTATATGCCTTGGAATAGGCTCAAATTATGATGAGATGGCACTTTTTTTCACCAAATTAACCTAAAAGGAATGGATGGGAGTGTATACTTGGATGTCTCTTTTCACTAAAACACACAACAATCAAGTTTGAAAATAATTAAAGTGAGGTTAATTTCGTTTCACCAAATTGAAAGTGTTTGATTAGATTCATTACTAGAACCTTGGATTTAAGATGAAAAAATGGAAATAATTTTAAACCACCCAAAAATAAGTTGGCAATTTCGATCCCAAAAGTTCCCTAAATAGGATGGATGGGAGATCATACATGCACAACTTCCTATTTAATCAAACAAGTTTAGACTAAACAAATAATGAAAATAAATTGAAAAAGCTTTGAAGTGTATTCAATTTTATAGAACTAAATGAAATGTGTGGTTTTGTTCTTTTATCCCATTAGCTTTAAGTTGTAAACTTTGAAAGAACAATCAAAACATTGAACATGAACATGGAAATTTTCCTCTTTAAACCCAAAATAAAAATACCTAATTCTTTTTAGAACATCAAAAAAGAAGTGTGAAAGTACTAAGTAAGCTTGTTTTAACACTTGTTCAATTACATCTTACAATAAAATGGTTAGCACTTCTTTTATCTTTGAAGCATTTTTCCAAGTGAAACAAATAACTTTACAAATTGAGCTCTTGAGTTGGGTTTGATTACATAGTTGAGTCATGTTGGGTTAGGTTACATAGTCAAGTTGGGTTGGTAGCTAAGTTAGGTTAGGTCAGGTTACATAGTCTAATTGGGTTGGGAGTTGAGTCAAGTTGAGTTGGGTTACATAGTTGAGTCAGGTTAGGTTAAGGTACACAATCAAGTTGGGTTACCAACTAAGTCAGGTTGGTAGTCAAGTTAGGTTGGGTTGAGTTACATAGTCAAGTCAAGTTGGTAGTCGAGTCAGGTTGATATCAGAGTCGGGTTGGTAGTTGAGTTAGGTTGACAACTGAGTTGGGTTACACATTCTTAAGAACAAACCATGACTTACAAAAAATGGATTTTTTATCAAATTTTCACCTTGTTTGCTTCTACACTCCAAGATCTTATAGGGAAGTGGTTATTAGGTTGTTTGTAGGTGCTTGATAATAAAATTCATGGGGTGAAGTACCATCAAGCATGTCATTATGTAGACTTAGAATTTGACTCAAGAGAAGATGGTTAATATTGTGTTAGTTCCAAAATTAAACCAAAATGAAAGAAACACACTAACAAGCATAACATCTCTAGGCCTAGTCACTAGGGGGAGCTAATGAGGAAAAACCATTTGAAAACACAACTAAAAAATGGAAATAAATGAGATATATGAACACAATACACAATTTTCTTACCAAATCTTTGATTTCTCTAAAAGGCTCATTCCTTGGCTTGTTCAGCTTGTGCTTCAAGAGATCTTCTTCAATGGAGTGTGGTTACCTTCATCTCATCTTAGCACCTTTGGATTTTGATTGGCTTGGATGAAAAATTTGGAATTATAACGATAAAATGAAATGATTTTGGAATTATTTAAGCATTATAACTTTGCACTATCCAAGCTTAAAATTATGTTTGTGAGGCCTCCTATTTATAGATTTTTCAAAAGTGATTGGATCAACTATGACCATTCATCTTAAGATGAAGATGGGTGGCCATGAATTAATCTAATTATGTAAATAAAATCCATAAATAACCTCATAATTATTTGGGAAGAATGGTAATTTATGAGGTATGGGAGGTATTGATGAGGCATGGAAGGGCTTAATCCTGATATTTTATGCATTTATGGCTTGTGGATGCCACCCCATAGAAATGATGTCATTTGATGATGTATTCATTCAATATCAATTTATAAAAATAAATATTAAACAAGTTTCATTGAAAATTAACTTAATATCTTAATTCATACTGATTAGCCTTAAACATGATTTATCAATTTTGGTGAAAATCCTGGCAATTGGTGCATAAATTAATCAAATTAGTCAGAGTGTCATATTATTAGCTCAAATTTTGAATGGGTTGGAATTGGAAGGTAATGTTAGATATGTTGGATCCATTATCCCATTTATGATTTTGTCAAAACAAAATAATAAACGTATGTGTCTCATGCAAAAAAATTAGTAGAAAAGAGCAATCTAGAGCACCCAAGTGTGAAAATGTCATTTTGACTCAAAATGATCTGATCAAAGTTAGCTTATTCATAAATTTCATTACCTCATTTAATGATATTATAGCTAAAATTAACACTTGAATATGACAGGTTCACATCATTTAGCATGTTTTAGTGTTTTTAGGCCAAATTATGCAATTTTTATAGAAATTGGTCAAAATATTGGTTGGAGGTTATTGGTGGCCAGTTTTAAGTGTCTACACTACCAAGCCTCAATCTCTCCCTTGGCCAAGGTGATTCAAAAGAGGTTATTGTGGTATGGAAGGATAAGTTAGACCTAAGCTACACAAATTCTTTATGCATCTAAAAAACTTATCCATAAGAAAAATTTTGTATCTCCAAGTATATTATTAGAAACCTAAGCAATGTTCCTCGATTAAAATGGTGGATAAATAGATTCAAAATGTATTATTCTTATTCTTCTCTTATTAAAATGGTATAAAATATGTGTATATATAACTATATATAACCCTAAAACTTTATGAAAGTTTAGCCAATAGAGTTGGCCCAATTGACCCTGTTAGAAATAAAAATAGTTAGGTCTAGTCTAAGTTGACCCAAGTCAACTTAGTCCTGTAACGTTCTCAACCTCAAAATAGAGATGGCCTAGGATGACTTAGTACTGTAACATGCTTAACTCTTAGAATAGAGTTAACCTAGGATGATTGAGTCTATAGATGGCAAAAGAAGGTTTTGGCTTAGTTAGGGGCTAAAAATACATAGTATAAATATAGAATAAACATAAGTTGACATTTAAACATGGACATATAGTTTATTATAATTCAATTTATATTTTATATCTATAATTTCAATATTTTTAAGAGTGGTTTTGGACCTCTAAGATATATAATACAAATTTTATATTTTAGAGGGTCCTATTGGATTTCAGATTCAACCATATTTCAAGGTTTTAGGATATCAAACTTTTCCATATTTCAATATTTTAGTATTTCAAGGAGGTATCATAAGATGTAAATAGATAAACACCATAACGAAGTTGGATAAATGGTAGGAATGATATAAATCCATAATAATCTTGTGAAGCACTAATGGTTTACCCACCCCTTTCCTAGTGTACCCTTCAAGGCATGCACTCTAAGAGATTGAAATTCAATAGGTTACTACTAGAGATAAAGTTTTATTAAGTGATAAAGATAATAAAAATATTGTTTATATATGCCCCACTCGAAGCTCATCACATGTCACATGAGTGTAACATGGGATGGTGTTTCGATAAATAACATGGAAACACATGAAAATGTGATAAACAAAAATGAAATACTAAAAATAATGCTTAAATGAAATAAAAGTAACTAAAATTATGATATACATACCTTAATTTACCTTTCTGCTGAATGATTGCATGTAAATATCCTAGACTTAATCATCGAAGGTGTAATACTTGTATTTGAGAAACCCTAAAGATGCAAAACTAGCAATAAAAATAATGTATGCATATATAGGATGGTTAAAATAGAAATGACTAACTCTCAAAACTAATTAAATTACTTATAAAATTTGGAAAAATAGGATTGTTAAGGCTTGGTTAGAAATAAAATATCTATAAATGATAAAATGATGGCAAATAAATTTATAAATAATTGGAGAATACACTGAATCACGTTGGAAAGAATTTAAAATATAAATGGAAAAAAATAATGTAGAACATACTAAATGATGTTGGGAAGCATGTAAAATATGAATGAAAAATGAAATATCAATGCAAGAAAACTCTAACAAATATTTGTAAGATAAACATGTCAAATCAAACATAAATAAATCACAAATGATTTAAAATGAAATTTAAATCAAGATGCAATACAAGTATGTCAAATGAATATGAATGAATCATAAATACATGAAAATTAAATGTAAGTCAAGATGTAATACAAACATGAAGAAGTCATACATAAATAAAAACATGTATGTAAAATATCCTATTTAAGATAAGTGAAGTCCACAAAAATAAAACAAGAATATGATGGATAAATGAAAATAGAAATATCTAAAGGATGAAAACTCAAACTTAGTGCTTGTTCTAAGATACAACATAAGAAAACACAACCACCTAATGACATCAATAGGATGATAATGAGATGCTGTGGTAGGCAAATGTGAAGGGATGTTTGTGAGGAAACCCTGGTCCTAAATAAGGTATTAAAATGCAACTCACAAACTATAAACCAAGAGGCATAATAAGGAAAATGTGATCAAGGATGTGATCATAAAAAATCAAGATCCAACAAATGGAATATAAGGAAAACATGATGTAAATAAGGAATTTGAGGTACCACATGGGTGATGTGAACATCCTTATCAATAATGAGACTTACTAAGAAAGTGAGAAAGGCTAAGAACTATCAAAAACAAGGACTTAGGACACTTTGACTAATTAACACAAATGTTGGGCTAATAAGTGAAGTACATAGATTAACCCATGAAGGCTATATACAAGAAAATTAAAATAGACCTACCTTCCCACAATATGTTCCCCATTCCTTAGGATCCCTTATAGATATTTTGATCTACTACAAATATTAGGTACTTGTGTGAAAAATTAGGTGGCACTATAAGTATATGATATAATGAGACCTCCTACCCTAGTCTACTAGCTTACCACACCCCAATGGACCTCAACTATATCATGAGGCTAACTATGGAGTTTGAGATTTGACTAAGATAGGATATGTTCCAAATATAGATAATGTTTTTTGGTATGATATAACATTTTAATATATTTTTTTTTCCTTTTTACATTTCTTTTTGTTTCTTTTACGGTTTGGATTTTAACTCTTTTGTATTTTTCTATTCATGTTCCTCTAGATGGATTCATATAACCAGACATGAGTGAAATAGGTGAAAAACACAATAGAGATTACACTTGGTTACTAGATAAAAGGACATAAAGACCAAGGTGTTTAAAGACTCTTATACATTCCCACAAGTAAGAGTGTAATCTCAAATTTGACCTATGTGTGCCTCAAATCAAAGGAAATAAAGGAAATATGGGGACCATAAGATATTCATCCATGTAATAAGTGATACACTAATGAATATGCCTATATCTAATCTCAAGGAGGTAAAATAGTTATATGAATGGGATGGGGCTAAGCTATGATATTCATGTCACTAAGAAGCCATACTAACCTACAAGGGATCTAGCACAATCACCGATGAAAGTAGTAGTCATCTCAAAAGAGGGGAGAATGTTTTAATGTGGTAATTTATGAAGAAAGATTTATCATATCCATGGTATTATACTAAAAATCACATGGTGAACATCAATGAAGATAATGTTAAATAAGGGGGAAAATAATTATAAATATAATAAAGAAAGAATGACATAAAAGGATAATAACAAAAGAGATATCTAAGAGATAAAATCAGAACAAATGTCAAATGTAATGTGTAATAAAACCAAACAACCCAAAAGAAATAATTGGGATAGTAAAATGTGTTTGTGAGGAAGACTTAGTCCTATCCAAGGTTTTACAATGAAACTCACAAACTATAAATTGAATTAAAACCAAAGAATCCAATGGAAATAATGGTGCTAGTAAAATGTGTTTGCAAGGAAGACTTGGTCCTATCCAAGGTATTACAATGAAACTCACAAACTATAAAGTGAAATAAAATTCACAAAAATAAAGAAACATAATACAAACATAATAATAAAAATATATGTTAATGTATATATCAAATATGAACATGTGAAATACAAGCCTATGTGTTTTGGAAGGTTTCTTGAAGTTAATTTTTTTTGTTATTATGCAATGTAGAATAAGAGTGGGCATCATCAGATGCCCTAGTGGGTAATTTTATGTAGGGATGGGAATCACAAGATGATATAAAATTTTAAGTGATATTTGGATGGGCATCAAAATATTCCCCAACATGTGATATAGAGTGAGATGAAATTGAACCATTAGAATTATTTGCATTGGGTTGGTATATGCAGTTGGAGATGTGTAAATGTGTTTGTTTGTTAGATTTTAAGGGTGTTGAAATTGAAGTATGATTTATAGGATAAGTATGAATAGGTATATAATGAAAATGAGGAACATGTATGATGCACTTTGGAGTAGGATTTTGAAATAAGTGATTCTTTGGTTCATTTGACCTAATAGTTTGAGGTTTGACAAATACAACCACTAATTTAAAGTTGTTCATTTTAGATATCCTTTCCTTATTGGTATAGTAATATGGATCAACTATGGTTTGGACAAACTTAAAATATGAGGTGGAGGTTTGGGATAATTTTTTCTGATCATTAGGTAGCTGATAGTGATGTGATTATGATTCTTTATATTGGACTTGTGAGGATTGAAGATAGTCTTGATAGCATTATTTTGTAAGTGCATCAAGAATATTGAAATGTGGACCAAGTAAAGAAGAAAGAATAAATTTATCAATATCATGACAAGTCTCATGTGAATGACCTATATTAGTATGTCATCAAGAAAACTTATCAAGATTGTACCATTTTGGAGGAGGTTTGGAAGGATCAAAGCTAGAAGGTGGAAATTTCATCAAAAATGCTTCTAGACTTAAATAAGGGTAGGTTGGGGAGGATTTTATTAATCAATGTTATGAGAAAATTATTTGAAATATTCCATAGTATTTGATTTAGGTGATTTAAATTACGTCATAAGAAGGTCTTGCCATTTTTCTTGGTCTAAGGCTTCTTCTAAAGTTTTGGGGGAAAAATATAAACTTTGTATTGAAGAGGAGATTTAAGATTGGTAACAAATAGTTTAAAAGAGTATAATCATTCATGTTATGGTCCACTTTGTGATCTAGAGACTTCCATAATTTGATGAAAGTGTGAGCATATTCGTTAGGAAGTTTCTTGGCATTGATGAAATGGCTAAGGTAATTATTATGAAGGTCATCATGTTGGAATTCCTTCACTAGAGCATTTACTAAATATTATAGTTATGGGATTGAATGTCTAGGAAGTTAGTTGTACCATTCAAAGGCATCACCAACTAAGGTTTTGGCTAAAAGTTTGATGGTAGAAAAGGTGTTAGTTTGGACCCATTCCTTATAGAGATTACCAAAATATTTAAGAGAGATAGTGGGATCTTTAGTTACATCATATGTTATAGTTGGAGATGTTTAAAATGTCTATGGATGAAATTAATAGAGATAAAGGTTCATTCTAAAGATGTTGAAGAATTTTATTATGCATGATTAGTTGAGGGATGAGGTTCCCATTTGCATCTCTAAGAGGAGGGACAAAATTTTGGTTTAGTTGATTCATGATGACTTGATTTGGTTGAATAACCATTTGTAAGAATGGATATTACATTTTCATCATTTAGTAATGGTTAGTTATTTCCACAACACTCATTTGTTGAATAATTTGATAAATAATTTGAGTTGTATTAATGGGAGGAGTCAGATTGCTAGTGGTAGGAGGTGAAATGTTAGTGTTGTTAGGAGGAACATTCCCTATATTGGTAGTGTGATATGGATTTTTAGGTGGAGGATTCCTAAAATTGGTAATAGGAGGAGGACTAAAATGAATAACCTCAACTATATTATATTGTGTAGTAATTTGTTTTAGATTAGGAAGACATAAAAGAATAAATTGAATAGTTTCATCTGAAGTAGTAAAATAAGTGAGGTTTTAATATAAATCCTTAATTATGTAGTGTTATTGACTAAGTGGATGTTGAAAATATGGCATCCTTATGAAATAAGACTAAAAAGATAAAAATTGTAAGAAAATTGTAAGTAATTAAGTTGAATAAGTTGACTTAGTTATGTGGAAAAGCTAAGCAAAAAAACTTGTAATAGACTAAGTTGACTATGTTCTGAGGAAGGATTTTTTTTAAATATGATAAATTGTATACAACTAAAAAAAATTGAGAACATAAGTAACTTAATAAATGTGTTTGATCTAATTTTATCACACAACATAGACCTTGTACCAACATTGGCTAGTACATGGTTTGTAATACAAAATATAATTTTCAAAGAGCAAGAAACAGAACTAAAATGTAAATGATAATCCACGTGGTCATTTTTGAATGTTGTTAGGTTATAATAAATTTTGAAATGAATGTGATAGTGAGTTAGATTTAATAAGAAACTATCAAAGTAATCTATAGATAGTTTTAGGTAGTTTAGGATGAAATGGATATGTATTGGTGAGGGTATGTCTTGGTATTGGGGCCTACCCCCTCACTACACAATCCCATAGTGATAAGGGTGTCAGGTGATTTACCAATAAATACCATCAACCACATATTTGTACTTAGATAGAAAACCAAGTCAACTTCCCCCTTGGTGTTGAAATCCAAGTCTATAGACCTTGGAAATAAATTATTTAATGCTATTTGGTGTTAAGTGATTTGGAAGTGTGTGAAAAAGGAAAATAGTGTGAATAAATTGGTAAATTAAAAACCTCTTATTTAGTTTATGTTTGTTACTCTAAGAAAGAAAGAAACAAAAATGAAAAGTGAATTAATTTACTAGCAAGACATGTTAATTAATTTTTTAAATAGTATAGAGTTATTTTAGGTGGCATTATATATAAACATTCCAAAACATATTCGACAGAGTCATTACTACTTGTAAAAGAAAGATACAAAAGAATAAAATAGAACTAGTCGACTATGTCTTTTAGAAATAAATCAACCTACAAAATTGTGTTGACTGGGTTGACCCTATTCACTGTAGGGTTATAGTTTTATATACTAAAAACTTTAAAAAATAAGACTAAAATGAAAAATAGAAATGATTAAGAAGGTAAGAATGAACCTAATAATTTTAAAGATTCTAAATTTGCTATATTTGTATACTTAAAATATTCTAACATAGTTAGTTATGTCAGCTATGTTTGTAAAACTGGCTAACAAAGTTGATTATTTGTAAAAACTTCTAATAGAGTCAACAATGTTGACTTTGTTTATAAAACCTATTAATAGAGTTAGTTGTGTCAACTATGTTTGTAAAATCTGATAATAGAGTCAACTATGTCAACTATGTTTATAAAAACTACTAATAGAGTCAGTTATGTCGACTATGTTTGAAGACCTATAAGTAGGAAGAAAATTGAGTTGATTGAGCTAATCTAGTTACGTATATTTGAAGAATATTTGCATAGAAAGAATAGAGTCATTTTTGAGTGACTATAGTAAACCTACACATAAAATGTTAGACTATATTGATAGGCTCGATAGAGTACTACAACAATAAAAATATATAATATGATAATAAAATGAATACATGAGATAAAACCTACAAGGTTTTAATTCATGTTGGTTTCACCAAAATGTATACAATGGAAAATGTAGTTTACCTAAAAATCAATCCTATCTCAGAGAAGATACATCAAACTTATACTTCTACTTATCGATACATTTATATATTTAGGGTCATGACCAATATGGATCCACTAGACTTAACCAAGGGGTATCTTACCACAATAATATCACTAGAGAGGGTTCTAAATCCTCTAGTTAAGAAACACCATGCAATAACCCTAGCTAGGTCCTATGTTTTCATATTCACAAAGTATATGCAACATAAAGTAAAATATATTTTAGTGTTTACTAAAGCTTGTGGTACAAAGTGGGGGTAATAAATATAAAAAATTAAACATGCATAGAAGATATATACTTAAGCCAATGTATAATAAATCCTAATGTATGGGAGAGAAGTAAAAGTGCAAACCTATCTAATTTAACAAAGGATGAACAAAGTTAGGAATATTACCTTTGGAGATGGACTTTCGAGCCTTAATCTCTCCCTTGTCTAAGGTGATTTTCAATAGTTTGTTATGGTATGTAAGGATAATAAATATGGGTTATCCCTAAGCTACACATCTTCTCTATGTATACATAAGACTTCTCCATAAGACAAGATCTATATCTCCAAGTGTAGTAATGGAACCCTAAGCAATGTTCCTCAATTAGAATGGTAGAGAAGTAGATGCATAATATATTCTTCTTCTCTTCCTAAAAATGGTGGAAATAGAAGTGTATATATATTTGGATCTAACCCTAAACCTTTTCAAAATTTTAGTTGATAGAGTCAGCCCAATCAACCCTATTAGAAAGAAATATAGTTAGGTCTAAACTAAGTCAACCTAGGATGACTTATTCCTATAATGTGATCAAATCTCAAAATAGAGTCATTCTAGGTTGACTTAGTCATATAACATAATAAACTCTCATAATAGAGTTGGCCTAGGATGACTTAGTCTGTAGATGGTAAAAGAAGGTTTTGTCTTAGATAGGGGCTAAAAATAGGTAATATAAATATAAAATAAACATAATTTAATATTAAGACATGGACGTATAGTTTATTAAACTTTAAGTTATGTTTTATATTATATAATTTTATGGTGTTTGAGAGTAGTTTTGGACCTCTATGATCTATAATGAAAATTATATATTTTGGAGGGTCATATTGGATTTTAGACTTAGCCATATTTCAAGGTTTGAGGATTTCAAACTTAGCCATAGTTCAAGATTTTATGGAGGCATCATAGGAGGTAAATATATATACATTGTAAGGAAGTTGGAAAAATGGTAGTAATGATACAAAGCCACAAAAATCTTGTGAAGCAACAATGGTCTACCCACCCCTTTCTTGGTACACTTAGAATGATTGAAACTCGATAGGTTCCTACAAGAGAGAAAGTGTTAGTAAGTGGTAAAGTTAATAAAACTATTGTGTGTATACATACCCCACATAGACCATCATGCATTTTTACTTGTTTAAGGATATATTTCTTAGAGAGTTTGATATCCTTGAGTTAGATTAGCAGAGCATCATTGTAGTGAAGGAGATCAAACAAGAGATAAGAGATATAATTCACTCCTTTCATGCCAATTTTACAAACTTAATTTATAATTTTTCCTATGTGTTGTACCTAGTAAAACATGATCAATGGTTTGTATTATGAATCTATATCCCAATTTGGTGTGTTCTCACAATGTAGACCTTTGTTGATCCATAAGATATGTTAGAGGCCAAACTTCACCTAGATATAGATAATACCATGAGAGTAGGAGACAATATAGACATAGTCGTGAAATTATATGCCCTGGAAATGAAGTTATAATATATTTTGGTTAAGTAATCACAAGGAACGTGACCTAATTTATAGTGTTTCAATTACAGGGAAAAGGGGTATAATTAGAATAATTACCCTCGAATAATCATGCATGTCCTGAATATCTCCTATGAAGTCTACCATGAGAACCATGAGATCTACTTGTTCCCTCTTTTAAAAATGCATGAATAAGACTAAGGAGTCTCTATATTATAAATTTTATGATGCCTTCACCCAAAATACAGATAATTTTTAGGTGATAGATGAGTTCTACTAGGCTCAGGAGTGAAGCACCCAATAATTTTCTACATGACCTTTAAGGTATAGGACAAATAACTTGGGATATGATTATCCCAAAAAATAATATTACATGATCTACCCCATTAGAGTTAGAGGTGAATGTATATTCACACCACACTACTAATA
Organism: Torreya grandis; assembly: GCA_037957365.1. Lineage (NCBI taxonomy): Eukaryota > Viridiplantae > Streptophyta > Pinopsida > Cupressales > Taxaceae > Torreya > Torreya grandis. Next base: position 459,597 of record JARHVA010002861.1, read on the forward strand.
CAAGTTTGGTTCATGAGACCATGTTTAATGAGACTAACCCTAACATATTGTGTGAACTTATTATTTTGGTACACACCTAGTTGAGGAATACCCTAATTCTATATGAGGATAAAAAATAAAGGTATTTTAGATAATAATGTTGGAATGTTACACTATTTTTAGAATTCAAGACTATGAAGGTGATAAAAATAGAGGAACAATGGGCCTCATGTCCCAACTTTGTCCCAATATAATGAAATAATTACACTACACAAAAAAGAAACATAATGAACCATCAATATGAAAATACATTCCTAAAAAATCAATACCTACTACATCCCCAAGAGTAATATATGCATCCTTCTAGACTGAAGTGTTGAGTCATGCCTTAAGTGTAATCTAGAGGCTATAGATAGAACTTTAACTCACTTGAAAGTAAGATGAGGATGCCCAAAGGAAACTCAAGATTAATAGAAGCATGAAAAAAAATAACTAAATTTATATCACTTATAACATCAAGATATGGTGCCCATGATGAAAACTATGTTGGTTACTAGTAAGAAAGAACAAGAAATCATTATGGAGAATACAGGGTGTGACCAAGAGCTACTCATTGATGTAGAAATCAATGGATATTTTGTCTATGATGTATTAATAGATACAAGAGCTAAATTAAATGTCCTCATGTTACATTAATGGTTAAATATGGGAAGTACCCTATTGAAACCATCACCTCACATCTTGATTATGGATGATAAGACCAAGGCATAACCCATTGGGTTATTAAACAATGTTGTCATTGAGATTTAATATGTCAAGTTTAGTGATAAGTTTGAGTTTATCAAGTTTTTAGAAGAAGATAACTACCACACATTATTTTAAGGCATTTTTGTTACACAAATAATGTGTATTTGAGTTTTAAATAATGGTACATAATTATTGATAATGGAAGTGAGTGTGTGGTCATCTATTTTGCCATTGATCCTAGGATTATGTAAGTTATACTAGCCAATCCATCCCATAATCATTAATCATGTGATGTTAATACATGACCATAACCTGACCATTGCTATGATAAAGCTGCTCAATAACGATGTGGGGAAATACACTCCAACCCCTTGTTTTAACCTACACATAACACAATGGGCATAAAAGTCACTCCTATACCTCAAAATAAATTGAAATGATGTAGTAGGATGAAGATTAAAATAAGGAAACACACCCCTTGTGAATAAAATTATATCCCATTGGGATAGTATACTTAGACCTAACTGATGAAAGTTTTAAATAATCTAGTGCCCACAGTCCCATGCTCAACAAAAGTGACTACATATCAATTAGCTATGATGATGTCATTAGGTCTCAAAAGAAGGAATGACCCCATGTAGAATTTATATACACATAATATTTTCATTAAATTTACTATTTACTAATACTTTCTCTCTTGAAGGAATGTATCAATTTTTAATCTCTTTGAGTGCACACATTAAAGGGTGTACTAGGAAAGGGGCAGGTAGACCATTGGTGCTTCAAAAGATTTTTGTGGCTTTATATCATTCCTACCATTTGTCCAACTTCCTTATAGTGTCTATATATTTACCTCTGATGTCTCCCTAAAATCCTCAAATATGTTTAAGTTTGAAATCCTAGAACCCTGAAATATGGATAAGTCTGAAATCCAATAGGGCCCTCCAAAATCTAGAATTTGCATTATAGATCCTAGAAGTTAAAAACCACTCTCAAACATCATGAGAGTATAAATATAAAATATAACTTAAAGTATAATAAACTATATGTCTATGTTTAAATTTTAACTTATGTTTGTTTTGTATTTATACAACCTATTTTTAGCCCCTACCTAAGCCAAAACCTTCTTTTACCATCTACAGACTAAGTCTTCCTAGGCCAAATCTATTCTGAGATTTGAACATGTTACAATACAAATCAGGCCTAGGTTGACTCTATTTTGATGGTTTATCACATTACAAGACTAAGTTGGCCTAGGTCAACCTAGTTTGGATGTAACTATTTATTTTTCTAATAGGTTTGATTGGGTTGACTCTATCAGATAAACTTTCAAAAAAGTTTAGGGTTAGGTTCATCTATATATACACATCCATTTATACCATTTTTAGAAAGATAATAAGAATAATAATATGTTTCAAATCTTCTTATCCACCATTATACTTGAGGATCATTACTTAGGGTTCTAATAATACACTTGGAGATATAGATCTTGTCTTGTGGATAAGTATTTTGGATGCATAGAGAATTTGTGTAGCTTAGGGATGACTTATCCTTACATACCAAAATAACCGATTATGAAGGACCTTGTCCAAGGGAGAGATTGAGGCTTGGCAGGTTCATCTTCAAAGATAAGTATTACTAAATTTGTTCCTCCTTTATTAAAGTAGATAGCTTTGTATTTGAAATTTTCTCTCATAGATTATGATGTCCTATACACTGGATTAAGTATAGATATTCTATGCATGTTTAATTTTTTATTTTTATTACCCCAAATTTATGCCACAAGATTTTATGATCACTAGATTATATTTTACTTTACTTTAAATATACTTTGTGAATATGAAAATATAGGACTTATCTAGGGTTATTTCATGGTGTTACTTGACTATAGGATTTAGAACCCTCTCTAGTGATATTATTGTGGTAAGAGACCCTTGGTTAGGCCTAGAGGATCCATCTTGGTCATGATCCTAAATTTATAAATGTATCAAAAAGTGGAAGTGTAAGTTTGATTTATCTTCTCCAATATAGGATTGATTTGTAGGTCAACTACATTTTCCCTTATATACAAACTTCATTCCTCTTTTATTGTAATTCCCTTCGAATGATTACACAATAGACTTCACACTAGTGATTAATTTCTTGGGTAACATTTTCATGCCATTGTGTAATAAGTAATTACACACCATTAATAAAGATTTCCTATCCATTCTTTTGTCTATTTTACTTAGTGATATAAGCTATTTTTGGTAATAATATTCACTCGCCTCTTAATATCCATATAGGTGAGTTGAGAAAGGAATTTATCCATATAGTCACCACACCAAATGCATAATTATCTCTAGTGAGGTTAGGAGCACCATAAAATTAGAAAAGGCTTGTTTACTCTACTAAAAATAAATTTGGCATCAACACCCAGAAAAACATATATCATGATATCACTATGTTGGAGGACTAGACAAAAAATTTAGTGTGGGGTAGGAGATGGTGCCAATAAGAGGAAAAGAAAGGTGTCTGACAAAGATATCTATAAGGAAAGTGTCTAGGATGAGATCTTGGGAAGATCATGGAAGGAAGAATATCATGTGGAAGGATTTTCCATGTTGTCAAAGTCAAAGATTTGAATAGGAAAGGATACATGTTACATTAGTACACAAGGAACAAGGTATGATTGGTTAGACAAATTGGTGGAGAGAGAAATGATGATGACTAAGTTGATAAACATTTGGACTAACATGATCTTAGGCCCAATATAGATTTATTTTTATTAGAGATGAATAATGAAAGAAATGACTTAGCCACTAAAGGATAAACATGAGAAGGATTAAGGTTTATGAAAGATCTGCCACCTATTAGAATTTCAAATTTTAAATCATGACTTGGATAAGATACTATATGCATAGGAAAAAATAGGTGAAAATATGGATAAGTGTTAACCTATCATGCAAATCAACCTATCACTCTTTTTGAGCCTATATATATGAGTGGACATATGACACTATAAAACTTGCCAAATTAGGAGAAAAAGTGATAAACTTCTAAGAAATTAAAAAGGTAACCTTAAATGGATTTATATCAGAGAGAGTAGATAAATAAAAATAAGTAGGAGGAAGGAGGAAATTAGACCAAGAGGGTCAAAGATTTAGAGGTTGGATAGGAGGACCTGGAGACATGGAGCCTAAGGTAGAACACTTCCCTATTGGTATAACTCATTTGATCTCAAAGAGGATTAAAAATCAAAGATCCCTTTTATGTCTAGATACTTTAGGAAAACCAAATTCATATAGGTAGGAGGAGAAAAAATAACCCCTTTGACTAAAGGGAAGAACCAATTAGAAGATGAATCAAGATAAAATCATGGGCCTCTATCACATGTGTATGGGTAAAGGCTAGACAATGTTGAAGAAGATGTGGATGTCTCAAGAGGAACCCATGAATGAACCCACTCTAGAATAAACAAAAAAATATTGAGAGGTTGACAATTGTAGCTCGACACCAACATGAATTGGTAGCATCCTATACCCAACCAATGCATGGTAGAAAAACTTGTCTAAAATATAGAGAGACTTTGAATGACGTATATGGTGGTGAGGTAGAGTATGAAGTTGGTGGAATTACCCACTACCATTCTAGGTAGTTTCTCACTAGGCCTATTTAAGGATCAGAATAAGTCGTGACTAAGAAGGGAAGGATCAATTTGTTTAGGACCTATCCCTTGAACCTCTCATCTTCACTTGATAATTAATACCCCTCACTAGAAGTGATAATTAGATGGATGAAGTTTACTTATCTAGATCTAAAAATCTTAGATCTTTGAGGCATGAAGAACATTTTGGTTGATGGATATTGGTTCAAAATATCCTACAAAGAAAATGTAATAGGGTGAAGATAGGATACCTAGGTACCTAGGATAAGATGGAAGGAGGATCCATCAGGTGATTGAGGTGACAATAATGTAGCATATTATAACCCACTAGGTTATATTGGAAGAAAATCAAATATTTGTTGATTTATAATGTAGAGGATAAGGTGGTGTTGCATGTCTTAAAAAATTACCATCACCAAGAGATGAGGGCTTAATCCATGCACCAATCTCAAAGTACATTGACCTATAGAAAGGATCGAAAAGAGAGCTAAAGGAATTACTCCCCAAGATAGGGTCAAGATCAATTCAAGAAGGCATGTAAAGATGTCATCAAAAATAAGGGAAGTATCTCATGAGGATTCATTAAAATAAATCTTAAATAATTGTGTAGTCCTAAATGAAGTAGTTTCCTATGAACAATCTTTTAAGGAAACTAAACTACATAAGGTAAGCAGAAGAACAAATCATTATCTGAGGATAGACAACTAGTTTGTTGTGGGTTGGTATTGACCCCAAAAATTGGCTAAGTACTAGATAAACACACATTTGTGTGCTTCAAGTGAGTTCAGTTCCACTAGATGAGAGGTACACACAATTGAAACCACATAACTTGCATGCATAACTTAAATTAAATTTATAATAAATTAGGTGTCTTTTATTAAAACCATGTCAATGTATGCTACATGACAAAGTGGCAAGACTCAAGTAAAAGTAGTAATGTGGACCCATGAACCATAGAGGAGATTAAAGGGGAAAGTGATAAGTGGATTTGGCTAGCTATGAATCATGACATAGATTTATAGTAGTATAAAGGTGGACAACATGTTAGTTATCATTGAGCTATGTTGGCATTTCAAATATGGGCTTAGTAGATAATTTTTAATATTGGTAAGAAAAAACGAAATAAAAAATCAACCTATTGAAAAGGAGGACAATGGATCGCTAAGAAGGAGAAATGGAGTGATGAAAAGTGGAAATGGAAGTCATTGGCCTAGAGGAGATTAGACCAGAACAAAATAAAGGAGAAAGAAACTAGAAATAAGAAGGGTATATGAAAATAAGGTAGCTTAGGAATACATAATGTAGGTCCTTGGTGTGAGGTTTGTCTAATATAATGTTCTAAACCCTATAGATTTTAATCTTTAATGTAATGATTGATATTGATTAATAAAGTTGTTTCTTTTATAATTAGACTTCAAAGGATATTATCCGAATGATGTTGTGTAAATGGATTTATGAAATTTTCTTTAAAGTTTATATCTAACAAACCCTTTTTCCCCTTGATACTCTTCCGACACAAGACCATTTATAATCTCAAATGTTTCTACCCTAAACACACTTAGACACCCTACTTAGTACTAAATAAATCACCATTATACATAACTAACCCAACCTATCCCATATCCTCTCTCTCCATGCCTTAAGTGACTATGTATGGATCAATCCTTGTATTATATGCTAGTATGGGAGATTAGAAGGGTAATATAGTGATCATGGTTTCACTCCTTTGTGACATAACCACCAACATGTGTGAGTGATTGAGGAGAGGGCCCTCCACTACTTGTGGGCACATGAGGTCCTAGCCTAAACTTATAGTGACTTGTATCAAATCACATCTCTAGGAGATTTATTTATCATCCATATCACACTCCTCATGAGTTTTTATATGATATGATGCTTCCTTATCATATATGACTATCAATTTGAGATGATTGGGCCATCCAGGCCTCTTGATGGATAAATGTGGAACCATTTTGGGAATTGTACCAAGTAGTTGGAACTTTAATAGTATTTTATTTATTAGCCATGTCATATTAGGGTATGATAAAATAGTTTGTTTTCAAGGCCATATACCTTAGAGAAAAACTAGTAGCTACATGGGTGAGATATTATCTTCTACTGGTGGAGGTATACCCAATAGATAGGGTATCTTTGTAGTTTGAGATGCCTTATGTGAGAAACATCCCCATGCCTTTAGTTGTATACAAACATATGATGGATGCCAAAGTAGGGATATTAGGGAGATTGACATGACACATGGTAGTATCAAGTGTACCCATCACATGGGTTTCCTAGATAATATGTGTTTAAAAAGGACCTCCTTAACATACAGTGAGAAGAGGAGGAGGATAGGCATTGATAACAACTTTTATATCATATATGATGGGTGGACAACAAAAATAAGTGGTTCTTCCACCACCACCACCATAATAGGGTCTGATATATAAGCAACCATGTGAAATATTAGGAGAGGATACTAAGTTTGTTGAGATGGATGAGGAGGGTGATGGGGAGGATAATGAGTACAGTGATGAATTTGATCTTGACTGGCATGAGGATAACCTAAGTAAACATCTCACTCATGATTTCAACTTCTTAGATATTTATTTTTAGCATTATTACTTATTTTATTTATCTCCTTGATTTTATATGACTAGATCTGATGTCAATTTTTATTTTTATTTATAGATACATTGATGGGTTGGTATACCCTAATCAAGGACACCTTGATCAACCTTTTTCATCTTGGGATTGATCAAACCATATATTATCTACTAGCGGATCTTGTATTTCCTACTAGGATAGGCAAACACAATATTTTATTTGACCTGACATATCATTAATATGTGACTATAGATATTATGAGGGTAGAGAAAAATAGTTTGGATCATGAGCCACCAGGGAAAAGGCTCAGGTGAAGGATTTAACATATGCTTTGAATTTTAGATGGGGTTAGGATTTTTTTGAGTTAATAGAAAATATGTAATAGAGTCTCTAGGCAAAGTATTAGTAGTATATGTCTTAAAAGCCACAACCCATGCCACTCTTTAGCATCAGGGGTATCCCAAATGAGGAGGAAAATATTTTATAACCACTTATTATAAATGTGACTCATAGCATTGTAATTTCTTTTTGATATTTTGAGACACACTTTCCCTCTACATAGGTGGATTATACTATATATTCATTTCACATAATCAACATTACAATGATATATATGGATACATTCTAATTTATTTCAATGACTTGTCATTCATGTGTTGTGGTTTTAGTTTCCATGAATGATTTTGAGTTTATGCACTTTAGTTGACTAGACATGTGATTATATACCATGTATCTCTATGTTTTTGATAAACGTTATGGAAAATTATTACGTGTGTGAGAAAATAATGTATGCATATACTATGATTTGATGAGCATGTATGAATCCTGAATGCAAAATTAGTTTTTTTACAAGTGATGACCTAACTACATTTTTTACATAACATATGACTTTCAATATGCAGTAAATGAATGAAAAAGGGGAATAAGATATATATGAAATGGTGAAAATGAAAACTATAACTCAAAAATTTGCATAAAAAATGATGGTGACCTAATCCTTATGATCAAAGGGGAAGATATACTTCTTGGTAAACTCATAAAACACTTATATTTATTGGCTTTGTCTAGAGATAACTAGCCCTTATAAAATTGCTAAATGGGATAAAGTTTCCCTTTTTGACATAGACATATGGATAAGATTTTTGAATAAATTTTTATTTGAACACTTTATAATTTGTTATTGTTTTTTATTTTTTATTTTTTTCAACCCCATACATTTAGTCTCATGTGACTAGAAAGACACATGAGCTTGTCACCAAAGGCTATATGTAGGCAAGTATTGACATCTCCTACCAATGCTAACCCCATGAAAATAGTAAGATTCAAGAGCTCAAAACCAAATATTAGATAAGGGAAAGATATGTGTAACTTCACTCTTATTTTTAATAAGCTTTTAATTTTCATAGGAATGTGTCATTTTCTATTTGCCTCACACACACATACACACATGTATTTTTTGAGTAAAGCCCTTACCCCTAAATATTGGCCCCATAAAACTAGTAAAATGAAATGGTTCATAACTATATACTAATATAAGTGAGAAAGGTTACCTTGTTTCTAATCATGCTAATGTTTTATACTTAGAGGGAACTATAAGAGGAGGCTCTGTCATGGACAAGCCTCTAGAATATACATTGTAGGCTAGTATTTTCTAATGTAGGTGCATCTTGGTAGATAGGTTAGAATATTATTTTTAATCCTTTAGGACTCATTAGGAAGTTTTTAAATTCAAAATAATCATTTGGGAGGCATTATAATTTTTATTTTAGACCATTTAGAAGTTTTAGAAAGTTTCCCTCCAAAATAGTAAATTTAAATTCTCAAATGTATATTTATCAACTTATGAATAAATTTTATTGTACAATGATTTTAATAAATTATAAATGGTGTGTTATTAGTATATGGATATATATAGGTTTCTTAAAAGGTTTATAAAAGTCACAATCATCTGAAAAATCTCAAATAAAGTATATGTAACAAAGTACTATTCATAAAATGTCATTTTACTATCTTAGTCCTGAGTAGTTGAGGGAGAATCTCAAAAAAACATGGAATTTATAAGATTTGGTGAATATCCAAAAAGATAATTAGCATTTAAATTTATAATTTAGAGGTGTTCTAGACCTTATAGAAGCATAAAATATCAAATTTTAATTGCTATGGAGTTTAATGGTAGTTTATAGTCTAGAATAGAGTTTTGTAAGTATTAAGAGCCAAGTTTATTGATAATAAGGGTTATATATTGGTTTAAATATATGTAATAATATTTTATACACATTAATTAATTAAAATTAATCTCTTTTGAAGTGATTTAGACCCTGGTCTAGAGTATTATTATTGAAAACTCTCAATTGCCCTATTTTATGTACATGCATAGTCATCTTAGTAATTTGAAATAGTATAAATCTTTGTATGATTCCAATATGAAGGTTAAAATATTTGAAGGAGTTTATTTAGTGTATAATAAAAAATTTATAAGGATTTAAAAGGCTTATAACTCTATGAACATTAGTTAAGAATCTCTCAGCTTCTATATGCATAGAGAAACCCTAATATAGGGTTTGAGACACTAGAAGACCCACAACTTTATTTTTAACAAATTAAAATCAACTAAATTTTGATTATAGGTATAATAAATGGTTTATAGACAAATAAAAATTTTATTTTTTTTAAATAATGTCTATGAGATAATTAATAATAGATTATGTGTAGAATTCCTATAGGTGATTGTTGAGGAACCTAGAATAGGGTGAAAAGTGAAATTTTTACTTCATTATTTGACTTAAGATATTAGATAAAGGTATTTACATATTAGATAATCAATATTTAGAGTATATATAAAATTTTAAAGTTTATTTTTTTGTGATAGTTCAAAACCTATTGAAAGGTTCAATTAGGCTTAATTACACCTAAAGAATAGACTTGAGTCTAATTTGCTCTTTTAAGAAACCAATAACTTCAAAATTGGTTTCATACCAATAAAAATAAAATATAAACATATAAAATGTTATCAAAAAGGTGGATAATAAGATTCAAGAGTTGAATACCTCTTCTTGAGACCTATTAAGTCTGTCATAGTACTATAGTAAACTTTAAACTGAATTAAGACGTTGGATCATCAAGTGTCTTGATGAATGTTTGAATTTATACAAAGGATATTTTGGGTGAAATAATATTAATCTAAACAATTCATTGGTTTAAAATAAGTATTGATTCAAGATAATAAATTTCCAAGTTTTAAGGAATCTATATCAAGTTTAAGTGATTGTAACACAAAAGTTGTAGGTTACCTTAGAGAGTTGATTGAAGAAGAGATCCATTAGGAATCAAATTATGGTATTAGAGCTCAGTGTAGGAATAAGATCTTATTTAAATAAATCAAAACATTAAAATCAATGATAATTAGATATAAAATGAGAAATGGAAGCAAGATCAAGATGTGGTCCAGTGAGACAACCTACATAAGCAATTTTGCTTTGAAAGATCAGAAATATTAATGGCAGGCTATAAGCCATGTAATTTGGAACAAAGAATATGAGATAATATGGGAGATATTAGTGACAGAAGATGAGGGACCTATAAAATAATAAGTACATGTAAAAAATTAAGAATAATCAATAGAAGAAAGCTTTGTAAAATCAATATGGGGGTTAGTGTAAAGCCCAACATAGAGGTTCTAATGTATGATGACAACCTGAATGTAAAGGACTTGATTGACTAGATAAGTGATTTGATAAGTATTTTGATTATGAAAATGTTGATGAGGATAATAAAGTAAAATTTTATATGACTAAGCTCAAGGTTCATGCATCCCTATAGTGGGATGGTGAACATGAAGAAAGGAGAAGAAAAAGAGAGCCAAGCATTAAGAGTTGGGATAGGATGTTAGCCAAGCTCAAAGGTAAGTTTATGCCTAAGGACTACAAAACCAATCTTTTTAAGATACTTCAAAATATAAAACATAAATAAATGTCATTTAAATATTATATTGAATAATTTTATAGGTTAACAATAAGATTAATCCATATTGAGGAGAATATGGAGAAAGTGGCTAGATATATAAATGGGTTGAGATTTAACATATGTGATGAGATTAGTCTTCTTACAACTAGAATAGTTGAAGAGGCATATCAATATGCCTTAAAATATAAATGAAAATTGTCAATAAAGTAACCTTAATATACAAGAGGAAGGGGTAGAATTTATAGAGGTAGAGGACAATAAAGAGGAAGGAATTAACAACAAACATAACAAGGAGAAGCTAGTAGCTCACAGAGGCAAGAATAATTTTCAAGAGGTAGGTAATATTTTAGAGGTAGAAGGCCATTCAATATAAGAAGTAGAGGATTCATTGGTAAATGTTTTATGTGTGTCAAATTTGGGCATACATCTTATGAATTCCTTGAAAATAAATTTACAAGTCAAGGTAATGTTCAACTAGATCAAGTTGAATAAGAAGAGAGTGTGAGTTCACCTATCCATGAAGATGCTTCAGAAGTTGGGGAATCATTACTCATGAAAATGATATTGTCCAAACTTGATAAATAGGTTAAATAAACTCCTTAAAGCAAGACACTCTTCAATACTATTTTCAAATCTCAAGGTAAGTGATATCAAGTTATTATATATAGTGGGAGTATAGATAATTTAGTGTCTACTGAAATGGTTAACAATCTAAATCTAAAAAAGGAAATTCATCCAACTCCCTATAGGGTATCTTAGATTTAAAAGGGTCATCAAATCTTAATGAATGATTAATGTGTTGGGTGAATATTTTGTCACCAACGTACTGATGAGCAAAATAGGTCTGATCAACCAAATTAAGGAAGATTGGTCAGCCAAATGTGCAGGTTTACCACAACAAAAGGGGACAAATATCTCCTTTCATCAAGGGGAGGTTCCCTATAAGTATGAAGGGGATATATATATATATATATATATATATATATGCTAATCTACTATAAATAAAATAAAAATAACACTCAGGGGTAGGATAACACCATCCATCTCTCTTTTTTCAGAGATAATGTTCACCAATCAAAGGATAAATCCTGATGAAATGATAGAAGGCACTCCTCTTCTTTCAAAAGTGTTGTTCAACATACAACAGGAACCTTTTGAGTAGTGACAAGTAAATGTAATAGGGCGCAGTAACACAGCAGGATGAAATGTAGCACAAAGTCTCTACCTCAACTACCAAAGAGTGAAATATGAAGGATAATGAGGGCACAAAGTCATCCCAAGATCCTTTACACAGAAATAGAAAATAGACAAACTAAAGACAATTGTGGCAGCATAAAGTCTCTCCACAACTGGCTTTAGGACACCTTCCTAATTACTTTCACTAATTCTACTTATTTAATTAAATGGAAAAAAAATGTATTAAGGAAACATACATAAGAACAATTTCCCCAACAACCAAGCTATTCCTGCGCAAAGTTTGAAAAGTCACTTGTTTTCTTATTTAAATAATGAAATATGATCAACAATCTAAGCTCAAAGTCTCAGTAATGCCTTTCAATTTGGGTAGAGTTTTGGTTTTGATAACATAGATATCTCCCTAAAATAATAAGAGAGAATCCTATATATAGTGCTCCAAGAAAGACTTGGGCACTTTGTTTCACAAAAATGGCCTATTATACATTCAATGCATTCATTAGATTTTAAATTTTGTCCATGGGCTATGCTGGAATTGGGCATCAATCTTAAATATGGGCTGCCTGATGTGTTTCCTAATGTGTGCACAGTTGTTCATTCACTTTACTCAATGCAAAAAAATAGGCTGTGTCATTGAATGTTTGCACTCTCCGATGTTCACCTGGTGGGTTACTTTACCTTCTAGAAACATATCCCATGCATGGATATTTTTTATCTTTATTCATCATTCTTCCTTTCCTTGTTGTATTTCATCCTTATCTGTACGATCTGAGCTCTCAGGCTATCTCTTTGGCCGATTGATGAATTTGTTCATAGGGGAACACGGATACAGACACTTGTCATGCTCTTCTAAGTTAAAATAAGACACGTGGCTTGTTCTACTTAACTTATATAAGGTTAAGATATCTTTTGAGAGTCTTACAGAAGATGACACATGGCATCTTCTGTTGAGCTTTTAGAAACACTATAGAAACATGCGGGACTCATTTGGATTCATACAGATGATGACACTTGGCACACTCTGCTTACTTTAGCAACTCAGTCAAGACCTACCACAGTCCTTAAATAATGAAATAAAAGGAATAAATGGTAGATGTTGACACTTGGTGTTCTCCACTGAGTTTTACAAGGAACACGTGGAAACATTCACTGTATTTATAAAAATACATTAAATCCTTCCATAGTTTCCACTTGGTGCCCTCTGCAGAAATCTAAGAGAAACTTATTTCCATGTCTTTATTTGAAATTTGATGGATATTTCATTATCTTAAAATTTGACGTCCACAGGATGTCAATGGTTCAATCACTTCCCTAGTTCAATCACTTTCTTGGTTCAATCACTTTCTTGGTTTAATCACTTTCTTAGTTTAATTGCTCTCTTGGTATTTGATTGAACCATCCCTTTGCCAGGTGCTTCCTTTGATCTTTGAACCAATGTTTTATGCCCTCTGCAAGGGAACCTACCCTTAGTTCACTGCCCTCCACAAGGGCACTTGTTCTTTCAGCTTTGGGGCACTCCTTTGAACCATTCACATTGAAACTTTGAACCTTTGAACCATTGAACCATTTTGGTTCAAGGTTCAATGGTTCAACAGTTTAATGGATTTCTTTCTCATTCATTGACCACTTGAACTAATCACTTTGAAATAATCTCATTGAACCTTTGAACCTGTTGAGCCTTTTTTGGCTTAAGGTTCAACGGTTTAATAGTTCAATCACTTTTTTGCTCTTTGGTTGAACCATCCCTTTGAACTAGTCTCTGGAATCATCTATTTCCTTCCTTTGTTTGGCGCTTCCTTTAAACCATTAAACCTATGAACCTATGAACCTTTGAAACATTTTGGTTCAAGGTTCAATCGATTCATTGGTTCATCCTTTGTTCCATCGCTTCTCTATTTTTCTAAGTCCCTTGATCTCTTTGAATCCATTGAACTCGTTGAACCCATTGAACCCGTTGAACCAATTTGGTTCAAGGTTCAATGGTTCAACAGTTCATTATTTTTTTCTTCAAAGCCTTCTTTTCTTCACTTCCCTCCATAAGGGCACTTAGATTTTGGTTCACTGTTCTCTATAAGGGAACTTAGTCTCTTCGCTTTGGGGCACTCCTTTGAACTGACCACTTGAACTGACCGATTGAACCTTTGAACCCATTGAACCATTTTGGTTCAAGGTTCAATGGTTCAATAGTTTAATGGTTCAAGCACTCTCTTGTGTTCCATTCATTCACTTGACCACTTGAACCAACCACATTGAACCAATTGCTTTGAACCAACCGTGTTGAACCTTTGTACCTTTGAACCATTTTGGTTCAAGGTTCAACGGTTCAATGGTTTAAGGGTTCAAGCCTTCTTCTTTTCATTGAGTCTTTTGAAGCCATTGAACTTGTTGAAGTGGTTAAACTTTGAACTTTTGCTGAAGCACTTAACTCTTTAAGCTTGTTGACGTCGTTGAACCTTTTGGTTGAACCTTGGCATTGAACCAACCTTGAAATTGCCTAAGTGTTGAGAGCTTGTTTCTTTCCCATAGAATCTATAGAACTGAACCTATAGAGTCTGTAGAAACAAACTAGTAGAGTCTATAGAAATGTTTCTTGCCTACAGAGTCTGTATAAATGAGTTTGTAGATTCAAGCCTGCAGAGTTCATAGATTCAAGCCTATAAAGTCTATAGATTTCTTCTTACGAAGTCTGTTAGTTGAAAAAGCTTGAAAAATGGATAATTTGAATGCTAAGAACAATTTTTGAGAAGGGAAGAGGAAATTTTATCCTACAGGACCAAAATAGTTCATATATTGTCCCAAAAATGAGTAACAAATTTTGGGAACAACTGGCTCCAGTTGGGGAACTTCCTTCAGTTGAAATTTTGAAGTAGCTGAAGGGAATAGAAACTAGAATCTCTAGTTCCTTCAAGTATGCCATTGGGCTATGGAGTCAGACTACCCAAAAATAAAGGGGACAAAAAAAAGAATGAAAGCACAAAAATAGAACTAAAGACTATACAAATATACATGTGTACAAGTTGATCTTATCTGATACTTCACGGATTGAAGTGCTTTAGATGTTGCCCACTGTGAGGCAATGAAAAGGGTGTACCATCTTGATATTTTAGCAAGAAACTATTTTCACCATTGAGCTGATGAATATTAAATGGGACTCTCCATAGGGAATCAAATTTCCCATGCATCCCCTTTGGTTCTTTTCTCTTTTCCCATAGCAGGACTTGATCTCCAATCTAGAAATCACGGTTCTTTACTTTTTGGTCAAAGAGCTTCTTCACCAGACTTTGATGGGCAAAAATTTGGTCTACCACTATAGTTATCTTCTCTTTCAGCTCAGTCAGGCACATGATCCTCTTATCAAGGGCACTTTTATATGTTTGATCTTCAATTGCCTTAGCCAATTTCAATGCTGGCGATTCTAAGGTGATTGGTATCTCAGCATTGATACCATAAAGAAGTTGGAAAGGAGACATACCAATTTCCATTTTTGGATTAATTCTATCTACCCACAAAGCATCAACCAATGCTTTATGCCATGTCCTTTGGTTGTCATCCACCAGCTTCTTGATGATAGTCACCAGGTTGTTGTTACATGATTCAACTTGTCCATTCCCTTGTGGAAAGTAATCAAAAGAGTGAGAAAGGGTGATCCCATAGTAAAAATAGAATTGATTGATCTCTTGGGAAGTGAAAAAAGCTATGTTGTCTGTGATAATCTTGACTGGGACCCCAAACCTAGAAATGATGTTCTCCTTGAGGAAATTGCACACTACTTCTAAAGTAGCATGTTTGGTTGGGATAACTTCCACCCACTTGGTGAAGTAATCTATGGTTGTGAGGACATAATCATGTCCAACACTTGAAGATGGGTTTATAGCACCAATGAAATCGATGCCCCATTTTTGAAATGGTTCTTCTATGACCACTAGTTTGAGAGATAGGGCAGCTAACTTGGGTCTTCCAATGAACTATTGGCACAGTTCACACTTTCATACCCATTTATATGCATCTTGAAACAAAGTAGGCCAGTAATACCTGGCTTTAAGAATCTTGTGGGCAATTATAGGAGCAAAAAAATGTCCTCCACATGCCATATTGTGGAAGGATTCTAAAAGTTTGTTCTACTGCACTTTATCCACGCAACAAAGGAATACCCCATCAAGGCTTCTCTTGTATAGGCCATTGTTCCAGAGGACAAAATTGGCAGCTTTCAACTTGATAGTCCTCCTTTCCTTGTAAGATAGGTGAGTAGGACATTCACCATAAGTAAGGAAATGAGTAATACCTGATACCACTCATTCATAGTGGAGACAAAGAGGACTATTGGCATGTTTTTTTCTTTTGATTCTTCATGCTCTGTTCCCTCTGGCTTATTATCAACAATTAATTGGCATAGGCACTTTCCATGCACCACATTCATTGGTTTGATGAATAGATGAAACTCTTGCATTTTTGAAATCCAATTGTCTCTTTTCATCCCAAACTCCTACTAAGTTAATATGGATTTAACCGTGGTATCAGGAACTAAGGCAATAACGTGTGAATTCAGGATGTAGAAGCAGAAATGCTTTACTACCTTCGCCACTACATAAGCATGCTTATCCCTGTTTGAGTACTTCAACTCATGAGCTTTGAGAGGAAAACTCATGAAAGAAGTAGAAGATTCCATACCTTCTTTATTTTATTGAACTAGGATTGTTAAAAGTGTGTGTTCTGAAGCATAACTGTATATGGTGAACTCTTTTTTATAGTTTGGACAAACCAAAATTGGGGCGTGGGCAATGGTAGTCTTGATATCCTCAAATGTTGACTTGCCTTCTTCAGTCCAGCTAAAGGTGGCCTTTCCCTTCATCATATTTATAATATGTCTAGTCTTCTCAGCAAACTCAGGGATAAACCTCCGTAAGAAATTCACTTTTCCAAAGAAAGAATGAACTACAGTCTTACTTGTGGGAAGAGTAAGCTCTTGAATGGATTTGACTCTCTCTGAGTCAATATTTATGCCTTCTCGAGATACAATGTTTTTGAGAAGCTTCCCTTCTGTCACTCCAAAAATATACTTCTTGGAGTTAAGAGAAATCCCATTTTGGTGATAGCATTCGAGTACTTGTTGCAAATGGCATACATGCTCAGAGCAATGCTTGGAAAAGATGGTCAAGTGATGAAAGTATACCAAAATGAACTTATCCATTTCATATTTTAAAGTAAGGTCCATTTCTCTCTATAAAGTGGTGCCAGCATTTATTAGGCCAAATGGCATTCTTTGATAATCAAAGGTGCCCCAAGGTGTGGTGAAGGCAATCTTGTGCTGGTCTGCTTCACCAACTTCAACTTGATTGTATTCTGAGAAGCCATCTAGCATCAATAACATCTCTGAGCTAGTCACTATCTGAAGCACTTGATCCATGATGGGCAAAAGATAGTTATCCTTTAAAGATGACTGATTCAAATTCTTGAAATCCACATAGATGTGAATTTCGACATTCTTCTTCCTCATAGGGACTATGTTGGCAATCCATGTGGAATGATGGATTGAGAAAATTATCCTAGCATTCAACATTTTTTGTATCTCAAATAGAATAGTACCTGATATCTTTGGATTATACTACCAAGATTTCTACTTG
This sequence comes from Torreya grandis, assembly GCA_037957365.1. NCBI lineage: Eukaryota > Viridiplantae > Streptophyta > Pinopsida > Cupressales > Taxaceae > Torreya > Torreya grandis. Next base: position 477,351 of record JARHVA010002861.1, read on the forward strand.
TAAGGCACTGAATCATCCTTGAGAGGAATTTCATGGTGAATTTCCTCAGGCCTGAGTGACTTCAGATCATCATAAGAGTACACCAAAACATCCATGTAATGGTGAAGTAGGTCATTACATTTGAGTTTTTCCTCTGAAGTACAACACTTCCCAATGTTCACCATCTTGGGATTTTCCTTGGTACCCAAATTTATCTGATCAAACCCCTGGGAGGAGTTTGAATCCATTTGTTATTGTTTGATGAACCTGTCGTGTTTATTAAATAGTTTCTCAAGAGAAACTAGTCCTTTGGGAATTTTATTCCCTTTTAGCTGCAAGAATTCTTCACCTGCGTCTGAATTCATTTTAGGAGTTGATTCAAGTTTCTAGAGTTTATTGCCTTCGAAGTGAAGCTGTTCGAAGCTATCTTTTTGTTCCAGAAAGGTGATGATTTAGTTATCACCATTGAACACTTGCCAATGATTGGCATTATCAAGCACACTTGGTTTAAATACCAATTTGATAGTATACCTATTTCATTTGAAGTCTAGGTGAGGAACTAAGAGAGTTGTTGAAACAACTAGTGCATCAGCTTGATCATTGAATTCCATGGGTATGGCAAAGATGTTGAAAGCATCAAAGCTTTCAATTTGATCCCAGACTAGATTGCAGTGGTGGCACAATATCTCATTTTTGGTTTGGTACAGGTTTCTCACCTGAAAAACCACCAACTCCTTTGGCATGAATGAGTTTGATGCCCTTGTCTTTTACAGCTTTCAATCCAAGTAGAAGAGATTCGTATTTAGTAGTATTGTTAGTATTACTAAACTACAACTTGTATGATGAAAGAAAAATATTTCCTTGAGGAGATATCAAAACAATTCCAGCCCCTGAGCTGGTAGAATAATTATTGTCATCAAATTCTAGGATCTAAACATTATCAACAACTGATCTTTCCTTAGATTTCTCCTTGCTTGGAAGGGGGAATTCTTCTGTGCTTGCATTGTGCTCCCTCATATCTTCTATTTTTTTATCTGAACCAATTTTTAGATTATCATTTTTAGAAATTTCATCAACTGAAACATGAGTATCCTTTGTGGTCAAGAAATAATTACCCATGTCTAAAGATTCAAATAGAATTTAAGCTTTAGGGGCTGATGTCTGAGTGACAACATATTTTGACTCCTTTTTAGGAAGTAGCCTCTGCATGATGCCTTTGACAGGGATCCTCACTTTAGATAGGTCCATGTTCAATTCTCCTCCAACATTCTTACAAAAATTTCATCCAAGAAGAATGTTATATGAGGCTGGGACATTAGCCACCAGGACTGTCATCTTGATTCTTTTATCTGGGAATGTTGCAAATGCAAACTGGGCATCCTTGATTTGTCCCAATAGAGGTACCTATTTGTTCTCCATAGAGAAACATCTCCCAAATGTATTGGTCAGTGTGAGACCAAGAGATCCTACCACTTTGGTAGGCATGACATTATCTGAATCTTTGAAATCAATGATGTAATTGCTCAGCTTGTGACCATTTATTACCAGGGAAACATATAAGGGTTCTATTTTCCTAGGGGCAGCAGGAGGAGTAATGACAAGGTTGTTTGGGATGGACATGTTCCTTAGAGGATCATGACTTACTTTCTTAACATCTTGTCCTGCAAGGATGGCTTTATTCTTCACACACTCAACCAACCTGTCCAACTGCTCAAGATTGGCTTGTAGGAATTTAAATTCATACATTTGAATTTTGGTCTTCTTGACATGGTCGATTACGTCAAATTACTGAAATGGACTAGGAACAAAGGAAGGGAGTTCATCCTTTTGATTTTTAGAAGGGGGAGGATTGGCCTATAGATTTGAAGTTGAATATGGAGGAATGCTTGATGTATTTACCTTTTTATTACTCACTAGGTCCTTTGGCTAGAAAGGCAAAGAAGTTCCTCATTTGGAAATTGAAATTGTAGGCTAAAAACTTTCCCCTATTTTTCCCTTATCAGCTTTATGGGCTGACTAGTTCTGGGACTAAGTGAATATAGCATATGATCCATCAACTGCTTCACCTTCACTTCTGGGTTCATCCTGGTAATTCAGCAAACCAATGTTGGAGTCACCAGCTAATTCTTCTTGGTCTTCTATAAGGAGATCAACATCATTTTCTTGGTTCAATTAAAGCTGGAAAGAGAAATTAGATTCTATTTTGAGATATCCAACTACTGAATTGGTTGGAGGTGCTTCAATGGCAAGTTTCCCCAATGGGGGAGGAAGACAATTTGGTTGCCTTTAACTTTTGGTAGCATTGCCTTGATATGGTTGGTTCTAAAATGTTCTCCTTAGCATATCCCAATAAGGAGGAGCAAACATACCTTGATCCATTTGTCTTTTCAAGGCTAGTAGTTCATTTTCTAGCTTTTGTACCATTGGATCAGTGGTACCTGTAGATGGGTATTTAGAAGATGAAGAAGATTTACTTTTGTTATGATCTCTCCTTATCTTTCCTGCCAAGATAAGGTTATCTTCCACCTCAGTGGCCAAATCCTAAGCTACAGCAAGGTCTATTTGGCCAACATGTCTCAAAAGAAAACTTATTTTAGGTAGCTAAGATTTTATGAAGAAAAATTTAAGATTCTGAGGTGTAGGCTGAGCAATTACAAGAATCTTGTTCCTCATCTTGTCGAAATTGGCTATGAAATCTCACATTGGTTAATGAGGCTCCTTCTTCATTTGTGTGAGTTGAGCTAGTAGGGCATGCACATCTTTTGCAGGCTTGAATCTAGCTTCAAATTTGGCTTTGAGAGTGTTCCAGTCAGTTACTGACTGAGCCTATAGATGATAGAACCAATCTACAGTATCACCTTGTAAAGTTTCCACAAACAACCTGACTACTACATCCTCATGCTCCACACCTATTACACCATAGGCTATGCTGAAGCTATAATATGTTCATCAAGATGAACTTTCCCATCACCATAGAAATTGGAGAAATTTTTCCTTGAACTGCATGGTAGCTCATGTAGAGGTGGAGTTAAATTGAGTGGGCCAAAAGAGTTACCCCAAGGGCCTTGAATTGCCATTGTATGACTATGGAAAGGTGGAATAAAAAATCTTAGAGGGGTAAGTATTGGCAAAGCTTTATTAATAGCAAAAATGGATGCTTTGCCTTGTAATGGAGACTTGACTTTAGTAGGAGGAAAGCTCTTAGTTTGTTAGAGGTGAGATGGTGAATGAAATAGATCAAAATTACTTTACTATACCAACTCGAATGCAGGGTCAACAATACCTTTAGCCCTTTGGCTTCGTGTATACCATGGATTTGCCAGAATGTAAAAATAAAAATAGAAAAGAACTAGCACTACATCTTGAATCTTGAGGCTTCAAACTGTGTGTTCTTTCATAGTGGAATAAATGGATAAGGTTATAATGATAATGGGTAAGATCTAGATGAGAGTCGCCAGAGTATATAATGGATAAGGATAGGAATTGCTTATTTGATCCCCAATAGAGATGCCAAATTTTTTTGGGTGAATATTTTATCACCAGCGTACTAATGAGTAAAATAAGTCTGATCAACCAAAGTAAGGAAGATTGGTCAGCCAAATGTGCAGGTTTACCACATCAAAATGGGACAAATCTCTCCTCTCATCAAGGGGAGGTTCCCTATAAGTATGAAGGGGCTATATATATATATATATATATATATATATATATTATAATCTACTATAAATAAGCTAAAAATAACACTCAAGGGTAGGATAACACCATCCATCTCTCTTTTTTTAGAGATGATGTTCACCAATCAAAGGATAAATCTTGATGAAATGACAGAAGGCACTCCCCTTCTTTCAAAAGTGTTGTTCAACAGACAACAGGGACCTTTCAGGTAGTGACAAGTAAATGTAACAGGGCACAATAACACAGTAGGATGAAATGTAGCACAAAGTCTCCACCTCAACTACCAAAGAGTGAAATATGAAGGATAATGAGGGCACAAAGTCATCCCAAGATCCTTTACATAGAAATAGAAAATAGACAAACTAAAGACAATTGTGGTAGCACAAAGTCTCTCCACACCTGGCTTTAGGACACCTTCATAATTACTTTCACTAATTCTACTTATTTAATTAAATGGAATAAAATGTATTAAGGAAACATACATAAGAACAATTTCCCCAACAACCAAGCTATTCCAGCACAAAGTTTGAAAAGTCACTTGTTTTCTTATTCAAATAATGAAATATGATCAACAATCTAAGCTCAAAGTCTCAGTAATGCCTTTCAATTTGGGTAGAGTTTTGTTTTTGATAACAGAGAGATCTCCCTAAAATAATAAGAGAGAGTCTTATATATAGTGCTCCAAGAAAGACTTGGCACTTTGTTTCACAAAAATGGCCTATTATGCATTCAATACATTTTAAATTATGTCCATGGGCTATGATGGAATTGTGCATCAGTCTTAAATATGGGCCACCTAATGTGTTTCCTGATGTGTGCACCGATGTTCATTCGCTTTACTCAATGCAGAAAAATAGGCCGTGCCATTGAATGTTTGTGCTCTCCGATGTTCACCTGGTGGGATGCTTTACCTTCTAGAAACATATCCCATGCATGGATATTTCTGATCTTTCTTCATTTTTCTTCCTTTCTTTGTTGTATTTCATCCTTATCTATGTGATCTGAGCTCTCAGGCTATCTCTTTAGCCGGTCGTTGAATTTGTTCACAAGGGAACACAGTTGCAGACACTTGTCACACTCTACTGAGTTAAAATGAGACACGTGGTTTGTTCTACTTAACTTATAGAAGCTTAAGATATCTTTTGATAGTCCTATGAAATATGACACATGGTGACTTCTACTGAGCTTTTAGAAAGACTATAGAAACATGTGGGACTCATTTGGATTCATACGGATGATGACACTTGGCACGCTCTACTTACTTTAGCAACTAGTCAGGACCTACCACAGTCCTTAAATAATGAAACAAAAGGAAGAAACATCAGATGTTGACACTTGGCATTATCTACCGAGTTTTACAAGAAACACGTGGAAACTTCCACTATATTTAGAAAAACACATTAAAGCCTTCCATAGTTGCCACTTGGTGCCCTCTACAGAAATCTAAGAGAAAATTATTTTTGCATATTTATTTGAAAGTTGATGGATATTTCATTATCTTAAATTTGATGTTTGCGGGGACATCAATGGTTCAATCACTTCCCTAGTTCAATCGCTTTCTTGGTTCAATGACTTTCTTGGTTCAATCACTCTCTTGTTCTTTGATTGAACCATCCCTTTGCTCGACGCTTCCTTTGATCTTTGAACCAATATTTCCGCATATTTATTTGAAAGTTGATGGATATTTAATTATCTTAAATTTGATGTCTGCGGGGATGTCAATGGTTTAATCACTTCCCTAGTTCAATCGCTTTCTTGGTTCAATCACTTTCTTGATTTAATCACTTTCTTGGTTCAATCGCTCTCTTGGTCTTTGATTGAACCATCCCTTTGCCTGGCACTTCCTTTGATCTTTGAACAAATGTTCTCTACCCTCTGGAAGGGCACCTACCCTTAGTTCACTACCCTCCACAAAGGCACTTGTTCTTTTAGCTTTGGGGTACTCCTTTGAACCATCCATGTTGAACCTTCGAACCTTTGAACCGTTGAACCATTTTGGTTCAAGGTTCAATAGTTCAATGGTTCAATGGCTTTCTTGCTCATTCATTGACCGCTTGAACCAATCACTTTAAACCAATATCATTGAACCTTTGAACCTTTGAACTTATTGAACCTCTTTTGGTTCAAGGTTCAACGGTTCAATCACTTTTTTGCTTTTTGGTTGAACCATCCCTTTGAACTAGTCTATGGAATCATCTATTTCCTTCCTTTGTCTAGGGCTTCCTTTGAACCATTGAACCTGTGAACCTTTGAACCATTTTGGTTCAAGGTTCAATCAGTTCATTGTTTCATCCTTTGTTCCATCACTTCTCTATTTTTCTAAGTCCCTTGATCTCTTCAAATCCATTGAACTCGTTGAACCCATTGAACCCATTGAACCAATTTGGTTCAAGGTTCAATGGTTTAACGGTTCATTCCTTTGTTCTTCGAAACCTTCTTTTCTTCACTACCCTCCACAAGGGCACTTGGCTTTTGGTTCACTATTCTCTATAAGGGCACCTGGTCTCTTCACTTTGGGGCACTCCTTTGAATCAACCAATTGAACCTTTGAACCCGTTGTTGGTTCAAGGTTCAATGGTTCAACGGTTCAATGGTTCAAGTGCCCTCTTGTGTTATGTTCATTCACTTGACCGCTTGAACCAACCGCATTGAACCAACTAATTTGAACTAATCATGTTGAACCTTTATACCTTTGAACCATTTTGGTTCAAGGTTCAACAGTTCAATGGTTCAAGGGTTCAAGCCTTCTTCTTTTTGTTGAGTCTTTTAAAGCCATTAAACTTGCTAAAGTGGTTGAACTTTGAAATTTTGTTGAAGTGCTTAACTCTTTAAGCTTGTTGACATCGTTGAACCTTTTAGTTTAACCTTGGCATTAAACCAACCTTGAAATTGCCTAAGTGTTGAGAGCTTGTTTCTTTTCTACAGAATTCGTAGAAATGAGTCCATAGATTCAAGCCTGTAGAGTCCGTAGATTCAAGCCTGTAGAGTCTGTAGATTTCTTCTTGCAAAGTCCGTTCATTGAAAAATCTTGAAAAATGGAGAATTTGAATGCTCAGAACAATTTTTTAGAAGGGAAGAGGGAATTTTGGCCTACAGGACCAAAATAGTTCATATATTGTCCCAAAAATGAGTAACAAATTTTGGGAACAACATAATGTAAATTAAAATTTCAAATAGGAAGTTATAAAGTTGAGTTCATGTGTGATGTGATGCCCATGGACATGTGTCATGTTATTTTAGGAAGGCCTTGGTAATATGATAGGAAGGAAATTCATGATGGTAGGAATAATACTTATACTTTTGAGAAGGATGGCACAAAACATGTTCTTATACCTTTGAAATAAGAAAGTATAGCTATATAAAAGAGTTAAAAGGTTATATTAATAAATGTTAAGGAGTTATTTCAACAAATAAATAAAGAAGAGGTAAGTTTTGCTCTCATTGGTAAGACAAAAATAGTGATTACCACTACTAAATTGAATGAGATGCCCATAAAAGTTTAGAAACTATTGAATGAATTCATTGACATTGTTGTGGATGATTTTCCAAGTGATTTGACTCAAATAATAAGTATTATTCACCATATTGATCTCATATCAGGAGAAAACCTTCCAAACAAAGCAACCTACCAAATGACTCCATAAGAAAATGAAGAAATCAAGAAATAGGTACAAGAATTATTAGATAAGGGACTGGTTAGAGAAATTATAAGTCCATGTGTAGTAAAAACAGTTTTGGAATCAAATAAATATGGAGGTTGAAGAATATGTACTGATTCAAGGGCTATTAACAAGATCATTGTTAGGTATAGATTTATTATACCTAAAATAAATGATTTGATGGATTATTTGAGTAGTGTTAAGTAATTTTATAAGATAGATCTCAAAAGTGGATATCATCAATTAAGTATTAGAGAAGGGGATGAATGGAAAAAAACTTTCAAAATAAATGATGGTTTGTATGAATAGCTTATGATGCCATTTGGATTGAAAAATGCTCCAAGTACCTTTATGAGGCTCATTAATGAGGTATTTAAACCCTTCATAGGTAAATTTTTCATTGTCTATCTTGTTGATATATTGATTTATAGTAAGATAAAGGATGAAAATCTTAAGCACTTAAGAATGATTTTGAGAAGATTGAAAGAGGAAAAGCTACTAATCAATATCAAAAAGTGTAATTTTCTAAAAAAACAAGTTTATCTCCTTGGGTTTTGTTGTATTTGAGGAAGGGTTAAACATGGATAAGGACAAAGTCAATACTATACAAGAGTGGCATACACTAAGGAATATTTTTGAGGTAAGAAACTTTCATGGTCTTGTAAGTTTTTATAGAAAATTCATAGGAAATTTTAGTATCATTTTTACACCTATTGTGGAGACTATCAAAATAAATTAGTAGCCTTTTAAGTGAACCGAAATGCCTGAAATAAGTTTTTAGATTTTGAAAAATAAGATTATGAAACAACCTGCCTTAGCATCTTGATTTTGATAAGTTGTTTCATGTGGAATGTGATGCAAGTGGGACTGCTATTGGCACTATCCTAAGTCAATAAGGTAAATCAATTTCTTATTTTAGTGAGAAGATTAATGAGGCCAAAAATAAATATTAAGCTTATAACCAAGAATTTTATGCTATAGTATAGGCTTTAAATAATTGGAGATATTATTTAATTCATAAGGATTTTGTTCTTTACACTGATAACCATGCTTTGTAGTTTATTAATAGCCAAAGTAAATTGAATCAATGTCATGTTAAGTGGGTTGAGTTCTTACAAATTTTATCCTTTTTTATCAAAGGCATTATAGATCCTATAGGTCTAAAACCACTCTCAAAAGTCTTGAAAGTATAAATATAAAATGTAAATTAAAGTAAAAGAAACTTATATCCATGTCTAAATGTCAACTTATACATTAGTATTTCTAAAATTAAGTATTTCTTATACATTATAGGTTTGAAACCACTCTCCCATGCATTAGTATTTCCTATACATTAGATTAAGTATAGATCTTCTATGCATGTTTACTTTTTTACGTTTATTACCCTGAATTTTTACCACAAGATTTGGTTAGCACTAGATTAAATTTTACTTTACTTTTCATATACTTTGTGAATATGAAAACATATGACCTAGATAGGGCTATTGCATGGTAATACTTAACTAGAGGCTTTAGAACCCTCTCTAGTGATATTATTGTGGTAAGATACCCCTTGGTTAGGTCTAGCAGATCCATCTTGGTCATGACCCTGAATGTCTAGATATATTAACAAATAGAAGAGTAAGTGTGATTTATCTTCTTTAAGTTAGGATTGATTTGTAGGTCACCTAAATATATTAACAAATATAAGAGTAAGTGTGATTTATCTTATTTAAGATAGGATTGATTTGTAGGTTACCTACATTTTATCTTGTATATAGGGTCTAACTTCACATATCATTTGTGTGTTCATTTCATCAACATGGTAGCGAACTAGGCTACCTTATTCTATGGGGATGTAATAATCCTATCTTGATAGATAAGTTCACACTTATGAACATAGTCCTTATCACTTTCAATGCCTCAATACTAAGGAAGTTTCTAGGCCATCTCATATAATATTTGGGTTAAGGTCATGAGTGCAATAAATACCTATATAGTTTTCATCCTTGGTGTGCTCTCAAATTATACTCCCAAATTTTGACTTCCCTTACTTGTTGGGTAATACCCATAACTGCTACCAAGTTCTGTACAAAATATCCTTTGAATTATAGAGATGAATGAGGTCCCATTCCTAATCCCCCACATCTTCTTTTCCTCCCTAGGGTAGGTTAGTTTGTTGATACTCATCTCTCGCTAAGAGTGGCATATCATACTACATGATTTCCACCCTAGACCTTGGTCGTGCATCATATCTTACCAATGAGTGGTATGGAAGAAGTTGTTCCAAAGGTTTTTATCTCATCCCTTTGGAAAAATTATGGAAATTTATCCTACCTTGGTGGTGTCCTAGTACTCCTCATCTAACTCTGAGTCTAGATAAACTTAGGCATCTTAGTCCTAGGATTCACATGCTCCATCAATAGCGTCTTCATACTAATATCTTCCTAGAGATATCATAATTTATTCTTATATATCTTGCTAATGATTAGTGGTGATCACCTATCAATCATTAGAGCATAATCCTTTTACTCAAAAGTCTTCCTCATGCCCTTACATAATACTACAGGTCCTCATGGCATCTCCTGAATCATGATATCTCCTCTCCCTAGGATCCACTCTGACCATTACCCCTAGAGATTATTATCATATTGGTTCCTTCTAAGCTCACAAATACTTAGGCCTTCCATCTCTATCTATGTTTTACCAATACTTAAGTTAGGGTTACACCAAATGTATTTTAATCTTAGTTGTGTGAGGATGATCAATCAATTTTCCAAACACTCTTTAAAGACACATTTTTCTTACCATTATAGAAAAAAAATGCAACCTAATCCTGACAATAGAACCAAAATGTTGGTGTTCTAGTCACCAAAGGGTGAAAACATAGTCATAAAATATGCATTCTAATCTCCATATATTGACACGTCATGTAAGGATCGAGCCCTACCTTCTTGCCTGAGGTTTGGAGAGAGGATATAGGATAGGTTGGGTTAGGTAAATTGGTGATTCATTTGGTACCAAATGGGGCATCTAAGTGTGATCAGGGGAGAAACCTTTGAGATTGGAAATGGACTCATGTGGGAAGACTATTAATGATAAAATGGGTTATATTAAATACATACTTTAAAGAAAAGTGTATAAATAAATTTACCCAACAAAATTTAGATAGTAGTCTTTGAATCTTGAATCCATAAGAAATAACTTTATTAATCAATATCAATAATTATATTAGAGCTTATAATATATAGCATTTAAATCATTACATTAGATATTACTTAGGCCAATGACATAGATTCTCTAATCCTAAGCTATCTTGTGTTCATCCATCCTTCTTATTTTTAGTTGCCTTCTCCTTTATTCTGTTCTATTCTAATCTCCTGCTCTAGGTTAGTGAATTCCCTTTCCCCTTCCACTCAATTTGTTTCTCATTTTTTTTGATCTACTATCCTCCTCTTCGATAGGTCTACTTTTATTTCCTTTTTCATGCTAATAATTTACCAATATTCAAAATTACTGTGTAAGCCCATATTTAAAATATCAACTTTTCTTGATGCCAACTACCATGTCACCTATCATCGTACTACCATAATTTTATGTCAGGATTTGTATCTAGATAATCCACCTACCGCTTTCCCTATAATTTCCTTTATATTTTTTGGGTTTATTTGGCTACTTATCCCTATATCTTACCAATTTTTCATGTAGCATACATTGGCATAGTTATGACAAATGACACCTACTTTACTATAAATCTAGTTTAAGGCATGCACATAATTTATGTGTTTTATATTGTTTACACCTCTTGAATACTGGCATTGAACTTTCCTAAAAAATGAAAGCACATACTTGTTTGATGCTATTAGTGTAGGTTTTTATTTTTCCCTATTTATTAATTAGGGAAATTGTATTTCTTGTGCATACATGGAGTTTTCCTATATTTGTGGGATAGGCTATCTTATGTGGAGGTGTGTGTCATAGATGTGTCATAGGTGTCATAAGAATGTCATAAGTAACTCCTTTGATGGGAGTTACTTCTCTATTCTTAGCACCTTGTCACCACCTTTCATGGAGGAGTTACTGTCTATTCTTGGGGTGCCTTGTCCACCTTTTGTGGAGGAGTTACTTACGTACTCTCCTATATGTATTCCTCACTTTGGCCATCTCATGCTAATCAGATTTTGGTTTTCTCCATTTTATCTTGTGAAATTTATCTTCTTGTGTTATTTTCAAATTGCTTTAACATCTATGTGGTGTGCACTTATTCATCTTGTGTGATCACGTCTCAATTGCACTCATGTTATCCAGATTCTGGCAACAACTCTGATATGGTATCAGAGCAAAAACAATAATCGTTTGTATGGTTATGCTTTTAGTTCATTTTGAAATCAAGAGGAGTGGAGTTTTATTTTTATTTTTTATTTTTTAGATTTGATCTAATATATATATATATATATATATATATATATATATATATATATATATATATATATATACGCCGTATGGCCTGTTTGTATGGCATACCAGAAGGTGCCTTGTAGGAGACTTGAGTGCTGGAAGGACGGAGGCTGAAGTTGGCAAAGATTGCTGACTAGAAGGGTGCGCCATACGACCTGTGGCAGAAGTGAAGACCCAAGGCTAGGCGTTGCTGAAGGCTTGGAAAACAGACCTGAAGACTAGAAGCTAGGCGTTGAAGCCTGGCTGTAGAAGGACTACTGTTTGGAGTTGCTGTTGCTCCTTCTATCACTCCACACAACAATGGCATCCAAGAAGAGAAACAAATGAACTAGCCACTGAAGTGAAGATAGCCAAGACACCCAAAGGCCAAGGATTTCCAAGGAAACTAACCAAAAATGATATATATATATATATATATATATATATATATATATCATTTTTGGTTAGTGTCCTTGGAAATCCTTGGCCTTTGGGTGTCTTGGCTATCTTCACTTCAGTGGCTAGTTCATTTGTTTCTCTTCTTGGATGCCATTGTTGTGTGGAGTGATAGAAGGAGCAACAGCAACTCCAAACAGTAGTCCTTCTACAGCCAGGCTTCAACGCCTAGCTTCTAGTCTTCAGGTCTGTTTTCCAAGCCTTCAGCAACGCCTAGCCTTGGGTCTTCACTTCTGCCACAGGTCGTATGGCGCACCCTTCTAGTCAGCAATCTTTGCCAACTTCAGCCTCTGTCCTTCCAGCACTCAAGTCTCCTACAAGGCACCTTCTGGTATGCCATACAAACAGGCCATACGGCATCCAGGTCTGATTTTCTGAAAATGGTGCTCTTTTTTTTGGTAAAACTGCTGTGTGTTGAAGTCTGGAAAATGGTAACCTTTTCTTGCCTAGAAAATTAGAGATGCGCCCTTGATTTTGGTGAAAACAAACTACCATCTGCGATTCTTTTGTCTTTTCTGAGTTAAAATTCTGGACTGTGCTATTTTGGATGCCCCTTCCTTACTTGGCATCCCATGTGGCCCCCATTGGACATGTGGCTTCATTCATTTCTATCTATGCTTCATTTTTTTAGTTAAAATTGACTTGATAAAACAAAAATCAGTCAATTTGGCTGAATATTCAATTTTATAGATAGTTTTGTAATTTGGGGTTTTCAATTTAAAAATTGTATCTTCGACCTACGAAGACGAAGGGTGAGGCCCGGGTTGGCGGGAGACCAATTCCCCCTCACACAAACCTCCTTTGGATTCCTCATTTTATGTTGAATCCAATGACTGGTTGGAAGACCACTTTCTCTCTCAAAATAGGCATTTTTTTAATGTTTTAGTGCTTTTTTTGCAAAAACACTAGTTTACGGGAAAATTGAACCTTTAATATCTTGCAAACAGTAGCTCAAATTTGGGTGACATTTTTTGTAAAAGTGTTTGTAATTCAATTTTACATAGTGTAGGCTTATTATTTGTCAAAAATGCACTAGTTTATAAAGTACCAAAATTTTGGGTCTCTCGAGATGCATTTTTGGCTGAGTCCGACGTCCTGTTTGCTTTAGTCTAAGACGCATTCTCAGCTGAGTCCGACATCTTTTGAGTGTACACTTGCATATTTGGGGGGGGACTCGATGTTTTGAGGGGGTGTGATTGCTTTTCACAACTTGCATATCTTCACTTTCATTCTCCTTTCTACATAATTTCACAACTTGCAATCAACACAACTTCACCTAAATTTAGCTAAAAAATGGATTCTTTTCAACTTAAACCCCTAACACCCTTCAACTATCATGAATGGAAGGTTAAAATGTCAATCATTCTTAGAAGCAAAGGGTTGTATAGGATCACCATGGGTACTGAAGTAGAACCCAACACTGATGCTGAAAAGGTCAAGTGGTACAACCGTAGTGATGAAGCCTATGGATTACTAAGCTTGTTTGTGTCTCCAAAACTTGTCTTCCATTTAGAATCCTCCTAGACTCCCAATGACATATGGGACACCTTATAAAAGTTATTTGGGAAGCTTGATGAGATGAGAGGTCATGAGCTCGAAAATGAACTCATAAGTCTAAGTCCTAACAACTTTGACACCCTACAGGACTTCTTCACTAAGTTTAAGGCCCTTAGATTTCAATTGAAAGAATTCAGGATAGAGAAGAAAGATGATCAACTCATACTTTCTATTCTCACAAAGTTAGGTCCAAGCTATTCAGTCTTTGTCTCCACTTTCCATGCAACAAAAAGTGCCCTTGGCACTACATGAAAAATGCCTTCTTTGGATTCATTCATTGCTGACTTGACTAGGGAGCAAGATAAGCTAATTCAAATGGGCACAATGAAGTCTACTCAACCCCAAACTTTGATAGCTAAAAATGGTAAGGATAAGACTTCAACAAGGGAGAAGAAGAAAAAGAACAAGGACCAGAAGAAGAAGAAAGAAAACACCAATCCTGCCAAAAACAACACTGACACTTCCTCTTCCAATGATAAACCTAAGAAGGAGAAGGTTAAGTGTGCCTATTGTAAAAAAATAGGGCATGATGAACACAAATGCATGAAGAAACAAATAGATCACCTAACTCATCTTCTAGAGAAGAACAACATAGGTGTTCCTAAGTCCATCAAACAGAATTCATCTACCCAAGATTCTACCAAGGCAAAAGGCAAGGGTAAGGAGAAAGAAAAGGGCAAGGCCCTTGTAGCTAAAATAGCTTCTACATTTTCATGGGTCATTAACTCAGGTGCTTCTCACCACATGGGCTCTTCACTAGTTGAGTTTTCATCTTTAGAGCCTTGTAGCATGACTTCAATTAGTTTGGGTGATGACACATCAATCTCTATTGCAGGGAGAGGGTCAGTTGAAATGGAAGGAAGAACATTCAATAATGTTCTAAGTGTTCCTTCTCTTTCAACCAATCTCCTATCAGTATACCAAATCAATGAAATTGGTCAGGGCATGAGAGTTGAGTTTTCACCAGATTCAGTGGTTATCAAGGAGTTGCATAGTGATACTACAGTGGCAGTGGGTAGGACAGATCACCAAGCCAAGTTATACACCTTCTCACATTTTGCATCAGATTCTTCTCCAATAGCATTGCTGACTCATTCAGATGGAGTTATTAAATTGTGGCATGAGCAGTTTGGCCACCTTAACTACCGCTACCTTGAGCAACTTTGCAAAAATGACATGGTCATTGGCTTGCCTTGTGTCCAATTCTCAAAAGGACTTTGTGAGGGGTGCTCCCTTAGGAATCATCCCAAAGCAAAATTTGACAAAGGCAAAGCTTGGAGGGCTTCACAACCTTTGGAGTTAGTCCACAGTGATATATCGAGACCCTTTCCCAAACCATCTTTCACAAGGGCCAAGTACATCCTCACTTTCATTGATGATTTCTCTAGGTACACTTGGATATATTTTCTCAAACAAAAGTCTGAAGTGTTTGAAAATTTTCTAGACTTCAAGGCTCTTGTTGAGAAACAGAGTGAGAAATCCATCAAGGTTATTTGAATTGATAATGGAGGGGAGTATGTCAGCATCAGGTTTGAGTAGTTTTGCACTACAAAAGGGATAGATTTGTAGTGCATAGTCACTTACAGTCCTTCATAAAATGGGGTTGCAGAATGTAAGAATAGGTTCTTGAAAGAGATGGGTAGCTATATAATTCACTCCAGATCCTTAGCACCATAGTACTGGGCCGAAGCCATCAATTGTGCTTGCTACATTCAAAACAAGGTTCCTCATAAAGCTTTGAAAGGGATAACACCCTTTTAAGCTTGGCATAAAAGGAAACTTGATGTTGAGCACCTTAGAGTTTTCAGATCCCCAGCCATGGCCTGCATTCAGAAGAAGAAATGCAAAGCTATAGAACATCAGTACAAGCCTTGCATCTTTGTAGGATATCTGGATGGTATTAAGGGATATCTCTTTCTAGATCTAGTCACTCATGAGTTGTTCATCGAGAGAAGTGTCCATTTTCAAGAGAGTCCTAGAGACTCAACACTTGACACTTCTTCTCACTCATCAGATTTACTTCTTCATGATGATTCCTCATCAAATTCAGATCAGCCACAGCAGGTTCTTGAGCCAGAGACATCTTTTTCTTCTTCGTGTTCAGATAGTGAGGATAGTGATACAGAGTCATCCACCTCTAGTCAGTTAGAGGATGAGGAGTTAGCACCTCACTTGCCCACTTCTGGGCCACTTTGGGCCAGACAAACACTTGAGAGTGTTGTCACTTGGGTAGGAGATCTTGTAGATGACAGACGTACTAGGGGGGATTTTCAAAGAGATCCACATGCCTTCTTTGCTATAGTTTCAAATCCACAGACTTTTTCAGAGGCATCAGGTGTACCTGAGTTGGATAATGCTATGGAGGAAGAATATTCTTCCTTAATCAAAAATCACACTTGGGATTTGACTTCACTTCCTAAGAGAATAAAGATGGTTCAATTTAGGTGGATATATCAGACCAAGTTTGTAGCAGATGGGTCAGTTGATAAGTATAAGGCACGATTGGTCACCAAGGGTTTCTCACAGGTGGCAAGCATTGACTACTCAGAGACCTTTTCACCCATTACAAAGATGACTTCTATCTAACTCACCTTAGATATTTTTGCAACACATGGTTAGGAAGTGCATCAGATGGATGTGAAGAGTGCCTTTCTTCATGGAGACCTAGAGGAGGAGATCTACATGGAGCAGCCATTAGGATTTGTTTAGGATTCTTCCTTAGTATGCGGACTTAATAAATCTATCTATGGCCTCAAATAGGCCCCTCGGGCTTGGTATGCCAAGATGGATTCCTTCCTTCTCACAAAAGGTTTCACTAGGTGCCATTCTGATCCCAATGTCTACTTCTTGCAGAAGGATGATTCGCTCTTGATTTTGGTTCTATATGTTGATGACCTTTTGATCACCGAGGGTTCTTCATCGGCTATTGCAGTGGTGAAGGCATCTCTTCAGGATAGATTTGACATGACAAACTTGGGTTTGTTGCACTACTTCCTTGACATTGAGATCTCACAGTCAGATTCAACGATTTATCTTACATAGCCTAAGTATGCTCTTGACTTATTGGCTCAGTTTCACATGGCTGATTGCAAGCCATCTCTGACTCCCTTTCTATTAGGAGTCAAGCTTGAGGCTAATTGTTCTTCACCATTGGTTGATTCCACTCGGTATTGAAAACTTGTTGGTAGTCTCATCTACTTGACTCACACCAGGCCTGACATTTCATATACAGTGGGACTTGTCTCCAGATTCATGCAGGAACCTCATGAGTTGCATTGGAAAGTAGCTAAGAGGATCTTGCATTACATACAGGGTTCACATAGATATGGGATTCATTACAAATTTGGCATAGAGGTTGACTTGGTTAGATATACAAATTCAGACTAGGCTAGCGATTCACAGACTCGCAAGTCCACTTCTGGTTACAATTTCTCTCTAGGTTTTGGTCCTATCAGTTGGTCTAACAAGAAGCAGAATGTTATTGCTATATCATCCATAGAGGTAGAGTACAGGGGAGCTATTAATGTAGCTACTGAGGCTATTTGGCTTTAGGGGATTCTTTCTGAGTTTGGCATTCCTATCAAGTATCCCACCATCATTTATTGTGACAATCAGAGTACCATTCAAATTTGTAGGAATCTAGTTCAGCACCAGCGAACCAAGCCAATAGAGATTCACATGCATTTCATTTGGGAGCTTATTAATAGTCAAGTCATTGACTTGATATTTTGCCAATCTTCAGAGCAGGTTGCAGACATCTTCACCAAACTTTTCACTGAGAGCAAGTTCATTCATCTGCAAGCTCTTCTTGGGGTGCAGTCCACATTTGTAGCAGTATCATCTTTAGGGGGGCCTTCTATCCTCTTCTTTCTTTTATGTCTCTCTTTTTGGGGGGGAGTTTTTTCCTATGGGTTTTCTCCTTTTCTCTATCTTATGGGAGATTGAATTTGTACATGGGTACCTCATCAAGCCTAGTTGCCGAGACCCATTTTCTATTTCCACACTGCCCACCTACGCTACGCTTATGTGGGGTTATTAGTGTAGGTTTTTAGTTTTCCCTATTTATTAATTAGGGAAATTATATTTCTTGTGCATACGTGGAGTTTTCCTAGATTTATGGGATATGCTAGTTTATGTGGAGGTGTGTGTCATAGATGTGTCATAGGTGTCATAAGAATGTCATAAGTAACTCCTTTGATGGGAGTTACTTCTCTATTCTTAGTACCTTGTCACCACCTTTCATGGAGGAGTTACTGTCTATTCTTAGGGTGCCTTGTCCACTTTTTGTGGAGGAGTTACTTACGTACTCTCCTATATGTATTCCTCACTTTGGCCATCTCATGCTAATCAGATTTTGGTTTTCTCCATTTTGTCTTGTGCAATTTATCTTCTTGTGTTATTTTCAAATTGCTTTAGCATCTATGTGGTGTGCACTTGTTCATCTCGTGTGATCATGTCTCCATTGCACTTGCGTTATCCAGATTTTGACAATAACTCCGATAGATGCTTTGCTAATTTTGGGGGTTAACAACACAAAAAGTGACCAGAAGTATAAAAACATGTCAGCACCCTTATCCCCTACCAATCAAGGCAAAGATATAAATAATATCACTTTCTATAGGTTTGGGATCATGGATTCCCAAACTCTATAAATCCTAAACCCACACTTGATGCACATTACGGGTGTGTTGCCATTGCCTAAGTGCTTAGATCATGGCTTATCAAAGGGCCACAAACTATCATGGCATTGGTAAACTAATGATATAATAGACATCTATGAGAGGTATGGTTGAATCTCTAGGGACCTAAGGGAACATGAAAATGATCCTATCAACATCTTACTATGTCATTAGGTCATATCAAATTATGCTATAGGTGGGCATGATCCCCACCTGAGCGATATATAAAATGCCTACCTAATTTGTAATTTCTATCTCATCTACTATGAGAATTTACATATGAGCCACTCCTACTTCCCAAATATAATCCACTTGATATAGCTCCTTTGTCACATAAAACACCTTGAATCAACCCTTAAGCCCTCTTTTGGATAAAATTTAACCATAGAGGTTTTCCTTCCCTCCCCTAGTGGAATCTATACCTTTTATAAGTGGTGGCTCTTCCTTCACTAGTAGAGGTGATGTGACCACATCTCATGTAGTGGTTTTACTACCACCTAACCCAAAACATATATGGTACTACTAGTCTAGGTAGATCGATGGTTCTATCTTGACGCAACAATTTTGATTAATAGTTACATCTAGGTCAAAACCCCATACCTATTCAAAATTCACACAAGACACAATTTTTTCACATTTTACTTAATTATTCCCCATAATTATTAAACTAAACATTTTTATACTTTATTTGATTTTTGATGGACTTTAACCAAAAATTCAAAATTGGTGCAAAATTGAAAAAATCAACAAAAATAACTTATCCCTACTATTACAGGTATAATCACTGGGGGTGAATTAGTGATAATAAATAATCCAATTATATTTATAAACTCTTAATAATTCATCACATACAATCATGAAGCATACAAATTAATCATTTAAATTAATAAAGAAGATATAACAAGATCAAGCACATAACACATGACATATGTGGGAAACCCTCTTGGGGGATAAAACCCATTGAACCCTAAAAGATGGATTATAGTCTTATAATAAAAATATCCAAATTTTATACCAAAAATAACTGATCATGGAACACCCATCCCTTATTTTAGTGAGACACCAATCACATAAGGAGTTGTTTCCCCTATCTAGCTTGAGCACCCACAAAAACTAGACCTTTAACAAGATTTATTTTACAAGGAGGAACCAACCCCCTAAGCAACTACATACCCACTCAAATACATTTAATAAATCATCTTAAACAACCATTTCTTATCTTCAATTGATGATGACCACCTTTGTCTGCACTCTTCACCTCCAATCTCTCTCAAACTGCCTCTAGGACTAACTCACTCAAACTACCTCTTCTAGGCTCATTTGGTCCAATGATCTATGTGTCCTATAGAATATACTTAATTATACAAGCATGGATGATACTCTTCACTCTCTTTTGTTCCTCAATGACCTATACCTTATATTTCAAAGGTTCTCTCTTTTTCTTAAATCCACACTCTATCAATAAGCACAATTAGTCTAATTAGACCTTATACCATTTTCTTCCTTTAACCCAAATTGGTTGACCAAGATGATTTACATATTTTTTTCACATTTTAAATATATTCTCATATATATTACATGTAATAACCACACACTCCTTAGGTTGGTCATTAACACATTAGTTCCAAACCACCATTAGGTCTTGGTGAGACCTAACACAATTAGGCATTCATACTCACATGTTACATGTGAGAATACTTGGACCACCTTCATCCTTTAACAATGATTCTAATACAAAGAAAAGGTATCTAATATACTTTTTATCACTTCCTCATGTGTCCATGCCACCTATAACACCAACTCAAACTTGAACCTACTAATTAGGTCTCTTCACTCTTCATGTCTTCATACACAAAAAAGATAGTCTCAAACTTCTAAAGTAAATACTCAAATATTTCACATATAAATATGATTATATCGCATGATTGAACCCTTCAGTTCCTCTTCAACACATCCATGTACTTTAGACACTTCAACACAATCTCTAAGCACTAAAAACAACTCTCTAAAAATGACCACTTAAAATGGTCATATGCAATCAAAATATAGTCAAGCTATTTTGACTCTCCATATTTGATCAAGGGCATATCATGAAAACCAATGTCTTATTATAATCCATAGAGACTTATATAACATATTCATACTCATTTTATTTTTTAATTCTGCTCAAACCTCTTCCAACTGACTCCTGTAACATGGTCACTCAATCTTCTAGTGCATTCAACAAATATGTTCAACTTCAGAGATCAATAAATTGGACTATAAAAATATTAAAAACTTATAACTAGTGTATCTTTATGTGCCTTATATTAATTTAGAAATTTTCCTATTACATTACCATCAAATTCATCCTAGATCAAAATATATAAGTAAAATATTGCAGACTGGTCTTTCCTTTGTTAGATTTAAATACCAATGGTCACTGTGTAACACAAATATTACAGACACATGTCTTCATCTCATATCCTCACTCAGATTTGTAAAACATGATTTATTAATTTACTTTGAATTATCCTAGATTTAATTTGTATTGCTCACCATTGATATTTGATATGCACTTCCATGATTAAGATACATGGCACCCTCGTGTGCCTTCTGAGCACATTGATGTTAGTCCCCACTCTTGTACCACTTGATAGTTCCTTATGATTTCTAATAATTGAATATTTTAATCAAATTTCACCATCTATATCTATCTATATGAACACCTACATGTTATTGATCTTCTATCATGTCATCATGATTGAGACACATGTCACTAGCACATGCAATATAAGGAACCTTTCACATATTGACTTAATATGCTCTATTGGATCATAGTCTACATGATCACATGGTAACAATTTATCTTTGATCCTTAATTCTAAGATCATGCAAATTTTCATCCCTAAAAGCCTTCTACACATCCTATAGTCAGTCTTCAATGATCTTTTTCCACTTGGCAGCCCTGCATACCTTATAAGCATTCTATTGACATATTAACTTAATACACACAATTGAATCACTATCTAACAAAAAAAACTCATTTTTAGATACTTATCTGATTAGATTAATTTATTTCTATTATATTTGTTGAACACTCACCATTAGATTTCCTATTATAAATTTTGTTAAGTATGGGAACTTAGTGAACTCTATCTGAGAAGCCAAGTTTTCACCTCAATAAATTTTGCTATGCTCCATGTCTAGACCTAAATTTTGAACCACGTGATAACCTCTCATAGGGGAATACATCCATGTATCAATATTTTCCTAAAGCCTTCATATGTGTGAAATATTATGTTTTCAAATTTCTCATTCAACCTTATCTGTCAAGATGACTACTTGAACATAGACCTTCACATGACTGCTCTGATGAATTCCATTCAATTACATAGGCACTCTAATCACTCATTAAATCCAATACGGTATATAAAACATGTAAATATCATCAATATCATCCATCAATTACCTCACTAAATCAACACTCTCCAAGAAATAATACTAACCACTTTGTCATTAATGCATTATGTATAATGACTATCTTGACATTAATGACAACTAAGATACTTTGTACAATAATCTCCCCCTTTATGATTGATGAAAAACCACACTCATAATTCATTATTTCAATTTTAACAACTTCTCCATTATGATAGTTTGCCATTTTGACATTAATGACAAAGGGTCTCTTCCTTAACATGCCAACAATCATTCTTTAACATCATGTATGTATTCAAATACTATTTAAGATGCTCAGGATACTTACATTCTTCCAAGCATATGAAATAATTTCTAACCCTTTGACATGCACCAATATAAACTTGGACTTCTCTGATCCTTGGACTTGACAAGTTGCCCATAGAGCTTAGAATATCCCCCTAACATCAAGCTCCATCTTATGTCATATGTTCTTTGACCTACACTAATCTGAACTTGGGCTTCTCTGATCCTTGGACCTAATAAGCTAACCATAAAGCTTAGAAAACTCCCCCTAACATCATGATACATCTAATGTCATTTATTATTTGACATAAATCAATATAAACTTGGGCTTCTCTAATCCTTGGACCTGTCTACCTATAGAACTCAAAAGCCTCCTTTGTTCATGTATGAAGATTCAATACCTTGTCAAAACATATAACTTGGTTTGATCAAGTAATCATATCAATATTCTTGAATTTATAACTCTATCATACTTCTTCATATCTCCACCATGACTAAAACACATCACATATGCTCCCCTCACATCATTCAAATCTCTTCAATCCTTTCAAACTATATATGTTAACTCCCCCTAACTCCATGGCATTCATAAATTGACATATACATAACTCTTAGACCATCTTCATGATATCAAAAATATGAACACATTCTCCTCATAATCCATAGAAACCTTGCCTTCAGTCATCCTTGACTAGATATTGGGAGACCTCTATTCCCTACTTATAGAACTTGCACACATAGCTTCATTCTTCACCACTTTGACCAACTAGACCATCCTTCAAAGATTTGGCCAAAACTTTAACTTTGGATCACTATCCCTGAATATATCTTCTGAATCATTCCATCACAACACTTTGGAGTAGATTCATAAAAATCATTCCTCCCCCTTAGCCAAACATATCTTTAAATTATATTTTTGACACGAAACAAAAACCAAAGCTCAACTAACATCCACCATACTTCCTCTTGCTGTCAAGTGTCTCCTTCAAGCCTAGATAGATACACCCCTTTGACATAGTGAGAATAAAATTACCAAAACATAGGAGACTCCCATATTTCTATACTTTTATTTGACTTGTAGTTTTGTCTCATCACCACATTGGCTTTGAATGGATCCTTGAATTCATTATTTTCTTTAGACTTGTCAACAAATGCATAAAATAGAAACTCTTAACTCTTCTTCATGTCTATCATGGCAAACAAACCATATTTGTTCTTAGTCTAATCTCTCCTAACATGATTAGGTTTATATAACCATTTGTGACCTCTTACTTGCACACTAGGAGCTACATACACCTTGTTTTACTTTGAGAACTCATTCAACTTGTTTTAATATCTAGCAACGTGACAAACTTTATGAAATCTAAAAAAAACAAGATCATTCATACCTTTTGCTTGATGATGATTATGAGATTATTTTGATTGATTTCTTCTCCTCTTGTATTTTTTTATCTAGTCTTATTTCTTGCACTATATGAGCCTAATTTAACTTATCTTAACAAAATGGTCTTTTCTTACAGTATCTAGCAATGTGACTAACTCTATGACAACTATAGAAAATAATGTCTTCCATACCTTTTGCTTGAATATGGCAGTGATTTCCCTTTGATTGATTGATTATTATTACATAGTCCTTTTCCATATGACCATTAAGATGACAAATAAAACAATGGACCATAAAATATTTATCATACCTTGAAGTATTTGGATCTCTAATTAGCTCTCTTCATTTTGCTCTTGACCTGATATATCTTGTTGACTTTCATTCTACCAACCTCTTTGTCTTGTCATGATTTATTTTGATCTTTTTCAAGATTGAATATCTTGACTATGAAATTTTCATGCTTTTCCTTTAAATAAAAAAGATTAGTCTTCAATTGAACACATTCAAATTTTTAATCTCTCATGCTTGAACTTGCAGCTTCTAATTGAATTTTGAGATATTTGTTGTTATTCTTATCCTCCTTAGCTTCTTTAGTCATGTCATCCTTCAATTTACATGCTTGTTATTCCATATAATTATTAGTTATTGATTCTCCTTTTCCTCTCTCATGGACTTACCTTACAAACTCCCCTCAATATACCTGACTTGAGATTCAATACCTTTGATCATATTCCTCATTTTATGGTTCCTCTTCTTTTGCTCCTTCAGTTTACCAAGTGCACTTATGAGCTCAACTTTTAGATCAATTTTTTCTTCCTCTTTATCATAAAAATATTATTATTCCTTAATGTTATGGAAAACTTATTCATCAAACATGATGATATTTTATTTTAAAAAACTTTCCTTTTTACCCATATTGTACCTTGGATCACCTTCAAGTGGTTAAACTTGCATAGAAGGTCCAACTCAAGTACCAATTATTAGAGGTACAATCATTGAGAGGGTGGGTAAATTATTGATCCTAGATAATCCAATTCCAATTATAAACTCTTAATCATTAAACACATACAATCATGAAGCATACAAATTAACCATTGCAATGAACAAAGAAGATATATCAAGATCACGCACATAACACATGACATATGTGGGAAACCCTCTTGAGAGATAAAACCCACTAAACCCTAAAAGATGGACTACAGTCCTATAATAAAAAGATCCAAAATTTATACCAGTACCACCTAATCATATAGTACCCATACCTTAGTTTAGTGAGACACCAATTCCACAAGGAGTCACTTCCCCTATCTAACTGAGCACCCATAACAATTAGACCTTTATCAAGACTTATCTTCCAAAGAAGAACCAACCCCCTAGGAAACTAAGCACAAATTTAGATATAGTTAATATATAATCTTAAACACCTATTTATTCTCTTCAATTTATGATGATCACAATATTTTGAACTCTTCACCTCTAATCTCTCTCAAGTTACCTCTAGGACTAACTTGCTCAAACTAACTCTTCTAGGCTCATTAGGTCCAATGACCTATGTGTACTCCTAAATAAACTTGATAAAATAAGAATGAATAATCATATTTTTTTTTCCCTCAATTACCTTTACCTTCTCTTTCAAAGGTTCTCTCCTTCACTTGAATCCATACTCTATCAACAAGCACAATTAGTCCAATTAAACCTTGTACTTATACCACACTCTTCCTTTAACCCATCTTGGTCATCCACTATGATTTACATATTTTTTAAAAAATTTAAATATGTCCTCATACACATTACATGTAAGAAACACACACTTATTATTTCTATCATTGCCTCATTGTCTCCAAACTACCATTAGGTCTTGGTGTGACCTAAAAAATTAGGCCTTCATACTCACACATTACATGTGACACTACTTGGACCACCTTAATAATTTACCAATGATTATAAAAAATAAAAAATGTCTCTAATATAAATGTTATCAATTCATCATCAGTCCATTCCACTTAGAACACCAACTCAATACTTAAACCTACCAATTAGGTCTCTTCACTCTTCAAGTCTTCATACATAAAAAACATAGTCTCAAAATTTTGAAGCAAATACTCAGATATTTAAAATATAAATATTATTATATCACATGGGTGAACCATTTAGGACCTAAAACATACATTCATGTTCTTTATACACTTCAACACAACCTCTAAGCACCAAAAACAACTCTCAAAATGACCACTCGGACTAGTCATATATAGTCAAAATATAAACAATCTATTTTGACTCTCCATATCTGATCAAGGGAATATAATGAAAAAAAAATCCTTATTATAACCCTTATATAATTATATAACATATCAATACTCATTTTATTTTCCAATTCTACTCATAACTCTTTCAAATGAATCCTGTAACATGGTCTCTCAATCTGCCAGTACATTCAGTAAATAGAGTCAACTTTGAAGCTCAATAATTTTGATTGTACAAATAGTAAAACATTATAAATAGAGTATTTAGATGTTCCTTTGATTAATTTAAAACTTTTCATTTTACATGACTATCAAATTCATCTTGGATCAAAATATATAAGCAAAATATTACAAACTGGTATTTCCTTTGTTAGATTTAAATACCAACCGTCACTATGTATTATAAATATTGTAGGCACATGTCTTCCTCTCATGTCCTCACTTATATTGATCAAAAATTCTATGCCAATTTCATTGGAAGTCTCATATATTTAAATTTCAATTATCACCATTGATCTTTGATCTGTATATCTATGATTAAGAAACTTAACACCCTCGCATGCCTTCTGAGCATAATGTTGTCAGTCCCCACTATTATGTCATTTCGTAGTTTCTTTTTATTTTTGAGAATTGATTATTTGAATAAAAATACACCATATATATCCATATATAAAAACACCCATATGTAATTTATCTTTTTTCAAATCATCATGACTAATACACATGTCACTAGCATGTGCAATCTCAAGAACCTTTGACATATTGACTTAATAATCTTCATTGGATCATAGTCTACATGATCAAATGATCATTATTTATATTTGATACTTGATTCCAATATCATGCTACTTGGTATACATACTTTCCTTCTACACATCCTACAGTCAGTCTTCAATGATCTTTTGCCACTTGGCATCCCCACGTGCCTTCTGAGAATTATGTTGACATATTAACTTAATATGCACTGTTAGATCATTATATGAAAAAAAATGATCAAAACTATATCATTATATAATCATATTGATTTCTCACCATTATATATGTTTAATTCTCACTATTATATCTCCTCTTGCAAATTTGGCTAAGTATGGGAACTTAGTGAACTTTATTTGAGAAGCCAACTTTTCACCATAATAACTTTTACTATGCTCCATGTCCAGACCTAAAATTTCAACCACATGATCATATATCATTGGTTAATCCATCCATGTAACAAAATGATACTTAAACCTTCACATGTGTAAAATATGATGTCATCAAACTGCTCACTCAGCCTTATCTATTAAGATGACTACATGAACATAAACCTTCACATGACTACTCTGATGAATTATATTCACTTCCATAAGCCATATGAGAAATCATAATATACCATAGGGTGTCTAAAACATGTCCATATCATAAATATCATCTATTAATTTCCTCACTAATTCAACACTCTCCAAGCAATAAGACTAACCACTTTGTCATCAATGCACTATGCACCATGACTATCTTGACATCAATGACAACCAAGATACTATGTCCAACACCTAACCTACTCCTCCTACCAGTGATACATTCTCCATACTCACTATTTTATCATATCATTGGTTAATTTTTAGATTTGTTTCATCACCATAAATACATATCTTCATATTATCCAAATACAATTCGCACAAATAATTTCTATTTTGGGTTATTTTTTAAATATATAGGTCTTTTAACTAGTTGTTTTGGTATTAAAAAATTCTATTTTTGGAAAAAAAATCTTACAAAAGACCATATTTCATTCTTTTAGATCATATTATTATTGAATTGAATGATTTTTTTTTAAATAATTATTTTAATGACTCTATTTCTTGTAGTAGGTTTTACAATTTTGTAGGTTTATGACAACTTGGCACCATATTCAGTCCTCCAATGGGATGATTATTGTATTATATTATTCATTAGAAAAATGGTAAGAAATATCATCCATTTTTTTATTAAGTAGTATATTTTTGAATTTTTTGTTAAATTAAACTTGATTATCATCTTATGCCTATAATTTACATAGAGTATCAGTTGGTTTCATTATGCTACCAAGGTAGGTAAGGTGAGTACTTCTAAATATCTATTTCCCTTCTACCCACTATTAATTAGGATCACACCCTCATCAATTCATGATAAGGTGTCATTTGAAGGGGTAAATCTATGCACCTAATAATAACATGGTGTGACATATCTAAAATGAGTTCAATGATGATGCAGTGATCTCCAAAATGTGTCCAAATGGCTTTTCTCTGATGTTTTACTCCCTATTCTTATTTTGGATCCTTCCAAGTCTCTTTTTTCATTTATTATCCTAATTTTAAAAAACCTTATTAACATGATGAAACCACCCACTTCAATGATGAAACCACTCATTTTTTAATGAAATCACCATCAAAATTGTGAAACCAACATGATGAAAGTGTCAACAAAGGAGGAGTTTAAACATAACATAGGGTATTTCATAATAGGCTATGGTAATTTTATCATGGATAGGGTTAGTTTCATATTCTTCACATGCAAATAATTATAATTTCATCATCTAAAAATAATGATGGTTTAAAAATCTAAAATCAATACCTAGTGACAGATTCTCATGTTTTAAAATTACATCTTTACATATGTCATCTATCTTTGTATTCATTACATAACATATTGAATTACCTTTTCAATACAAAATGATTTTCACAAGGTGTCTAAGTGTGAAACAAGATATGTTTTTACAAACCCAGGAAATAATCATACACTGAATAAGTTATCCTGGTCAGAAATGTTTGTATGCAATCAATTTGGATAAAGTCACATAAAAAATATAATAACACACTGCACACTTGTCCTCCTATGTATAACTATCCCTATGAATTTTTAATCTCTATTTAAAAATGCAACATAGTCACATGGACCTCTTATAAAAATTTTGATGACATAACAAAACACATGTTCAAATATTAGTCAAATTTCAAGCTAAGACATACTTTTACATGCTTTTGATGTTGGGACAACATTTTTCCAAACAACCTTGTTAATTTGGGGGCATATCATTATTCTATATGAACAAATTTATAGGTTGTATTTATCCATAACCTTGTTTCCATGTTGAGTTATAACCAAAAAAATGTCTTATTCTTCATTCATACTTTACATGTGTCATGATGAATATGATATTTGATAACATGAATATAAATACATATGATCTAAACATGCTATATTCATTTTATCTATAGTTTTACTTCATTACATAAAAATATTAAACTTTCTTGCTTATTGTATGTGGCCCTTGGCCTTGTATATGTCCTACATACATCATATTACTTGTATGGAATCATCATGCCATGTGTGTGTGGAATTTTAGCTTCTATGTTTGTGGGACATTTTCATGCCCCTTGTATTCATAATTTTGGCCAAATATGTAACATTTATTCATAATTTATAACTATATGTGACATTTAACATGTCCATTGTATGTGTCATTTTGGCCTTCTTGCATGACATTGTGTAACTTTTATTACATGGTCATTATTTGCTACCATGGTGACATTATTTTTATCATGCACTACTATATATCTATTACATCTATCGATGGTGCCATTATACATATCATGCACATAATACTAATGGTCTTCAATGCTTCATTTATAAAAAATATTATGTTTACATTACATATTCAATACTTATAATATCTTTACATGATTCATACACTACTTCAATTCTATATTAAAATTAAATGATGAAATACAATATACAATCCCTTTATATGATTCAATATTACATCTCTAAGATTAAAATACAATTCAAGTGTGAAAAATTTTATTAGATGATTATATATTTCACAAATTATCTCACATTTTATTTATAAATAAGTTGTTTGTAGTAAATTTCCCTCAACTCAAAAGCGGGGGCATGATGATGGTATTATCTCCAAGATTTCACTAGCAGTACATTTCATATTTGACAGTTACAATATTAAAAAAACAATTTTTTTAGATTATGGGGGCATTCAACTTGGTTATGAACTCCAAACTTAAAGCTAATCAATCATAGATACACTTGTGCAAAGATAATTATAAAATATCAAATAGTTTTCAAAATATCAAACTAGAAATTTAAATACTATGTGCAAAAGTGAAATTACAAAATAACACCACTTGAACAGTGTAAAAATTATTTGGCGATTTAAAATTATTTGGTGATTTTACACCAATTGAAAAGTGAATCAAAATTTCATGTCTTGAGACTTATTGAGTTGATAGAACACATTTACATGAATTACATTTGTGATTTTTCACTTTATACTTATGAGCTTTATATCGATATCCACATAAACCTTGCCTGAGTTCAAATATTTTTTGTTGATAAACCATCCATGCTGCATGATTATATTTGGATACCAAATGCTTACATATTTGTTCATCATACCAATTATTTCTCTCACATTTCATGAGATGGCCTATTTCTTATATAAATACATACAAACCATTTTTATTTATTTTTAAATCTATTGGTAAAATTTAAACCTTAAAGTAATTTGAATTCAATATTTCAACAAATAAGACATCCACATATTTTGCATTGTGATTATAATCAAACATAGTTCATCCAATGGTGAAAACATGTCTACTCCCAAACTACATATATGAAAACCACCATATTATCCAAATAATCCCATTAGTGTTCACAAAAGTCACTATGTCATGTGACCCTGAGAGATAATTAGTCATGAAAATGGTGGGGAAAGACATTTTTCCATTGCATCCAAGACACTTTCTTTGGATTTTCCTTGTAAATGAAGGATGTTCAATGAAAATATCTCTCATAAATTTAGCAACAATTTCTCTATTTGGACTCAATAAGCCTTCACCAACATATGGTTTAAATTTATTCTTGAAGATGCCTTTTACATTGATCTGAGGTGTTTCATTATTGATAAGAAGCCAAATCTTTCCCATCCATTTAACTTGTGCTTTGATCTTCATGCTTTAATCAACATTGATATTTGAGCAATTCATGAACTAAACTTCCCTTGTTCAATCACATCAATAACACTATTGTACGGCCTTTTTAGTAAATGCAAATGAGAAAATAAAAATTAATTTAATAAAAAATCCACCTCCTCTTTCTAGGCCATATAACATCTCTTTTTATGGGCCATATATATATATATATATATATATATATATATATAT
Source organism: Torreya grandis (assembly GCA_037957365.1). Lineage (NCBI taxonomy): Eukaryota > Viridiplantae > Streptophyta > Pinopsida > Cupressales > Taxaceae > Torreya > Torreya grandis. The sequence goes on from JARHVA010002861.1 coordinate 508,299, forward strand.
ATATATATATTATAAACCCTTTTAAGCTCGTATGGGTCATATGGCCATACAACCTATTTGGCCTAAAAAAAAACAAAATAAATTTTTTGATCTTCACCTTATACTAATTCTATCTCCTTCACCCCTGTTATATGTTTATATAGATATTTGTGGTAGTCAAAGACAAAATAAATTAGATTGATTTCTTTTTACTAATAATTTGCTCTCATTTTTGTCATATGGTGTTGTATGGCTCATTTGGTAGATGAAAAACAAATTATTTTTTTTTCTTTTTATTTTTTTTTCTTCACCTTTCACCTTCTTGGGTAGGTCGTACGACCTCTTTCTTGGTAATAAAAAACAATTAAAATCTGATTTGAAATTTATCTTTATTTTTTCTCTACCTAATTTGAGTTGTATGGTTGTTATTAGCAGGTAAAAATAATAAAATTTGATATGATTCCTTTTTTTTTAATTTACGGACTTCTCCCTTGGGCTATAAAGTTGTACGACTTCCTTATGGTGAATAAAGAAAAGAAATAAAATGATTTTAAAACCCTTTTTCCTTTTTTTAATCATACAACTTGATTTTTTTGGTAGCCAAAACAAATACAATTTGTTGCTTTATTTCAAATTCACTTTGATTTATATATTTTCAATTTCAATGAATGTTTTACCTCTTATAAACAACATAAAAAATGACTTTGGTATAGTGCACAGTGAGGAGAGAATAAAAGGAAAATTTAACATTAGTGGGAAGGGAAGATTTAATGTGCATGATTTGGGGAAGTGATAAAACAATTTTTCATGACCTAGGGAAGCATCTGAGGAAATTGCATGGTAGTGAGATTTTAAAAAGCAAATTGCAACTTAAAATATTTAAAAATTATTTCAATTGATTTAATATTTTTTAAATTTGATATCACACTACATGCAAACTTGAAATCAAAAATTTCATGACTTGAAAAAGTGTCAAGGGACTTTAGCACAACTAAGGGAAAATAAAAAAGTACTTGCACAACTTTAAAAAGTTTAACGAGTTTTTGCATAGTTGTGGGAAAGTCAAAAAAAATTTACATGAGGAATCTTGAAGAAATATTTACACAATCTGGGGGAAAAAATTATTTTTCCTATGATTCTAATTCTCAATTTAACTAATTTAATTGAAATTAATCAATTAATTTTCTTTTTTTCAAGATCTGAAAATTTAGGCCCAAACCAAATCAATTTATTTTTAATAATATGTAATGCAAAGTAATATTAATAAAATAAATATGTAAATAAAATACAAAAAACACAATGCAAGAGAAACACATATTTAACATGGTTCACCCAAAATGGGACACATTCACATAAAAACAACTAGTTCTTTTCTTATTGAATCCAACAAATGAAGGGATAAACCTGAAATACATCCACTAAAATTTCTTCTTCATTCACACACCATGTGTTGATGTGATTTCAATGCCCTCATATCAAATTAGGGTTACATATTAGGGAAAAAATGCACCAACATAATTTATACTATTAGATCTGTTACTTAATAGTGAATGGTTTAGATTTACTACAAAATTACAATATTTTATAATGCATTTTTCACAAAATTTAGGTTCGAGAGCACTACCCCAAAACCCCATCAGGGGGATCCAAAGTAAGTCAACTCCCCCCTGGGCCCCCATGGTGACCTTTGTGGGGGGAATTAACTCCCCACACCCTCTATCAAGCGCTGGCATTATAATAAGATCAAGCTCCACCATCTAACAATATCACACTTGGAGACTAATTACTACAACTCCACCACTACAACTCTTCCTTGGAATTTTATTTGAACTTTAACCTTAGAATGTTTCTCATCTTCCTTGTTATCCTTGAAGACCTATTAAAGATGAAAAAATCTCTACTTTATCCTTTGTGACTACCTTTGTTAACATATGTATAGGATTCTAAATCATATGGATATTTTCCAACTTCAGTTAACCAACCTCCAAATCTGAATGACTGAAGTGATAATTGAGTTGGATATGTTTGGTTCTTGAGTGGAATGTTGAGTTATTTGATAAATGGATCACACTCTGGATATTGTTATATAACCTATAATCTTCATTTTATTGCCTCAAATCTTCCATGAATCATTGCATCCATATCATCTCCTTGCTTGCTTTTGTAGCTACAACATATTTTACCTCTGTAATTGACAAAGCAACTATCTTATGCAATTTTGAAATCTAGCTAACTGTTATGTCACCAACAATGAATACATAACCTATGGTGATCCTCATTCTATCTAAATCCCCAACCATGTTTGCATTAACATATCCTTATAGGGTAACATCTAACCCTTCATATCATAATTTTATATTATTGGTACCTCTAAAGTACCTGAGAATCCACTTGATTTCATCCCAATGCTCCTTTCTTGGATTATTCATAAACCTGCTGACAACTCCCATTGGATATGAAATGTCTAGTTTTGTGCATGCCATATCATACATTAAACTTCTAACTGCTAAATCACAAGGCACTTTATACATGTAATTTATTTCTTCCTATGTTGTAGGACACTATTCCTTTCTTAATTTGAAGTGACCTCCCAAAGGTGTACTCACTAGTTTTGCATCTTGCATATTGGACCTGACTAACACCTTCTTAATGTACTCTTATTGAGACAAGGTTAATTTTTTATTTTTTATCTCTTATTATTATCATACCAAAGATTTGTTTTGTAGCACCCAAATCCTTCATTGTAAATGAATTTTCTAGTTTTATTTTGATCTCATTTATATAGTGCATGTTAGACCCTAAGATAAGCATGTCATCTACATACAATAAAAATATAACATATTTTCCATTATCTAATCTCTCAAAATAAACACAGTGGTTAGAATGACATCTACTATAACCTTGTTCTATCATAAACATGTCAAATTTTGAATACCACTATCTTGGATCTTGATTTAGGCCATACAAACTCTTATTCAACTCACACATAATTTTGTCCTTACCACTAACTTTGTATCTTGTGGTTGTTCCATATATATATCTCCTCCTCCATATTACCATGAAGTAAATTTGTCTTCGAATCTAACTATTCAAGGTTCAACTATTATATTGATACCAAACTTAAAATAGTTCTTATAGAAGTTATTTTAACTACTAGAGAAAATATTTTATCAAAATTTATACCTTTATTTTGTGCAAACCCCTTTACAACAAGTCTGACTTTATGCCTCATTTTGCCTCCATCATATTCCTTCAGCCTATAAACCCATTTAATCTAAAATTCTCTTTTACTTATAGGAAATTGAACCAAATCCATTGTTTAGTTATGTACCAAGTAGTCCATCTCCTATTTCATGCCCTGCTCCCACTTCTTTCTGGTTTCTACCTACATTGATTCTTTATAGTTTTTTAGCTCACCACCATCAGTAAATAATAAATAATAAAGTGAAGGAGAGTATCTTTTAGGGAGTCTAATTACTCTAACATATCTTCTAATAAAACTTTTAGGAGTTTGAGGTACTTTTTGTAAATTCTAATTTTCTTGTACTTTAGGAATTTCATTTCTAGTGATTTCATCCAAGTACTTCATATTATGTATTTTATTTTTCTTGTTTTTTTCCTATAACTGATCTTTATACATTACCTTATCATTAAATATCACATCTCTACTCATAATGATTTTTTGATTTTTAAAATACCATAAATGGTAACCAAAATCATTAACTCCATATCCAATAAAAGTACATTTCTTGGATTTTGATTCAAGCTTGGTTTTTCTTTATCAATATGGACAAATGTTTCACAATAAAAAGTATTTAAAAAAGAATAGTTTAACTTTTTACCTATTCATGTTTCTTCTGGAATGCCACCATCCATAGGACTTGAAGGCCCTTTATTTATTAAGTAAACAATAGTATCCATAACATCTACCCAAGACTATAAAGGCAACCATGCATGTAATCTCATACTCCTTGCACACTCCATGATTGTCTTGTTCATCCTTTCTGACACACCATTTTGTTGTGGTGTTCTTGGAATCATCTTCTCTCTATGAAGCCCATAGGATGAACAATAATTATTAAATTACTTTCTACATTATTCACCTCCATTATCTAATATAAAACACTTCAACTTATTCCCTGTCTCATTCTCAACCAAAGCTTTCCATTTCTTAAGAGTATCAAAAACATCAAATTTTTTTCATATGCAATAAACTCAAGTTTTTCTAGTTGCATCATCAATAAAAGTAACATAATAAGAAGAGCCACCAAGATATGATACTTGAGTTGGTCCCCATACATTTGTATGTATAAGCTCTAAATTTTCATCCTTATTTGTCTTCCAAACTCTGAGAAATCTAATTCTCTTATATTTTTCATATACACAATGCTCATAGAAATCCAAATCCACCTTCTTCAAATTTGGCAACAAATTATTTGAGTGGAGAACTTATATCCTCTTATCACTCATGTTCCCAGGTCTATGGTATCATAATTTTGTATAAGTTAAAGCAATAAAAGAGTCAACATTACTATTAGATAAATATGATGTACCTACCTTCTCTCCTTTTGTTATTACTAGTGATCCTTTAGTGACCTTCCACAAATTTTATGCAAATGTAACTATACAACCCTCAATTCCTAATTTCCCTAATGAAGATAAATTTCTTCTTAACTTAATAACATACTTCACCTATTTTAGTAACCATTTGTTTCAATTCTGTAAGTTTATCCATATCTTACCCTTTCCTATAATTTTATAGGGTTCACCATCACCTAGATAAACCTATCCAAAATCACCTTGAGCATAGTCTTGAATTTTTTTTTTTATAAGGTAAGGTATAGCATGAAATGAATCCCCTAAATCTAACACCCAATAATCATTAATATTATCTAAAGAAAGGATCTTGTAACATATCACCTATTACATTTAATTCTTAATTTTTATCTTGTTGTCCATCTCCTTGTTTTCCTTTTTGAAAAAAATAATCTTTGTTTAAGTGTCCTTTCTTCCCACAAATTCATCACACCAACGTTCCTCTAGATTTGGATCTACCCTTTTTAGACTTCTCATGATTCCCTAGGCCCTTTCCTTTGTCCTTTTGTCTTCCCCTATTATCTATAATCAAAGTATTACTTGATGTCTCACTCATGCTTTTTCATCACATTTACTCACTAAGAATAACACCAATAACATCATCAAACTTTAAAGTGTCTAAACCAAATATAAAATTACTCACAACAATGACCAAACCATTATAACTGTATGGCAAAGAACATAGAATAAAAAAAACCCTAACCTCATCATCAAAGTTTACTCCTACAGTTCTTAACTAATTTTTGACTATGTTAAATTCATTTAAATGATTAGAAACAAACCCACCTTATGACATATCCAAATTAAATAAATGCTTCATAAAAATACCTTATTAGAGGCTCAATGTTTTTTATACACTCTATCTAATGCCTTTATCACATCCATTGTTATCTTTTCTTTTGAAATATTAAAGGCCACTGACACACTTAGGCACAACCATATCGTTCCTAGTGCCTTTATATCAAGAACCTCCCAATATTTATCTTTCATAGTAAATGACTTCTTTGCTATTCCACCCAATGATAGGAAAAGATCCTTATGATATAGACAGTCCTCAATTTGTCTCTTTCATAGCTAGTAGTTTTGGTTTTTGAACTTATCAACCTTAAACTTATGTTCTTCTGCCATGGCTCCCACTCAAATCAGGAACCCTCTTTTCGTGTGAGTTTATATACCAAATAAACCTTAACCTCTGATACCAGTTATTAGGAATATGTAATGAAGATTAATATGAATGAAATAAAGATGTAAATAAAATGTAAAAAACATAACATAAGAGAAACACAAATTTAATGTGGTTCACCTAAAATGGGCTATGTCCACACAAAAATAGCTAGTTCTTCTCTTATTTAGTCTAACAAATGAAGTAATAAACCTAAAATACATCCACTACAATCTCCTATTCACTCGTACACCATGTGATACCATGATTTTAGTGCCCTTATATTAAAGGAGGGTTACATATTAGGGAAAAAATATACCAACATAATTTCTACCATTAGACCTATGACATACTAGTGAACAATCTAGATTTACTATAAAATTATAGTATTTTATAGTACATTTTTCAAAAAAAATTGCTTTGGGGGTGCTTCCCTTAAACCCCCAATAGGGGGATCTAAAGTAGGTCACTACCCCCCTGAACCCCCATGGTGACCTTAGTGAGGGGCATCCCCCCCCCCCCCCCCCCGCCACACCCCCTATCGATAACTATGAATTATAATAAGATTAGGATTCACCATCGAACAATTAGCAAAAAATTAAAAAGTTTCACTAATTTTTAAATAGATAAAATCATGACAACAAATAGCTTTGATTGGGATTTTGAGTTTTAAGGGACATAAAGAACTTTAACTTTAATTTTTTAAGCAAGTATTTTATCCATTGGGAAACAAACTCTTAAATTTGACTACAACTTGATCAACTAAGAGGCAACTGATTTTTTATAAGATGATATATCCTTAAACCATTACAATACTATCACATATCGATTGATAGTGTATGTGAGGGAATCAAGTACTCAACTTAATAGATACTATAACATATCCCAAAGGATTATGTATGTGAGTTCATAAGGTACTCAACTTGATAGATTCTATCATATATCCTAAAGAATAGTGTATGTGAGGAATTTTTTAGTTATGTGTTTTCACACAAATTAAAATACAAAGAGATAAACCTTTCCTTCATATATTCAAGTGTGATGAACCTTCCTATGAAAAAAGAGGTATAGTTTTGAAATTATCAATATGATTAATTTTTTGGCTCAAAATATTAGAATTAGGATTGACCCATATGTTCTCTTTGAATTTCTTTTCATCCAAAATGATACTCTTAAAATCACTCAATGGCTCACCATTTAGAAGCTTGAATGATAGTACATATCTCAACAAGTGATTTAAGCCTTGTTTATTTGGCTATGGATTTAATGTGCCATTTAAAAATCTATATATATTATTCTTGTCATTAATAAAGATCCCTAAAAACTTATATATCTCACATTTGGACATCCTGATCTAGCCAACTGATATCCAGTTCATCTATCTTAATTGGATGAGAAATGAACATGAACCACAAGACCATATTCCCTATTTTGAAAATTTACATGTTTACCACATGTTCACTTGAAGAGATCCATGAAAAACCTATCCATTATGTCACTTGAGGAACAAACATCCAAATCAACATTTTCATGAATGTAAAATTTATTCTCTAGATCTACTATGAACTTTTTTGTCTTGTAGATCCACTTAGCTAAAGAACTTCAATGTTTCTTTCTAAAAATGTGATCTTTTCATTGACCCTAAAGTAATGACCATTCTAACATCATTGAAAATCATGTGATTGTCCATGATATCTTCTAGATAGAGATCATAGTTACAAATATGTTTAAGTAGAAAGACCAATACATAGAGGATACAAAGAAACACACACACACACACACACACACACACACACACACACACACACACACACACATATATATTGTTGAATTTATTGAAAATCAACACACACACAAAAATTAAATAGGAAAAAGAAAACAAACCAAAATAGGGATAATATAATTATTTACAAGGAGAAGAGGGCAATGAAGAAACTATACAAAACCATTTACTAGATGAAAGAAGTATCTATCATTTCAAAATAATGGTTTTGAATAATGAACTCTTAAAAAATTAGTAATAATGACCAAGTAGGTGGGAAGAGTAACTTAAAGGTATCATTCACATAATGATGATCATGAATGAACAAACCATTACTATCTTCATATCCTAGAATGGAAACATTGTGAACTCTCTAATATTTTATGATCCTTCTTAAGTAGTTTTGGGTTTCACTAATGTTTTATTGAATAACTTTAAATGCATATTTGATAGATACAAGAAATAAACTCGAGATAAGTTTATTGTTTATTTTTTTCTAAGATTAAAAAACAAGAGTATCTACTAGAATGATCTGAGTGCAAATATTCATTTCCAAATTGTTTCCCATGATAGAAAAAAACTCATTATCAAATGAATCATCATTATCTTCATTGATCTCTTTTGCCTTGATAGTTTCCATTTAACCTGTAATGAGTATTGGGCACCATTAATTTTGTTTTGGATTCATGTCTTTCTTTATTTTAGCTTTAGACTACTTGAGATCTTAAATATTTGTGGGGTTAATTACTTTGGATTAAATTTTGGTGGAGAACTCTTATTTGGTAGAACCTTAAAATGAAATACCTAAGGAATCTCCATTTTTTACTATTAAGTCTTTCATTATAATAAATAAGGGATCTTATGCTTGATTGAAAATTGATTTCATATTATCTCCTCCTTAAAAATTATAACATCACACTCAACATTATTTATTTTTTCTATTTATGGATCAACCATTTGTTCCTTAAATAACTCATTTTCTCCTAGGACTGTGAAGTTTGAGAAATCCTATGAAATAGGTAGATATTTCTCTTATGTATAAAGGGGGAAGCTAAATTATTCATTTTTTCTCTGATCAATCATTAGTTCTTCTAATTTTTCACCTTCTTCCATAATTGTGAAACTCAAATAATCATATGTGATAGGAATCACTTTATGTTTTTTGTTTTTTTTAGAGTTCTGACATGTTTGATCTAGAATTTGCCTTCAGGATCTCTTTTCTAAATGATGATGACTCTTGACTATAAAAGTTTTCACTACTTATTCAATATTTCCAATAGTTATAATATATTTTTAAACTTCAATCTTCAACATTCTATACAAAACCATGTCATTTTAAATTTTTATAGCTTCTTGTTACATAGGTTTTAAGTCATTCACTTTGCTACTCCTCAATATGAATTTGATCTCTGGATGTATAGAACCAATGAATACATATAGTTTATTTTTGGGACTTGGTTAATCTACCTTATGAATCAATATCAATAATTTTTTTAATCATGATACAAACTCTCTCATTTACTCATTGTCTTGCTTCTACATTTTGAAGAAATCTGGCAACAATGTATAAGCATTCATAGTTGATTTGAATCTATTAAGAAATTATTACTCAAGGACTCCCAATTCACAATGATCCATATTATAGGTTATGAAACCATTCAAAAACATGTCTAATAAAAATTTCAATAAAAATTCTCACAATGACATCCTCATGCATAATTACCAAGATGCTAGAAGACATTATGAAGGCTAGGATATGGTTATTTGCATCTTGACCATTTTCACTAGAAAAATTCAAAAATATCTTCCTTGAGCCTAATAGTAACTCATTGTATTGGGATAAATCTAAAGGTCTAAAACATTTTCCCAATGAGACACAAAGAACATTAGGGTTGGAGTGAACCAATACCATTTATTCAATAAAAAAGATGTAGGCAATAGGTAATTTTTTATCAATGGAGTCACCAACATCCAATCCATGGGAGGTTCCTTGAAATGTATAAAAATTGTGTGCATAAAATACCTTGATCCTTAGCAGAGTCATCAAAAATATGTTGGCTCAAAAATTTCTCAAGGGGACAGACTGGTGACTTTCAGTCAATAGTCTGGGAACTGAGTCTTTATATTAGTAATCACCATAGGAAAAAATTCCCTCTCCTATTATCAAGAAGAGATAACTTTATTAAAATCCAAAAAGGAAAAAGTAGGGGAAAATCTATTCACAACTATTTATAGCAAAAATGTTTTCTATTAAGGTTTTCATACTTTTAACTAGAAATCAAAAAAAGATATATAAATGAAATGAGTGAATGAAGGGAATGATGAGAAATATATAAAGGAAAGGAATAAAAGGAGAATGACATTATTATATCCAGTTAAACACATAAACTACCATGATAATCCCAAGAAAAATGAAGGATGAATCTAGGTAACTAAACATAAAGATTCACTGGAATAGGCCAAGAAGGAAAGACATTGTGATCATGGAAATATATTCTCATTTAATGGGTGGCAAAGACATAATTACACCCTTGGGAGTAAAAAAACATACACTAATATGATTCTCTTATACTGATCATCAAACAAATACAACCATCCCGTATTTACCCATAAGAGATAATTAAAATATTACTTAAACCCCATCGAGATTTCAAATTTGTGGAAAAAACAAGCATAGGTTTAAAAAGAAATTCTACTGTGCAATTTACACATTAAGACTAATTGATAATAGTTATGACAAAGTTTTAAAATCAAATATTTGAATAAAAATGAATGATACACAAAGTCATAATTTTTTAAGAGAATCTAAACATACCATTTACAAATCTCCATTTTATTGATCCTTACAGAGTTGTAATATAATCTCGCCTTCCAAAAATATGTATTAGAGTTCTATTTTTCAAAAACACGCTTTTGTATAATGAGCCTAACACTTACATTTAAAATGTGGGAGGGCAGTTACAATATGCAACCACTATTTTTGCATTCTAGATGGTGTAAAAGTGAATTTACAAAAATACATCACTTAAGTGATGTAAAAGTGCATTAGTGCAATTTCACTATATGAAAAAGTGAAATTACAAAATTGTACCACTTTAATGGTGCAAAAATGCTTTGGTGATTTTACACCACTTGAAAAGTGTAAATCAAAATTGCATGATTTGAGAGTTACAAAGTTGATACAATGCATTTTCATGAATTAAATTTATGAGTTTGTACTTTATACTTATGATATTTATACCAATATCCACATAATAACTTCCCTAAATTCATATATTTTTTGTTGATAAACCATCCATGCTACATGATTCTATTTGGTAACCAAGCACTTATGTATTTATTCAGCATATCAATTGTTTCTCTCACATTTCATGAGATGGCATGTCGCTTAGATAAAGACATATAAACCATTTTCAAAAATGCCACTTTTTATTGGTAAAATTTAAACCTTAAATTAATTTGAACTCAAGATTTAAACAAGACATCCCCATCTTTTTCATTATGACCAAAAGTAAACTTAGGCCATCTAGTGGTGAACACAAACCTATGCCCAGACTTCATGTATTCAAACCACCCTATTATCTAATTAATCCCATCAATATCCTTAAATTTAATTATGACATGTAATCCTTAGAGATAATTAGTCATGAACATTATGGGGAAAGACATTTTTCAATTTCATTCAAGACACTTTCTTTGGATTTATCTTATAAATGAAGAATGTTTAGTGAAAATATATCTCAAAAATTCAACAATAATTTCCCTATTTGGGCTCAATAGACCTTCACCAACATATGGTTTAATTTTATTCTCTAAGCTACCTTTATCATTGATTTGAGGTGTTTTATTATTGATAATAAACTAGCTCTTGCCCATCCACATAACTTGTGCCTTGGTCTCCATGCTTGAATCAACTTTGATATTTGAACCATTCACGAATTTAACTTCCCTTATTCAATAACCTTGATAACACTATTTTATGACCTCTTTAGCAAATGAAAATGAGCCAAAAAAATAAATTTTAATTTTAAAAAAATGCCACTCCTCTTTTTAGGTCGTAGACCTCTCTTTTTATGGGCCAAAATAAATAAAAATGTGTTATTTTTTTTCAAATTTTAAAACCCTTTCAAGTTTATATGGGTCGTATGGATGTATAACCTCTTTGGACTAAAAAATAAAACAAAATAAAATTTTTGATTTTCACCTTATACCAATTATCTCTCCTTCATCCCTGATACATGGTTATACAAATCTTTATGGTAGGAAAAAATAAATAAATTAGATTGGTTAGTTTTATATAATATGCTCTCCATATTTAGGTCATATGACACTATAAGACTCACTTAGTAGATGAAAAACAAATTAAAATATATTATATTTATTTTATTTTATTCACCTTTCACCTTCTTATTTATTACCATATGAATGTATGGCCTCTTCCTTAGTAAGAAAAAATAATTAAAATATGATCTAAAATTCATCTTTAGATGTTCTCTATCCAATTTGAGTCCTACAGTTTTTATTATCATGTATAAATAATAAAATTTGATATCATATCATATTTTTTATTTTAAGACTTCTTCATTGGGCCGTACAGTTGTACAGTTTCCTTGTGGTGAGTAAAGAAAAAGAAAATAATTTTAAAACCCTTTCTCCTTTATTGAATCATACAACTTGTTTTCTCTGGTAGCCAAAACAAATATAATTTGCTTATTTATTTCAAATTCACTTCAATTTTTGTTTTTTCAATTGTAATGAATGTTTTACCTCTTAAAAACAACATAGAGAATGATTTTGGTCTAGTGCATGGTGAGAGGAGAATAAAAGGTAAATTGCATGGTAGTGGGAAGGGAAGATTTCATTTGCATGATTCAGGAAAGTGCCAAAACAAATTTTCAAGACCTGAGGAACCATATGATGAAATTGCATGGTAACGGGATTTTAAAACACAAATTAAAAATTAAAATAATTAAAAATTAATTCAATTACTTTATTAATTTTTAAATTTACAATCTCACCACATGAAAAATTGAAAATACAAATTACATGACTTGATAAAGTGTCAAGGCACTTTAGCACAACTATGAGAAAAGCAAAAAGTACTTGTAAAACTTAAAAGAGTTTAAGAGTTTTCACACAGTTGTGGGAAAGTCAACAATTTTCACATGGGGTAACCTAAAGAATTTTAAGGTGTGGAGCCTAAAAGCTTCACCAAGGAGTGCAATACCAAAGTTGCAGGTTTACACAGTCACCGGCGTCGGTTAGGAGCGACCGATGTCGGTCAAGAGCAGTTGAAGAGACGCCGGTGTCGGCAGGGATCGGCCGATGTCGGTCATAGGCAAGCAAGTAGGAACCAGTGTCGGTTACCTGTGCATCCAGAGAGCTATTTTTGAGGATAGAACCGAGTGTTTGCATGATGAGATTAAGTTGTAGTCTTAAGTTCGCATCTCTATTATTAGCAAGACTATTTTTAGAGCCCTTGTTTAAGAGGCTTAACTGTTGGTTGTAAGTGCATGCTCAAGTTTCCTAATTCTATATTAGAATTAGATCTTCTTAACTTATTGTATGAGTAGTTCATGGTATGTGAATGTTGAAGAACAGTACAAAATTGTATAGGTGAATCAATCCAAGTTGTTGGAGTTGATTGTACTTGAGAGAGAGAGCTCTTGAGGGAAAGAGATCTAGAGAGAGATCTGTACATCTGAGAGAGGTGTGGAAGAAAGAAGTTTCCTCAATTGTATTCCTTCTATAAAGAGTTTAATACAAGTTTTCAAGGTGGTTTCTTGTATCTCTTGTTCTTTGTTATTTATCATTCTAGTTACTTATCTATCTGATTTAATTCCGCAGTTTATTGCTTTCATAAGTGTAATCATATTGTTGGTTGATCCCCAACAAGTGGTATCAAAGCTTGGTTGCAGGTTCTAGAGATTGATACCAACAAGTGGTATCAGAGCCTTGGTTGTAGGTTTAGAGCTTGATATCCATAAGTGGTATCGGAGCTCAGGTTCACTAACAGGTGGTTCAGATCTGTGTAGTGTGTATTGATTATAGGTTGCTCACAGGGGTTTCTACAGGGATTTCTGTTTGAGTGGGAGAAGCAATGGTAGAAGAAATTAAATTGAGAATGGAGAAGTTTAATGGCAATAACTATCAACATTGAAGAATGCAGATAGAGGATTATATGTATCAAAAAGATTTATACTTATCGTTAGGTGGGATTGCAAAGAAGCCCACAGACATGGATGATGAAGAATGGGAAGTTCTTGATAGAAAGGCTCTGGGGTCTATAAGACTGAGTCTAGCATCTACTGTGATATCTAATTTATCACAAGCAAAGACAATGGTAGAGTTGATGACTACTTTAGCAAATTTGTATGAAAAACCCTCAGCTTCCAATAAGGTATATCTTATGAAGCAGTTATTTAATTTGCATATGCAAGAAGGTGGATCTGTATCTAATCACCTGAATGATTTCCATGGAATTGTTAATCAATTAAGATCAGTCAATATTGTGTTTGATGATGAAATAAAAGCTCTTTTAATATTATGTTCTTTGCCTAAAAGCTAGCATAGCTTGGTAATGGCAGTTAGTAATACTACATCTGCCTCAAATATTTTAAAAGTAGAGGATGTTGTTAGTGTTATCTTAAATGAGGAAATTCATAGGAAAAGCACAGAGCAAACATTAGGGAATGCTTTAAGTTTTGAGAGCAGAGGAAGGAAGGCAAAAAGAGAAGAGCAAGAGGAGATCAAGGTCTAAGTCAAAGGTGAGAGGTAGATCCAAATCCAGAAATGGCAGGAAGCCACAATGCTGGAATTGTGGAAAGATGGGGCACATAAGTAGAGATTGTTGGTCAAAGCCTAAGGAGGACAATCAGCATGAAGGAAAGGAAGAAGCAAAGGTTGCAGGTATTGCACAAGATGGTTTAATATTCTCTTTGCATAATAATATAGAATCTTGGGTGTTAGATTCTGGTGCATCTTTTCATGCTACCTCTAATAGAGAATATTTTAGTGACTATATCCATGGAGATTTTGGAATAGTGTATTTAGGGGATGATGAGCCTTGTAAAATTATTGGCAAAGGTAAAGTGCAGCTGAAAATGCAGAATGGCAACACATGGGTGTTGAGAGATGTTATGCATGTTCCCAGCTTGAAGAGAAATTTGATTTCTACAGGAAAGTTAGGGGATGAGGGTTGTACAGTAACTCTCACAACTGAATCTTGGAAGGTGACCAAGGGTGCACTTGTAATGGCCAGAGGTAAGAGAGTAGGTAATCTCTATTTATGTAATTATGTTACTAATATTTCTCCTTCTGTATTATCTACTTCAGATGTGGATTCTAAATTGTGGCACTCAAGGCTTGGCCACATGAGTGAGAAGGGGATGTCAATTCTTAAGTCTAAAGGTAAGCTTTTAGATTTGAAAAGCATAGATCTGGAATTTTATGAGCATTATGTGTTTGGAAAATAGAAGAGGGTGAGTTTTCTTAAGACTGGGCCAACAAAGAAGAGGCATAAGTTATAGCTTGTTCACACAGACGTGTGGGGACCGGCTCAAGTTGCTTCTATTGGAGGATCACAGTACTATGTTTTGTTCATAGATGATGCTACAAGAAAGGTATGGATCTATTGTATTAAGAAGAAATATGATGTATTTGAGACTTTTAAGATTTGGAAAGCTATGGTTGAGAATGAAATAGGTAGAAGATTGAAATGCCTGAGATCTAACAATGGTGGTGAGTTTTGCAGCTATAAGTTCAGAGATTATTGTTATATGCATAGAATTCGCAGGCAAAGGATGGTTCCAAGGACACCTCAGCAGAATGGAATTGTTGAAAGGATGAATAGAACAATAATGGAGTGTGTAAGGTGTATGAGATTGCATACTGGTTTGCCCTTAGAGTTGTGGGTAGAAGGTATTGACACTGCAGTGTACCTGATTAACAAAGGACCCTCTACAGCTCTGGATGGTGGAATTCTAGAAGAGGCATGGACAGGCAAATAGGTAGATCTCTCTTATCTCAAAGTTTTTGGTTGTGAAGCCTTTGTGCACATTGATAAGGAAAATATAAAGAAGCTAGATGCTAAGTCTATGAGGTGCACATTTATTGGCTATGGCTCAGATGATTTTGGTTTCAAATTTTGGAATTTAGGAACTAACAAGATAATCAGGAGCTGTGATGTTATTTTTAATGAAAAAGTGATGTATAGTGATCAGATGAAGAAGTTGAATCAATCTGGGTAGAGCAATGGAGAATTGGACGAGGTGATGTCCAAAATGAGCTCGCGGGAAAAAGAAATAATCACTTGCAAGAAAACACAGAGACCGACGTCGGCAGGTCAAAAATCGACGTTAGCAGGATAGAAACCGATGTCAGTCATACAAAGACCGACATCGGCAGGACAAGCACTGACATTGGTTAGGAAGAATTGGCATCGGCTAGTAACAGGTCTACAAGTGACTGAGGTCAGTCACTGTCAGAGAATTTGGGTGGACAACGTGTTGTGAACGAGTCTCAAACACCCATCAGGAGGTCAGAAAGGGTAAGTAGGCCTCTAATTAGATATTCCCCTTCATTATTCTATTTATTGCTAACTGATGGTGGAGAACTAGAGAGTTTTCAAGAAGCATTACAGGTGGAGTCCAAGAGTCAATGGGAGCGTGGCATGGTTGAGGTGATGGAGTCCTTGAGAGAGAACCAAACATGGGATTTGGTTGAGTTGCCAGTTGGTAAGAGGACACTGAAGAACAGATAGACCTACAGGTTAAAGGAAGGTGAGAATGGACAGATGAGATATAAGGCCAGGTTGGTAGTGAAAGGATTTGCACAAAAGCCAGGTATTGATTTTGGTGAGATTTTTTCTCCTGTTGTTAAAATGACTTCTATACGGGTTGTACTGTCTTTAGTTGCTATTGAGGATTTACATCTTAAGCAGCTTGATGTTAAGATAGTGTTTCTTCATGGAGATTTGGATGAGGAAATATACATGGAACAGCCAGAAGGATTTGAGGTCAAAGGTAAGGAGAAGTTAGTGTGCAGATTGAAGAAAAGCTTGTATGGCCTCAAGCAAGCTCCTAGACAGTGGTATTTGAGATTTGACAGGTTTATGACTGAGCATGGCTATAGTAGGTGTCAATCTGACCATTGTGTGTATTTTAAGAGATTGGATAATGGTAGATATATTATTCTATTGTTATATGTAGATGATATGCTGGTTGCAGGATCACACATGCAGGATATCTCTAAGCTTAAGGTGAAATTAGCTCAAACATCTACCATGAAGGATTTGGGAGCAGCAAAGGAAATCCTTGGCATGAGCATTAAGAGAGACAAGAAAAATCATAGGTTGATTTTGTCTCAAGAGGATTATGTGAACAAGGTGTTGAAACGGTTCAATATGCAGGATGTTAAATCGGTAAGCACACCTTTGGCTAGACATTTTAAGTTGAGTAAAGAACAATGTCCTAATTCACATGATGAGGTAGAGTACATGAGTAAAGTTCCATATTCTTCTGCAGTAGGGAGTTTAATGTATGCAATGGTGTGTACTAGACCGGATATTGCCTAAGCAGTGGGAGTTGTAAGTATATGGCCAATCCAAGAAAGGAGCACTGGAAAGCAATTCAATGGATCCTTAGATATCTGAGAGGAACCAGTAGTAGGCACTTGTGCTATGGAGGTTCAGATACTTCTCTACATGGTTATGTAGATTCAGATATGGCAGGTGATTTGGATGGTAGGAGGAACACCACAGGATATGTTTTCACTATAGGTGGAATGGCAGTTAGCTGGATATCAAAGTTGCAAAAGGTTATTGCCTTGTCAACTACAGAAGCAGAGTGTATTATAGCCACAGAGGCTAGCAAAGAGATGATATGGATGACACGGTTCATAAAAGAGCTTGGAAAGGAGCAAGAGAGTTGCAGACTATATAGTGATAGTCAGAGTGCCATTCATTTGGCTAAGAATTCAGCCTTTCATTCAAAAATAAAGCACATACAACTTAGGTAACACTTCATAAGACAGGTATTGGAGGATGGTGAGTTGAAGCTGGAGAAGATCCATATAGATAAGAATCCTGCTGATATGTTAACCAAGCCGGTTACAAAGGAGAAGTTGAATCTTCATTCAACTTCTATTGGTCTTCATAATTGAGTTAAAGATGGAGGAGATAAAAGACATTGCTGTACAGGTACTGGTGTAGCTGTTTATCTCCAAGTGGGAGATTGTTAAGGTGTGGAGCCTACAAGCTTCACCAAGGAATGCATTACCAAAGTTTCAGGTTTACACAGTCATCAGTATCGGTCAGGAGCGATCGACGTCGGTCAGGAACAGTTGAAAAGACGCTGGTGTCGGCAGGGATCGGCCGACGTCGGTCATAGGCAAGCAAGCAGGAACTAGCGTCGATTACCTATGCATCTAGAGAGCTATTTCTGAGGATAGAATTGAGTGTTTTCATGATGAGATTAAGTTGTAGTCTTAAGTTCGCGTCTCTATTATTAGCAAGACTATTTTTAGAGCCCTTATTCAAGAGGCTTAACTGTTGGTTGTAAGTGCACGCTCAAGTTTCCTAATTCTATATTAGAATTATATCTTCTTAGCTTATTGTATGAGTAGTTCATGGTATGTGAATGTTGAAGAACAGTACAGAATTTTATAGGTGAATCAATCCAAGTTGTTGGAGTTGATTGTACTTGAGAGAGAGAGCTCTTGAGGGAAAGAGATCTAGAGAGAGATCTGTACATCTGAGAGAGGTGTGGAAGAAAGAAGTTTCTTCAATTGTATTCCTTCTGTAAAGAGTTTAATACAAGGTTTCAGGGTGGTTTCTTGTATCTCTTGTTCTTTGCTATTTATCATTCTAGTTACTTATCTATCTGATTTAATTCTGCGGTTTATTGCTTTCATAAGTGTAATCATATTGTTGGTTGATCCCCAACAAAGAAGCATTTATACGATTCAGGGGGAAAAAGTGTTTTTCTTGTGATTATAATTCTCAATTAAATTAATTAATTATTATTAATCAATTAATTAATTAATTTTGAAAATTTGAGATTCTAGGCCCAAACCAAAAAAATTAGCTAAAATTTTGAGTTTTTTTGTTAATTTTTAAATAGATAAAAACTATGATAATAATAATACAATAGGAATTATATGCATTCATGACCAATTTAATACTTTGAAAAATTTAAATTTATCTTTTTAAATGTTTTAAGACATTACATTTTGAATCTAGATCCATTTGTGGTGGTGTGATCAATATTTTATAAGTGGAACATGATTGAGCTTAGTGATACTCTACGTATTAGTTTTAATTTATCAATCCATGTATTGGATCCCACTTATTCATTTTAGTTCAAAAAATGATCCTCCTGAGAACTAAGTGATGCTCAACACATTGGTTACACTTTAGCGAACCACTTTGTGGGTTCCCATCTCTTCTAGCATTATAAAGTACTCTATGAGGGTTGGAAAATAAAATATTTATAACTCAAGCATATTCAATGATTATTTAAATTTAGACTTGATTACTTTAAATTTTCTACAACTTCATCATTTCTCCACATGCCATAACAAAGGGGAATGCATATCTCCATGATAAAGATAAAGTGTGTATATAAACATAGGTTTACATTATAGTAATTTTATGCATCACTAGAATGAATGGGGGTGGGCAGGGTGGATAGGGTGGTGAGGTTATTTATACATTGAAATTTAATCAATAAATTATTGGCAATGCTCACCCTTGACATCTTTAACTTACTTGGTCAATTCACCATTCTGATAACCCACAATCTCTAAGAAAGCCTTTAAAGTCTTGTAATTACTAAGAACATCTTTTAGACGTCCCTATTCATCCTTATTAAATAGATAATTAATTTTCACTCTTGTTTTATATTCCTATATCATTTTAAGACAAGTGCACACTAGGAAGATAGGGGCACTCTGTGCACCTGTCCAGTAGTACAGACATGTCTCCCGCACTTTGATGACTTTCTTTTCAAAAATACCCATTTTATAATGTCTTTCCATTACATATCAATAGATCAATTATTGGAAACATTTAAAATATTTATTTATAAAATAAAATTAAGGCTTATATTTGTAAGGACCTATCACTCTCTTTAAAATCACTTATCTTTTTAATTTCAAAAGCATTTAATTTTTTAGTAAATATCCTTATTACAAATATGCTGTAATTTTACAATCTTTGGCCAAGTATAAATTTTTTAATTGTAGATTCAAGGAATCCCTTATAAATCATTCTAATAAAATTTTATATGTGCATTCATATGAGCTTCCTTAAAGGGAAAACTACACCGACTTGAGGTCCTTTGGGGTATGCAGGCAACACTAAGTAAATATGGGATTTTCTTAGGATAGATTGACCATACTTGCTTCCCCCATTTTTTCTCCCTATTTCATTTGATCTCTTTTTGTGCTTGTGAAAGATTAGGGTTTTGGTTTTATAGGTATACCACACATCAATTTAGGCCAAATTCATGAGAATAAACCCAAATTTTCATATCAATGCATGGCTAGACAAGATAAAGTCATAATAGATAGGCAACAAAACACTGCGCTCATGTCTCCCTCCTGAATAATTGTCCCAATATATCATGATCCACTATTTTCTAATACATATGTGTTTTAATGTATTTACAAGTAGTCATAATTTTCATAAATTCAATACAATTCAAAATAAATTATTTACAAAGATAATTTTCTAACCTTAACCCTTGTTTCTATTTTTAATAAATTTACAAATTTGGTAAATTATATGGATCTCTACATTTTACTATATTCTATTGTATATCACATCCTATATCATATCTAAATAGTTTACATTTCCATTTATAGTTAATTTTAATTTATAATTTATTATAGTGTAAACATTTTGGTGAACTCGCTATAGTTAGAACACTGATTGTTCCTTGTTGATTTTAAGCTTAAGGTTTTAGTTTAATTATGTAAATTCCTAACACTAAAATAATACATTCCTCAACCTTTGATACTATCCATAACATAATGATTCATTTTTTTGACTTTGGAGTAATCCAACACTTGAAAAGCTTATCTTGTCACCTTAGATAGATACCAATGCAGAGGCTCTTTCTTTTGACTTAGGGTTATTTTTTTTGTTTTCTTATTAAAAAATAGTATGCCTTTATTTTAATTTATTTTTATTTGTATTTTTTTTTTAGAAACTATGTTTCAGTAGTTTTAAAATTGTTTATTTATTGTCATGAAGGGTTATAAAGTGTTATATTTAATGACATTGTGGTGTGAGGGGTTTTCCTCAAATACTCATAGCCATAATACAACAATAAACACTAAATTTAATTTTTTTGTAATTCAATATATATCATAAATTTGTAAGATACACTTATTTACACCAATAGGAATCTTTTTTTATGAATATGATTTGGCATGTACTTGAGAGGAACATATAACCCAAGGATGTTATTCTCAACTTACCCTTGAAACCAAGGTTAGTGGGACATAGGCATGGTTCTACCTTTATACTTAGTGATCCAAAAAAATGGGCCAAAACTAATAATGAATGAGCAAGTATATCTGAGAGCCTAAAAACTATTCAAACCCTTTCATAGATCACCCTTTATCCTTGATTTTTGCTTGCATTGTCTTCATAGCTATTAGATTTGTTGGTTTAAATTTTCATCTTCATCTTCATCTTAATTTTATCATATATATGTTTCTCCTGTGTATCACATAATTTCATTTAGTTCCTTGTAGTATCATGCATTAATTTCATCATCCTATTCATTATGACTTTTCATAGGTCAAATCTAAATCAACCAAAAAAATTATATGCTATGATTTACCTCTTTCTCTTGATTCAAATGATATTTTTACTTATCCTATCATCATCTTACTCTAACAATTTATTTTAAATATTCAATGACTTGGGAACAAGAGGAGACCTTTGTAAGACATTTATTCTCACATGATGTCCCTTGTTTCCAAATCTAATATAAAATCCAATCATGTTAAGATTTTGGATTATGTTTATGTACATTTGGAAAATATTGATTCATTTCTATATATTTCTCAAGATTAACATAATAAATCATCCTTTGCTATTACTTCTAATGTTTTTACCTGTACCATTACATTTACTCGTATGTGTACATCCTTAGTCGATGTTATACCTTTATCTATTGGTTAAGTAGCATCTCTTGGTTTCCCTCAGTTATCCATTCTTATGCCTATTAATTCTACATATACCCCTCCAATTATTACAACAAATTATTCTATTGAGTAAACCCTTTTTATCTTGCAATCCAAGGTAGTTAATATTGAGAAAACCATTGTAATGATATCCCTTCATTAGATTATTTTACCATATTTCATAATCCTTTGGATCTTAAAATTAAATAATATCTTCTTCCAATTATATTTTTTGATCCTATGCTTCCTCTTTATGAATTCAAAGGTGATCTTTAAAGACATTTGTGTGACTTCTATGTAGCTTGTCTCGATTAACAAATCATGATAGATTGTTAACCAATATCTTTTCATAAAGCCTCAAAGAATATGACTTTATATGGTTCTATGATCTTCCTCTCCAATCAATTAAAACTTTGAATCCTTTAGATAATTAGTTTTTAGCATATTTATATATCAATATTGATGTAGACACACAAGTTAACATTTAAGATAAAATAGTGCACTTGTGACCACCATTTTTATATACTTAGCTCATGACCTATTCTAAAACCTTTTGATGACTTTAATTCACTTTCAATGTGGATGACTTAATATTTTAATCTAAATAATGATCCTTAAATTTACATATTTATTTTGTAAATAGTCTAAGACAAAACTTAGACTATTATAGACCTACAAGACAATTATTTATCCTTATTGGATAATAATTCCCCATTGGACATGAGCACCATGATCCATTGTCTGATCCACCACTATTATCTTCCCACCAAAATATGGATATTTTGAGAAATTCAAACTATGAAAATGTTAGGCTATGAGTTTCATAAGCCCCATCCAAAGGAATTCCAAATATACTAATATAAAATCAAATTTTAAACCATTTTTCACACAAGAGGATTCCACACTAAAAATCATGATAATTCTAATTTCACATTGAGATAAAATTCCCTCTCTTTCCAAATTATGATTATATAAAACCTTATTATATCTAAGCTAAAGTTTGAATACATATCCAAGGTCACAATTCATGGTCAAAACACTTAATCAAACTATTATTGCACCAACATATAACATTTTGCATTAGTTTTACACACACCGTCATAACATGAGAGAATTACATGAAGTTTGATACGTCTTCAGAGAAGAGTGGAATTGCAAAAATTAAAAATTGAGATGATGATTATTATAATACTATAGGTTTTTATGATCTTAATGATATTGATTATTCAAAAATATGAATATGGTACTGATACAAAACCTACATAGTGGACTAATACTCTTCATTTTCTAGAGATCACAATTACTTTGTTCAATAAAAGATCAATTGATGATAATAATATTAAGGGATTCACTAGTTAGCATCCTTTTCTCTATTTCTCAATTCATAGATAAAAAATAAACAAAAAATCAAATATTCCAAAAAAATCCAAAATCAGGACCTATGCATACTTATGTTTAGTTCTTCATGCATCAGTTAATTTGGGCACAATAAATAAATACTTATTTTTATCTAGTATATATCATATATTCTTTACCAATGTACATAAATGAGTGTAGAGTATATAGTTTATCATCCCTAAGCCTAATTTTAGGTTATTTCACTATCACAGACAAATAAATTATAAATAAATAGTAATGACCTATTATATAAGAGTGCAATGATCTATAGTCCATTTCCCCAACTATTTTAGAAGTGATCATAGGCTACCATTTCTCAATTTTAGTCCATATGGAGGCTTTATGCAGCCTTTACATATATCAAAAAATCTCACTGAGGGCATCATATACACAAGTTTTATCCTTCTTTGGATATTATTTATTATTAATATCTTAGTTATTTACAAGGCATAACATGTATCTACATGGATTAATTACTAAAACAATTATATCTTAATGGTCATCTAAGTTACTAAATCTATATACAACAGATAGTAGATCAGGGGCATATACATGGCACATGGATTATTCATTACTAAGTTTTGTACCAGTTTCATTGATGGAATGGTAGTCCATGTCATTATACACACATTATACACCATACCTAGATTATAATGTATTTTTCACTAGTTTTTCAATATAAAGGAGCCATATTCCATTCGTAGTGGTCGATTCACCTTTTTTACACTAGTTTTTAAACTGAAATAATCTATTGGGATTCATACATGGATTACAAATCAATTCACTATTTTGTGTATGTAATGATAGAGTCAAGAACACATTGATTTATTAAGCACACTCACATATCAATGAGGATTTGGGAATGCAATGTCCAATCTAGGCTATTCAACACAAATGAAAACTCCAAGGGTCTTGCCATCTATAATCACTAGTTTTTTTACCAAGAAAACATAAGGGTTTACATACCCAATCATGTGTATTTAACCATTGTTATTCACCAATTTTTTATTTGTTTTTTGATATTCATCTTAAGTAAGTACTAATTGTTTACATGTTTCACTACATGTTTTTGTGGAACACAATTCAATATTGTGGCCTATATTCAAGATTACACTTCAAAGGTAATTTTATGTACACACTTTTCCTTTTGTTATAGAAATTTCACTTTTATTCATTACTAGAATAAAAGGTGGAAAATGTAGACACATAAATTAACATTTAATATAAAACAATGTACTTATGATCACCCTTTTGACACTCTTAACTCTTGTCATATT
This sequence comes from Torreya grandis, assembly GCA_037957365.1. Lineage (NCBI taxonomy): Eukaryota > Viridiplantae > Streptophyta > Pinopsida > Cupressales > Taxaceae > Torreya > Torreya grandis. The sequence continues at coordinate 532,669 of JARHVA010002861.1, forward strand.
ATAGGGCTTTTTGACTACTTCTTTCACTTTTCACATAGATGACTAACTATTCTAAGATGACTAATGATTCTTGAATGTACCTATTTATTATGAAAATAGTTCAATAAAAAAATTATATTATCGTATACCATCAACACAATTATTTGTCCTCATTGGACAATAACACCTAATTAAATAGGATTTCCTCACTCTATTGTTTGGTCCACCACTATTGTCTTCCTGCCAGATAACAACCATTTTACAAACTTTAAATTTATGCAAAGTTACACCTATGAGTTTGATAAGCCCCATCTAAAGGAATTCCAAAGATAATACAATATAATCACATTTAAAAACATTTTTCATATAAAAGGCTTCCACATTGAAAAGCACAAGAATTTAAATTTCACATTGAGAGCACATTCACTATATCTTCCATTTATAATTAAATTAACCCTAGTAGCCTTGAGATAAAGTTTGAAAACATCTCCAAGGTCACAAGACATAATTAATGTAGTTAATAAAACTAGTATTACACCAACATCTAGTTTTTTACATCTGATTTACACACACCACTGTAGCATGAGAGAACTACATGAGGTTTGATCCCTCTTCAAAGTATTGGTATGTAGGCAATGATAAACATAGTGAGTGTTGAGGTCACACCTAACTTAAAACACTAAAACATTTTTATTCCATTTTTGAATTTGTCTTCACATGTCATTAAGCAAGGTTTAGAAGAGAAAATAAGTTACATAGTTTTATCTACATCGAATCGGTGCACAAGTTACAAAACATACATGTGAAGGTGAACAAAAACCATAAATCTTGGATCTCATTTATCTTTTAGACCAGTTCAACCCAATACTAGATAAGTGTGGCCCATAATAGTTGTAAAATTAAGGTGTTATTATCCTAAATATTTGTAGGCTCCTATTCTAGGTTGACACTCAGGAGATATAGTCTCCCTATTAGTTATAGTTCTAAAAACATTATGCATCTCAATTTTCTAGCTAAGTTCATATTTTTTCTTATAATTTACCTATTTAGCATATTTTTTAAGTTAGTAAGTTTCAAATCAATGAATTCTTAATTTATTAAAATATTATACTTCTTAATTTTGCATAGTAATTTCTCGTACTAAGTTAATCTAAATCAATAGGTTTCCTAAATTTGATAAAATGATTGGTGAAAATTTATCCTATGCTCAAATTTAAAATCTCAAACAAGGTCCAAATGAGATCGTTAGTGAGTATATTCTAAGATACAATATCATGCTAGCCAAAATGACAAATCAAATGGATTATAATGAGATTCAAGATATTTTAAATCAAATATTGTTTACTCCTATTCAATATTATAGCATGTTTGATAAGTTCAAATCCTTTCATGAACTATGCCATATAGTTAAACAATGTGAGGTAAAATTTATTACATTGAATAAACTCAATTATATCTCCAATTATCCTTTTAATGAGACTATCAAGTTTCAAGGCAAGCCTAATTATAATAATAAAACTAATAAAAGTACAAATGATGTTAAATATATAGTTAATGTTATATCACAACCACCATAAAATATTCAACTACAATCTCCATTAAGGAGACAATTTTCAAAGTTACATTCACCTCCTCATGTGCTACTATAAAAACTCTCAATTTCATATTATTACACTTCCTATAGCATTAGAAGTAGATATATCTAGATATCAATCTATAGCTTTAATGGAAATGCATTTTGTGTTTATCATATATGTGTTGGATATTTCACCAATATATGTATGAAGCTCAAGATCAAAATTCAAGACCTCATTGATGAGAACATTATTGACATTGGTTCACCTAATAAAGATGATAAGACACAAGAAAATGAGAATGCAATGATGAAAAAATTATAAATATCCTTTTCCCAATCATGATTTATATCAGGTATATAATGTTAATCTTCCTCCTTCTTAACATGGACATCCACTTGACAACATCATTGGTATAATTACAAGCAAGCTAGCATCACACCCATTTATTACATTTGATGATTATAATTTTTTTGATGTTTATTAATATGGACATGCATTATTGATCATATCATATATTGACATACAACCCATCCATATTATTATGGTAGACAATGGATCAAGTGAAAATGTGTGCATCATAACATTTTTACATTATTCTAGTTGTATAGAGCAAGATTTTAAACAAACATCTAGAGTTGTGAAAATAATTTGATGGTCATACATAAGACACTATTGGGCATATCATACTACCTTTACAAGTGGGATCTCTCATATTTCCAATTGTTTTATTAGTGTTTCTAAGCACATGTGTCTTTGATATGTTATTAGGGAGAACATGTTACACAAAATTAGAGTAGTTCTTTATACATTTCAAAAATGTCTAAATTATATTCATGATAATCAAGCAGTTAAAATTTTAGGCATCCAATATGAATATTCTATGAAACCAATGGTACTTAATCATACTCTCCTATAATTGGTTGACATAGTTATTGAGCAAATTGGTAATGAGTTAGTTTATAAAACTATTCAAAATCATGATTCAAATTGAAAGAGGCATAATAAAAAATATTTTTTTTGTCTACTTATGAGCATAAAAATTTATAATTTTATTCACCTATTTATTAGCATGAAGTTATAATAGTTTCTCCATATATTTTTTAACATAATACAATTAGATATGAACATATCACTTGGATATAAAAATCAAGATATATATGCCTAAATAGAAATTGGCACATAACAAAAGGTATTTATATAATATATCATCATAGGTTATTCAAAGGTCTCCTAAAAATTTACATGTTATTGCATCATATCCTCCCATGCATGAGGATACATGCTTAGAAAAATATATGAGGAGTGATTAAGAGGGTTACTTTACAACATATGTTTCTTCTTCTTTTTCAGAAGCTTCTACACATGGAATCTCTTCTCTTACACAAGTGATTAATCCTTATTATCAAGGAGTTAAATAAACATATAAGAATTATATTGATGAGATCATTAGTTGGGCACATTATAACATTCCTTCCTAAACTCCTAATTGGCCTTCTTGTGTGACATTGTGTAAATTTGCTTACATGTTAATTATTATAAACTATGGTGCCATGATTATTATCATGAACTACTATGTATATATTATATCTATCTATGGTTCCATGATAAATATCATGCACATACCACTTATATGTTTCAATTATTCATTTTTAAAAAAATACTATGTTACAATACACATCAACTCTTGAAAATTGTTTACTTGCTTCATACACTAATTTAATGCTATAATAAAATTACATGAAATTAAATATAAAATCTATTCATATGATTCAATGTTACATCTCTTTTATTCCAATAAAATTCAATTATGAAAAATATTATTAGATGATTATATATTTCAATAATTATTTCACTTTTTATTTTAAGACAAGTTATTTTTAGGATATTTACCTCATATCAAAATGTGGGCATCATAATGGTTTTATTTTCAATATTTCAAACAAAATACATTTAAGATTTGATAGTTAATAATATGAAAAAATCATAAATTTTAGAGTAGGAGGGCATTCGGATTGCTTATGTCCTCTACTCTTACAAATACTTGAGCACATACACACTTGTGTAGAGATAAAAATATCTAATTGGCACTCTATAAAATACAAAGGTCATGATATGCATTCATAACCAAGCTAATACTTTACAAAATTCATATTTATCTTTTTCAAAGTTTCAACAAGTTCTAGTTCAAATCTAGATCCATTTATAGTGGTTTGATTTTTATTTTTCAGGTGAACCATGTTTGAGCTTAGTGACACTACACATATTATTTTCACTTTAGCAATACATGTACTAGATCCTGCCTCTTATTTTAATCTCTACATGTGAACCAAGTGAGAGCTCATTGATGCCTATCATTTTGGTTTCACTTTAACAAACCACTTTGTTGGTTCCCATCTCTTAAATATTTACAAAGTAATATATAAGGGTTTAACCATACAATATTTTTAACTCAAGAATCTTTCTTGATTCTTCAAATTGAGACTTTAACACTCTCAATTTGTAAAATATTTAACACTTCACATTCCTTAACAAGGGGGCATGCACATATCTATGACAAAGACAAAGTGTCTATATACACTCATGTTTGCATTTCCTTTATTCCAAGGGGGGTGGGGGCGGGGAGGGGGTAGATGTAGACACTAAAATTTAATCAATAAATTCTTTAAATTGCTTCTCCTTGAAATCTTTACCTTACTTGGCCAATTCATCATTATGATAACTCACAATATCTAAGAAAGCCTTCAAAGTTTTAAAATCATTAATAAAATCTTATATACTTCCCTATTCATCCATATTTAATATATACTTTACTATCACTCTTGTTTTATAATCCTCTCTCATTTTAATAAAAGTCCACCCTAGGTAGATAGACACATACTACACACCTATCCAGTAGTCCAAACATGTTTCCCACACTCTAAAAAATATAGTTTCAAAATGACACACTTACAACTTTACCACACATATAAGTAGGTTAGTTATTGTAAAAATTCAAAAAAGAATATCTATAAAATCACATCATGGGTCTCACTTGAAATGACCTTGTACTCTCTTACAAGGCATCTATATATTTTATTTCAAAAGCATATATTTTATAAGTAAATATCCCTATTGTAATTATATTGAAATTTTATAGTCTTTGGCCAAGTCTAACATTGTTTATTATAGGTTGATAACATCCCTTTTCAATCATTCTAATCAAATTGTATAGCTACATTCATATGATCTTCCCTAAAGGGAGAACTACATCAACATGAGGCCCTTTAGGATATGTATGCATCACTAAGTCAACAAGGGGTTTCTAAGGATATCTTGGCCATCCCCACTTCCCTCATTTATCCACTTTTCATAATTGATAAATTTTTGTGTGTTTTTATAAGATTAGGGTTTTGATTTTATATGTATTGTGTGCATTAATTTAGAGTCTGCACAGAGATAGGTCACATATATACACATGCGATTAACCCCATATTTTTAGATCTAATGCATAAATTGACAAGATAAATTCACAATAGATAAACATAAATGTACTACACTCCTATCTACCTATTGAGGATGTGTTATATTAGATAAAAATCCTCTATTTTATAATACATCCATATTAATAGGTCTTTTGAGATAGTCACACTTTATAGAAAGTCAATATATTCTGAAATAAATCATTTACAAGGACAATTTTCTAACCCTAACCTTAGTTTATATTTTTTTTTAATTTATAAATTTAGTAAATTATATGGATCTTTGTATTATTCTAATTTATATATCATCCTAGATTAGATTTCAATAGTTTACATTTTTATTTAGAGTTAATTGTAAAACATAATTAATTCCAGTATAAACACATGGTTTTTTTAATTTTTAACAATTATTTTTGTGGTGGTCAAAAAAGGTCTGGCCATTATTTGAGTTATTTTAAAGGGGTCATATGTAATTTTGGGTCATGTATGCCATTTATTGATTTCATGTGCCTTGATTTTTAGTCTTCGATATTTTTTATGATGGGCCTATGCATGAATTTTTACAAATTTGAATTCAAGGAAGTCCATAGATATAAATGTAACAATAAATTTATCAATAAGAAACCAAGTTATTGAGGTGCATCTTAAGTCTATCTATCACACACTTATAAAAGAGCATGTTTTAATTACACACTCTTTGTTTGTTGAATTTTTCTTCCTACTCACTTGTACTAAAAGTTATTTGTGTTAAGGAGCATATAGATTTATCACTAATTATATTAGGGTGTGTATTTTAATTTATTTTATCAATTTGATTGAGAATACTCAAAACTAGTAAAATTAAATATTCCATGAATTTAAACTTGTGATAAATGTAGATATAATTTTGAAGGGGCCTATCCATTAACCTTGCACATTTTATATATCCTTTTGATATTGGGGTGAATTATGGCTACATCAAAATAGAAGAGTTTCATGTGACTACACACATAAATTAATCTTATTGAATGCAAATTTACAAATAGCTAATACTCACGAAGTATTCCACATAGTTTTAGACTAGAAGGATTCATAAAGATGTATTCATATTTTATTTCGACATTCAAATAGATTTTCCACATTCAACATATGAGAGTGTTCTTGTTTTTAAGGATACAAAACCTCATGTAGCATCTAAAGACTTATCATTGGACATTATATCAAACTATTTATTTCATGGTTTGTAAAATTTCTTTCAGATGTGTGTTATACTACAACATATTGACAACAGTTTAATAGACTATATAAAAAATTGAAAATAATGAGGAGGGGTAAAGTGACTGCATGGGTGGGAGGATTGAACTATTAATGTGGGGTTTTGATTGTATAACATTTTTTTTAAAAATTTAGTAATGAATATGTGATTTTAAACTTTATCTATACCTTAAAATATGATTATCATTAGTATCTTTAATCTCACTTTAATAGTTACAATATAAATAATTCAAGATATTTATATATTGAAGAGAGGTTCATTATGACTTTAAGAGGAATATTGGGATCTAATGAATTGATTGTCATATTTGACAACATGGTAATAAGAATATTTAAAATCATTGTCACAAGATTTCCAAAGAGGTGTTATCACTTTATGTGGAACATATTACACATCTAAAATAGAGAAAAGGAAAATTTTGTGTAAAATCATCCTTTTATTCTTAGAAATTTTTTTTTTTATGTGGAAAATCATCCTTGATTTTTGGGAACAAGAAATGTTTATGTGGAAAATCATCCTTGATTTTCGATAACAAGAAATTTTCATATGGAAAATCATCCTTGATTTTTTAGAACAAGATTTTTTTTATGTGGAAAATGTTATACTTCTGAATTAGAGATGAATTCATTTCAAAATAAGATGAAATTTGATTAATTCAATTATAAATAACATTAACATCTATCTTTTCTTCATAAATGTATACTTTTAAATTATAGATATTCTTAAAACTATCTAGACATTTAGACTTATCTAAAATAGAGTATATATATTAAGAACATGACCCCATTCTAGTAATACAATAAATTTATATGGAATAGAACAAAGAATGCTTAAGATTGGAGAATAATTAGGGGAATAATGAGGAAATATTCAATAATATCAATTATGAATGGAGTTTATATTCTTAAAAAGTAATGGCAGCTCACAAAGTATGTTTTAATTACTTCCTTAAAGTTGACAATAAGGGACAATAAAATTAAATACAAATAAATAAATGTAATGGCTAAGTTGAAGGTGCAACATTATAATTATTTTCAAGAAAAAAGTACATAATATTGCATATCTATTATTGAAACACATTTATATTATTAATATTGATATAAAAACCAATAATATATAAGTTGGTTACAAAATAAGGTGGTTGGTTGGTATTCACGACCCACACTACATGTTAGAAAAAGAAACCAACTCAAAACTAAAAAATCATCTGGTAAAGCTTAGAAGCAAGAAATAAAGTCAACTTAAAACAAAATGAGAACACATTGCAATATGTTATGCCATAACACAACCCATTTTCAAAATTTGAATAGGGACCCATTATTATCAGAAAATCTTTGTTTGGTGGTCTAGATGAACTTTAGAATTCCAATATATAATTATTCCAAGCATCTTAATGTTCTTTTGGGTTTAGTTATACATTTAAAAATATAGAATCAAAGCTTGGGTACTTTATAAAATGATTTTATCTATCAACTTTGATTTTCATTTCAAAGTCTTACTCAAAGTTGAATTTTTGGATGTATTTGATTAACAGAGCTAATAAAGTTATGTTTTAGTGAATCTCAACTTTTGTATGTGTGAAAGATTATTTTTGAGACTTAGAATTATTTAAAATTTAGACATTGGAATATTTTATTGGTTACGTGTTCACATCATGTTGATTCCATTTTCCTAGTTTGTAGTTTATTAAAAACCTAAAGAACCCTAAGAGTCATCCATGTGTTGACATAATGGATAACTACAACATATAGTTTCATAGTTGGGACTATTTTATCCACATACCTTTTGGTTCCCTGAGATTAATACATGTGGTATAATCTCATCTACTCAAAATCTTAGAAACTAGTCAAGTAAAAGTGCAAAGTTAAATTTAAAATAACCCTAAAGCCCTAATATCATGATCCATTTCACTTGATACATAATAGACCACAATACATATAATTATATCTGAATTTCTCTCAATCAATGCAAACCATCCATGTGTGATGAACTTGTTCACTTGAACCCTACCAAAAACAAAGTATGTTGTTAGAGTTATAAGTTTTTTCAGATCAATGAGGGTCATTCATGTGGCGTGATCTTGTTAACTAACCACTTGACAAGTTAAAGTACAATTCCAAATTTTCAAATAGCCCAGATCAATGAGATCCATCCACATGGTGTGATATCATTCATTTAAATCATATCAGTCAAAGGTACATTGTCAAGGTTGTATTTTCTTCAGATTAATGATGGTCAACCACCTGCCATCATTTTAGAAGTCCAAAACTTATTATAATAAGGTACAAGAACATAATAAATAACATCTTATAGATATATAAGAGCCACCCATGTATCATCACTGTAATAATATAGAACTTTATTAGAAAAGTATGTGGTCACTATTTGAAGATAAGCCTTTGGAACTTTAAGATTATAGTATATGGAATGATCACATTCACTCAATGCCTTTCAGGAAAATGTATGTAATTAAGGAACAAATAACCCCAAATTATCTATATCAGGACAAGTGGAATAATCTCATTAAATCAAGGATTATAATGGTAAAATTAAATATTATAAGACTAAAGACCCTACGTAAGTGAGATTGTGATAAGTGTTATAATCATGGAGATGTATAACTAGAATACAAATTTGATATTTACAACTAGGAAAATGTTGATGTATAATAAATGGACACATGTTTTAAGGTGATGAATAAGGAATCATTATGAATGAAAATTTTCCACATGGAAATGTTATCAGATAAAACTAATAAGAAAATTCAAATCAAAATAGAAAATAAAATCAAAAGTCATTATTGTATTAAATTTGCATGAATTGAGCATTCCAGTCTTGATATTTTTACAATATATAAAAATTTATAAATAACATAAAATAACTTTTTAATTGATCAAAAATTTATAAAAACTATGAATTTAAGATATTTATTTATCAAATCCCTATCTTTTCTTCTAACAAATTACAAGTACCTTCACTCAACTTAGAATAACTTTTATAAATATTTATAGTTTAAAAATGGGTTATTTATTGAGTGTTTCTAAGTTAAAAACTTCCTAATAAACCATTATAGGTGGGACTAGATATCTATACATGATATTTGACAAGGGAGGACTTGAATCTTGATTCCCTCTTTATTCAACCATTTGGGATGTGGTTCATAACATAGATCCATATTCAGCCCAAGATCAGCTATCTAAGGTTGAACAAATTTATATTAAATATTTTCTTCTAATATAGACCATGGGATTACATAATGATACAATAAAAGCATATATAATGCCTTGAATTGATTTACTTTGTGATTTATTTAGGAATGGTGTTGTTACTAGGGATTGTTTGCACTTTAGACTTTATAGAAATGTAGTAGCATATATTTAAGGGGATTAAATTTAGAAATATTTACAAATTCCAATACCTAAGGTGACATATAATTATGTTTCATCCAATTATTGGTTAGAACATAATATATTTGAGGGAAAACTCAAACAATGGCTTAAGAAAGGATAAAGATTGAATATTCAGGGTGTTGTCTCATTAGTCCTCATAGTTAAGTTTAGGATAGGAATTCAAATAACAATGACATTAATGAACATATTATATGGTTTTACCAACACTACATATGTGCACATAGAATGGATTCCCTTATTAGACATTATTTTAACTACTGATAAAATTATGGCACTTACCCAAGTCATTAGTATGAGGCTAAGGGAACGAATGTTCCAACTTGATCAAAGGCATCCCAATATGAATTTGTATATGATGTCCTATGTCATGTACAAAGTCATGGGGGAAATATATGAGACTCATGAGTAACCTTGGGAACCCTCTTATGAATACATATATAATAGGGTCTATGATGATTATTCCATACTACATATTTATAGTTTTAGAAGTGAAATCAAAAGAATTTCAGAAGACATTTACCCATAAGTCTCCCAAGCCATTTATGGGATTCGAATGCCTAAGATCTTTGAGAATATAATAAGAAGTATAGATAAGATATGGGATTATTGTTACTATCCTGATTTCACCATAATAAGGATGGAGTAAAGTAGGGTAACTCCTTTGTATTTACCTTTTTATGTCCCTAACAAGGTGGTAGAACAAGAAATAACACATCAAATTTAAAATAGTGTCGATGAAGATATTGGTGATAAAAACTAAGGTTACTACCAAAATACCCCTCTGAGCATCAATCAAATCTAGTAATCAATGAAGAAACACCTCAATTCAGTTGGCAAAGTCAAGGCCTATTATGGTTTAGATGAAGCATAATAGAGACATTGGGAACCTAAAGGAAAAGTTACATAATGTATTAATGATATTAGAAAAAATGGAATCCATACTCATTATGTCCATAAATTTTTTGAGCATGATACAATCTTTATTAAAGACCCAGATGAATTTGAGGTATACATTCAGATGAACAAACATAATATGCTAGTGGTGGTTGCACAAAAGATTCAATATAATCCTTAGATTACCAGAGAGGAGGAAATAAAAATTGTAGAGGAGATGAATAGAGTAGACATTTATCATTGGCCCCAACAAAAAGATCTAGAATCCCCATATCAAGACCATCCTCCCTCTCCTAAATAAGAATAATCTAGCCAAGTAGAATAATATTCCACTCAAAGGGAGATGGATCCCCAAATTAAGATGAATATTTTTAAGGGAATTCCTATGCCTCAACTAATGGACATAGTGCAACTCCCTATAAAAACTAAAAGATCGTCACATCTTATAGGTGGTGATTATGATCAATTTATTTGGTAACTTTGCCTCCTTTGACTATAATTCAATGAGTAAGTCTTCCTGAATTATTGTAAAGTTATTCTATGATAATACCCCCCATCAATTCCAACATCTCTACTAATGACACTTTCACTTTTAGTGCCTCTACCTCCATTTATTATGGATCTCCCATCCATTTCACCTTATACCACTTATTCATTTTCCACTCCACCTCCATCTACTAAATCCATTTCATATTTTATTCCATCCACTTTAAGGCAAGTCCCCATTTCTACTCAGCCACCCATTGCTACTTACCAGAGGTTTTCCCAAAACCCTTATGGTCTCACTTGAAAATGTGAAAATAGATGAAATTCATGTAGAGGTTCTATTTAATTATGGACATCCTCTTTTTGAGGAATCATAGGAAGAACATTAAAAACCGTTTCAAAGGTATATTACACCAATGATGAGGAAGGTGAGGAACTGGAAACTATTGAGGAAGATGAACAAAGGGTTAAAATTGAGATAGTTGAAATAATAGAGGATAGTGATCCTAAATAAATTGAGAAATAATAAGACAAATAAGTATACATAGGCTTGTTAAAAGGAGGGGATAGACCATTCCCCACATAAGGTGAAAATGTGATTACCGAAGAAGAAAGGAAGGCCCTCATTAAGGTAGTGTCTTTTATCGTATCTTCCATTATAGCTATAGAATCTAATATTATTAATTAACCATGTTATAGTATATATAATACACCCTTTTCTCCATTTGATTCATTAGAACAATATTGTTTAAAAACTAAGGAATTGTATGTACATGCCCATACTGATGAAACTTGGTAACAAACTACTAGTTATTTTTATTCTTTAATTATTTTAACCATAGCTTCAGTAATAGTTACAACCCAATCCCATAGAAGAAGGGTTGATTTTGATAAATTGGTGTCTATTTCTATTTTTTATACCCAAGTGCCACCTACACCCTCAAGGACATATTCCCAATTGGGCTTTGTCCATTCTTTAGTTCACTCAGACCAAGTCTTCCATTATGTCAATCTTAAAGACCCTAAAATAAATAAGATATTTGGTGGAGACTACACCCCAAAGGGATATCTTAAGATTGAATAGAGTTATTTATCCATCTCTTAAACTTCCTATAAAACTAAATGATTCATTTCTTACACCAATATTTTTACTACCATCCACCACTGTAGAGACTAGTTGCCCTGAGGAACAAGGAGAAATTATTATTCATTTGGGTCAAATAGACACAAGGGTGAAAAAATATAGAATGGGACTAGTCTTCACATAGTTTAAAATAATAATTACACATTTTTATAATAAAACTAACATTATTTAGAGGGTTAATAAAATAAAGGCAGTAGATATGAAGGGGGAAGAAATAATACTAGAACAAAGGGATAACTTTTTCCCCTTGGAAAAGAAATAAAAGAGGAACCCCAATTACCCTAATGAGTATTAAAATTATTTTGTTGGATAGTTTTTAGTGATGTCATAGAGGTTTCTAGGTGAGTGGATGAAGTTTTTTGATAGTCTAAGTATCAATGACAAAGTGTGCAGTGTGATTATCCTAATATGCTTGAAGTAAGTTTGGTTTATCTTCTATTTTGGCATGGTTAAGTATGTTTAGGGATGAGTATGGTGATTTTATACTATAAAATAGGTTCCATAAGATGTATTATATTCTTTCAATTCTTGTTTTCATGAGTGGAATTCATCTAGTAGTTCATATTTTTCATCCAGACATTTTGGGTCTAGTGGTATAAAATCTAAGTAGGAAATTTCATGAATCACCATTTCTATGTAGGGATGTTTCAATGGGATTTGATCATATGGGTGTGATAAAATTATTACCAAGTTTTTATGGTCCAAGTTTTAGGTCATGAGGTATATCAAAGAAAAATATATAACTATGAAAAGTTGGTTTCCTAGGCAGTTTATAATGTTTTCCTATAACTGTCACCAACCATCATGTAGACATGGATGAACCCGTAAGTTTTCAAATTTATTTTAGGTATGTGGATATTAAATATTTTTAAAATTAATCATGGATATTTTTTCCATAGTTTCAATAATATACCTTGAAAATTTGGGATCTTGAAGTGTTGTCTAGCTCAAGATATAAATCTTCAAAGTTGCACTTGTAGATAGTGATGGGTCAGAGACCATCAAGTTTAACCACATAAATTATTGAGGTAATTTATTTATAATATCCAAAATTATGAATTAAATCATATATATTTATCCAATTATACCTATGAATTCAACATGTCAAAGAATGCACGTGTAGGTGACAAGTGCCACAAGGTCTCTAGGCTGACATAATATCAATGGTGAATAATGATTTATACTGATAGAGATCAATGGTGCAATAAAAGTCAATAATAAATAGTGAATGTAAGACTTAAAAGTGTCACAAGTTTAGGGATTTACATCAGTATGTAAAAATCATATGGAGCTGCCAAGTGACAAAGGACTATTAGAGCATAGACTGATAATAATGCTCAGAATGCACGAAGAGCTACCGAATGGCATAAGCACATGGAATGATAGTAAAATGATTAGAAGGAATTTGAGGGTAAAATGTGTGATGATTTAATGGTTTATTATCTATATCTAATGGTGATAATTTATAGTTAAAGATTGATATGATCTGTGGAGATCGACGGTGAGTATGTGGTCAATATTACAAGGGTGCATGAGATGAGGTTAAAGTGATAGAAGTTTAATGCTTGGACAATGGATCTATAGGGGTTAAATACCAATATTTTTTGAATAATATAAATAGAGTGAGGTTTTTTTCCAAATATTCAAGAAAGTGAGATGAGGATAAGTGTTCATCATTTAATTGTGACCATTAAAATTCAAATATTTGAATATTCAAATTTAGCAAAGGAGAAACTAGTGTCTAGTTTTTGAGCCATAACTTTAGATCCAAGATGAATTTGACCATTATATAAAAATAAAATATGTAGAGGAATCCAATTTGAATCTATAAATATATATTTTAATATATTAAAGTGTGTATAGTCAAAAAATTTGAGCTCCAAATCTGACCATGTGTTTGTTCATGCTCTATAAGTGACCTAAGAAGGATAATTGAGTTTATTCTGATGGTATTTGGATTTTGCAAGGTGAATAAGATATTGGAGAGTGTTTTATACTCCATTATGATTATATATATGGATTTTATAGGTTTGATCAATCATATTCATAATGAATAATGGATTAGAAGGTGACTATGTATTCGTTCATGGTGACTGTGTGCACATAATTGTTTTTGAATAGATTGAGCATACACAAAAGTATGTAGTGATGACTATGATCATTTGAGTATATCTAAGGGTCCATGTGAATTTTTAATGTGTTTTTATTTTTCTTGAATAAGTTTTGAAAAAGGGAATGAGTCTTCATAGGACCTAGAAGGTGACTTAGGCCTAATTGAAAGATGATTGTGCTTAAAGGTGACCCATGTAGATGCCTTAAGAGTTAAGGCATGTGTAGTGGCCAAAAAGGAAGGATGTGAACATGATAATAATAATGAATAATATATATAAGGTGAAGCCAAATGTGATGGTTTTCAGGCTTACAAAATAGGAGAGTGACCTAAGTGAAGAGGTGTATGTGAGACTTGTGGAGCGAAGGAAAGGGTGGGTGCCTAGTGGATGTGTAGAGTAGATTGATGAATATATATTACCTATAGGTCATATTTTTTATGTTAAGGAAAATGATATTTTAGGTTTGAATATTTAGGTTATTTTGAGTGAAGAGGAAGAGAGATTATTTCATGCCTATGTGAGAGGCTTGTATGAGATAGAGAGGGTGTTTTGTAGAGGTTAGAAGATCAAAGGACCATCATCAAATGTTGACGACATCATTTTAGAGGTGGATTTATTAATATCATAGTTTTTGGGAGGGAGATCACCTTCTAGGTAAAAATGACTTGACTAATAGGTATTCAAAAGGACTTGATCATCTTAGGGGGAAGTGCTCTTTATAGAATAGGTGTTTCAATAAAGTCAGTCAAAAGGGCTTGACCAAAAGGTGGTTTTTTCACTTGGATTTTCACTCTTTGAGGAGATGAAAATCTATCCTCTTCTAAGTGGCACAATGGAATCACCTCTAGGCTTTTGGTTAGCTTAAGGAATGAGGTGAGTCTCTAGATATGACTAGTTCCCTAGATGTAGCACTTAGGATTGAACCTATTACTAACTTTGTGGGGTGAAAAGGGAGAAGGATAATTGAAAAAAAACTACTATAATGGAGGTTATACACCACATATGTTGATGGCATCCAACCATATGTATCTCACACTTGAGATCAAATGAAAACTAAAACATACACTCTCCAATAAATGTCTTCTTGCATCAAGGTGACATTATGGGGTTATATATGAATGTAAAAAGATAGGAGGACTACAAAAGAGGCCTATAAGGGTAATAATGAAACTAATAAATCACTTAAACCTTGACATCTCATGGAACACATCACATCCATATAAGAAGAATATGAAAATAGGTGAAAAAAATGAGCAACATGCTAAGGAATCCTTAGTCTTCACTTATGTAAGATCACACATTCAAGTAAACATACTAAGTATAGTCATGGAGCATCTAATACAATGCCAAAATGGCCAACTCTTATAGAGTTTGAGAAAGAGAGAGAAGAAGAAAAGTCCAAGGGTCACAAGGACACTTGTCAAGATAATAATTTCAGTTATCCATGTATGGGAAGAGGATATGGGTCAAACCATGCAAGGTTAGGAGAAACAAGTGTCAATCCAAGTCATGCAAAGTGGATTAAAACTCCTTTTCTTACATAAAAAAACTACTTTCATGATTATGCATATTTGAGTGACTTGTAAATTATCAAGGGTAGGTCCAATGATTATAATGGAAGGTAAGGATCTTATACATGCCTCTATATGTATTAGTGTTATTCCTAGTCTTCTAGAATCACTTGGAAGAGAGCCATCGTCACCTGCACTCTAAGAAACCTCCTTCTCATGTACCTTGCACACTTGTCTTTAAATTTGGCATAAATTTCCCATTAAAATCCATGGGAGAGGTTTAATGACAATTTTAAAGACCCTAAATTTCATTGTAAACATTAGGCAAGCTTTAAAATTAGTTCAAGTCAGGTTTTCTTCTCTTCTCTCTAGCTTGCTCAATAGGCTAGTTTTAAGTAGATAAGTTTAAGGACATGTTTGAAAAATTTAGGATTTTTTTTAGAACATTAGATTAATATTCCAAGTTATTAAAATTCTGAATATTTCCATCAAACTTTTTTTCATCTCCTAACTCTTCTTATAGCCTGCACAACACACAAAACAATGAGAAAACCCCTATTTCTACCCTTGTCCCTACAATTTTTTACAACTCAAAAACATGTGGAGTATCATAAGATAGTCCTCTTCAATGTAAATTATTTTTATTCATCAAAATTTTCCATATAGTGCCATTTCCAACTCCATTTTCAAAGATTGGTTCTTAACAAGGGTTTAATAGGGTTTTAGGCCTATTTTTTGTCTTATGGATTGTTCATAAAGTTGGGACATAAAAATTGAAAAAAATTTACAAAAATATGGAATATAATACCCCTTATAAAATCCCATAACTCATATATCTCACATTCATATCTTCATGAAAGATATGGGCAATCAAACTTACCTATTTGAGCTTGTTTTCCTTCATTTTGCATGCATGGGTTGTGTCAAGGCTATAAATTTCTCTTCTGTAGGTATATTTTCACTAAAAAATATCAAACATGTTTATTTACACCTTATAATCATGTTTAAATCAACCATATATCTTTCCAAGAGTTAGACATGGAGGTAAACCTCAAAATGGTTCTAGGTCTCTTGAAGGCTTAGTGGGCTTAGCATGCCATCTACAAGTTTGTCTCATTTAGGATAATATAAAATTATTATGATGGATTATTAAAAAATTTAACACTTAATTCATACTTAAAAATCCATAACATAACCTATCAAACACTCCTTTCATCACTTGTCCTCTCTTTTGCCAATTTGGCCTAGTCAAACCCTGCCAAATTGGACTATATGCATGCACAATCAGGTCACTATAAGGGGTTGGATCCTATTTGAGTGTTCCTAAGAATAATTAAACCTTAAATACACATAAAAAATGTTACTTTAATATCCAAATTCTTCATATTATGTCATTTACTCATTTTTCCATCTTTTGCTTGGTAGACCAAAGTTTGGATTTTCATGAGTGGTTGATCTCTGAGACAAAATAGAGAGATATATCCCTTATCCCAATGGAAAAATGAGTATTTTTAGAGTTTTATAAGGTCCTAATGAGTCTCTGTACCAAATTTAAATGTTAGAATCCCTCATTTAGGTACCTAACCAACTCAAAATGCCTTAAAAAGGTGCTAAAAACCCCATTTTCTTGCATTTTTATCCAAATCCCCTTGTATGTAACCTTTCCAAACCATTTTCGTATTTATAATATACCTATAAATTTTATACACCTTGAATTAATGCTTATTTTTTTTGGGAACCATCCAAAACACCTTCTCCATTAGCTTTCCCATAATTGCCTAGTGAACCAAAGGGTTTCCAAGCTTCCTTATATGGATTGTTGTCAATTTTCTAAATGAGAAAGATGTTTCGGAATATTGGGAGGGTATTATGAATGATATTAAATAAATAAAATCATTATTAATCTTATTTAAGTCACTCAAACCTTCCTTTTAGTCTTAGTGGGTTCATGATCCATTTAACCCTCTATTTTCATAAACCTTGTGTTGACTATGCTTTGCCTTTTGGGATGATGTTTGTAGGTGGTTATGCCTAGATGAGGCTTGAAACATGGTGTATATAAACCATAATATATTTTTAAATTATAATTTTACACCTTTTATATCCATTTATAGCCATCTTCATGTCAACCTTCCTTAAGAAAAACAACTTCTTACTCTGTGCCCTTCACTATTTGACTTAGTCCCTTAAAGTTGGTTGTAAGTGCCAATTTTTAGATAAAGGGATATATAGGTAGTGTTGATAGATTATTTGGTATTAAAATAACCATTTCATGATTTTTTTAACCACTTAGATTCATTTCTATGACTTGACAACTACTTCACCTCTTAGATCACTGCCTGTTTAAGTTAGATATAGTCCACTCTAGTTTACTGATATGGGAATATCAAGGCCTATAGGTGTTTAATTTTATTAATTAGGCATTTTAAATAGTGTATAGGAGATATATTAATCTTATATAATAATTTATCCATGATATGGACTCATTTTTCACTTCCCTAAATACTGCCAATGTTCCTATTTACTAAAATTGCTCACTGTCAATCACCTTTACTGCCAACTTTAGGTGCTTATCAAGCCCTATATAAGTTATTTCACATTGAAAAGGAGATCATATGGGTTATGAATATATTTATGGAAGTTTTATATATTTATTTCACTATTCCAAATTTCTTGTGATTCTCATATGAATTTTAGATTCACAAACTGAGCTTTCTCTATGAGGACTAAGACATTCTGCCTGAATAACACCCTTTTGACTCTTATAGGTCACCTTTTGTATTAAATAGGGTTTTATCCTAATTATTTGAGACTCTCTTAAAACCTTAAAGTCACAAAAACATTTTATTTCACCCTTAATTACCTTGGATGCCTCAAAACATGTTCAAATGCATACCCAAGTCACTATCTGCCTGTAGGTGAGCCTTTTGGGAAATTTATATAGACAGAGTATGTGAGTGGAAGAAAAATTAACTCATCATCTTATTTTTCATGATATCCTACATTCAAGTACTCCTTTCAACTATTAGGAGACACCTCACCATTACGTATATATTGTCTAGGTTTTCAACCTAGTTAAAAGGTCCATTTGGAACACTTGGCTATAGATTTCACTACCTGCTTTTAGTGGATTTTTAGGCAAATTTGGGGTTTATTACAACTGTCTTCTCCTATCCATCTACCCCTCCAAACTTGGTGTAGTTTTTATTATTTATAGTGACTATAAGGCTAAGCCACTAGAATGCCTTAAGTATTTATAAGACATGTTATAAGATATTCCTAATATGCCCTTGGACCTCTATTTTGCTATTTCAAGGATTATAGCCCTAAAACTTAGTTTACATCCCTTTAGATTGACCCTCAATTCTATACACCAATATATATTCACAAGGTAGTCTTTCATGGTCTTATCATCATGCTATGACCTCAAAAGGATCAAACCTTTCAAATACTCTCTATTCCAAGAACCACATTTCTCTGTTGATCACACCTATAAATAGTGAAAGAGGTGATATCAATGTGCATGTTTTTAACTCTTTATGAGTTTATAACCTATCCCAACACTTCCAATAACACGTTCATATCATCAAGGGTATGGAACAATATATTCCTTTCAACGTGAATTTATTCATGAGAATAACTAGGGATGAGCAAAAAAAGGGGGCAAGAGACTGTGGATGATTATGCTAGTTGACTATTAATGTCTCTTACTCACCCTTTGAAAAATTTATTTATTTGTTACCATATTTGAGTATGATTAACATGTTTAAAACATGACTATATCTCCATAGAAGCTATACATATCTCCAATATACAAAACTCACCATGACTGACTATGTATAACAGTTATAGAGTCAATTGATTGTATGGTATCTTATGATCCCATTCTCATGGAGTATAATTTTTTAAATGAAATTATAATTGTAGGAGATAAAATAACATTGTAAACATGATAAAAAATTATAATCATCTCCTAAAAAACACTACCAAAGTTTAAATAATTTGTAAATGGTGAAAAACTACTCACAACACAAATTGGTGCTCATCTTGTAACTTTGATGTACTTGACCCATAAAAACAATTCAAAATGGGAAAAAAATCATGTAAATTTGTATATATGGAGGAAAACATCATTTGGAAAAAATATGAGCAAATGCTTTTTATGGAATCAATCAAACCAAGGAAAAACTTGAAGGGTGCACAAAATGATAAGCAAATTTTCACAATCCACTTCAAATGGATGGTTCATGAAAAAATTTGACAATTTAAAAAAATTATTATTTATTTTAATGTATCTAAGTTTACAACAACCTCTCAAGATCATTATGCTTTAAACCCTTTCTACTGGTCGTACCAAGTGAAAACTTCCAAGTTACTTCTTTATGCCAAGAAGGATGAAAATGAGATAGAACCATTTTGAACAATAAATGTCAGTTTAAAATCAAATAAACTATTTATTTGAGAATAAGGGATGTGAAGAGTCACATTTACATGTTTTCCAAGTGTCACACTTCCCAAAGAGGCTATATAAGTGCCAAACTCACTCTTTTCTTCAAGAAAACTACCTTTTTTTTAGGAACCTGATAATTTAAAGTTAGTGATAGTTACTAAAGACCTCCTAGGACACATTTTGTGTGATAAAAATCTTTTAAACTTGCACATTTCCTAGGAAACTTATACAAAGCATTAAATGTACTATTTAGACCCCTTAAAATGACTCAAAATGATAAATGGACCTAGAGAACTAATGACCAAATTTATTATTACATCAATTGAAATTAATTTACCTATGAAACACCTTATGAAAATATATTAGACCCCATTATATGCTTAAAAGTGAAGTTTTTTTACCATAGGTACCATATTTTGACCTAAAATTCAAAATTGGTCAATAAATTGGTGACTCGTAGGGGTAGTATGCTTGTTATACTAAATAGACCAATAGCCTTATTAGTCCATTGGGCTTATGGATTCATATAAAGATTGATATGAAAAAGAAACATTGACCATTGACTCAATTTTGATCAATACAAGATAGCTAGTGATGACCTCAACCACACAAAACAAAAGGACACACACAACCAAGAAATTAAACACAAAAGACACACACATGTGCATAAAAACTTAGGGGAATAAGGAAACAATATATTATGCACAAATATAAAATAAAAATACCTCTTTTCCAGGATCAAAAGTAAAACTTCTTGAATCATTTTCATGGTGAGATGAAACAAACTGCCAATCATGCTTCTCTTTAGATTGAGTGCTTTGTGGACTAGACCTCTTCTTTGTAATTTCACTTGATCTGATCTCAAATAGATAATCCTCAAATAGGTCTTGAATGAAGACATATTACTCTTGAACATGTTAACACACTTTATACTTTTACCCACTCTTTATTTCATAGTCAACATGTATCTCTTTAGTTGGCATGACTTCAAGAGGAGTAGTTTTATGTTCCTTAGAAGAGTGAGGCCAATAAGAAATTATCTCATCCTTCAAGAGATGATATGTTTCTCCCAATTTATTGATAAGATTATATCCCATCTTGATGACTTCAAACATGTCATCATCAAATGCATATGCTTCTTGAAAGGAAGGATTTGATATAATGTTTTTCCTTTGCATACTCACTTGTGTACCAATGCTACCTTCTCCATCATTAACCAGCTCATAACCTCCTTGAATAGGAGTATTACCTACCCCAATGACTTCAAACAAGTCATCTAAAGACTGATTAATAGCTTGTCCATGTTCCTCTATGATGTCTTGTAATGTGATGAAAGTGTTAAAGATCATTTCTTCCTCATCTAATATGGAGGTAAAAGATTTTGAATTTCCCTTTTTTTCACAAAAGGGAGTCTCTATGGTTATTTCTTCCTCATAAACACTCATGAGTTCTTATTTATCAACCATTAATTGAGCATGTTACTCTTCATTTTCCTCTCTCAAGATAGGTTCTTCAATGCAAAGAAAACATTCTTCATCATCAACTAAGAAAAGAGATTCAACATAAGGACTCACCTCTTATTCAACACTTAGGACCTCTTGAGGGTTATCAAATTATGTCATAGCTGCTAAAATCTTATTTTTATTTTCAAAATCTTCAATATATTTAACCTCTTTCATGGTGATGTCAAGACTAGGCATCTTGAAATCATGGGATCTAGCCCAAGGAGGTAAGTTTCCTTCAAACAAGAGTTCTCTTTATTTATCAACCATCTGATCCTCCTTTTGTTCCCACACCATAGGTCCATCAAGGCAAATGGTGATAGGGTAAGGAAAAGATGAACTATTTGGTGGAAGTAGAATGTAGAAATCAAGGTCATATTGAGAATGCAAGGTAAGAGACTCTTTAGAAAGCTCTTTAGGAAGGGGAGATGGGGTGTGTTTAGGCATAGGATCTTCTTTTAGGTCTAAACCTTCCACCTCACCTTGACTTAGAAATATCATATTTGTTTTTAATTCCTCTATTTTCTTGGCTAGGTTATCTTGGAAAATCTTCTCTTGAATTTGATAAGAATCATCATGGGGATAAGGATTGCATGAAGGCTGCCATGAAATAAAAGAAGTTGTTTTGAGGAAGGGTGGGAGGGACTTGTAAAGGATCAAATCCATTATCCACTTCACACTCTTGGAAAATGCTTCTCTCTTCTTTCTTACCCCATGCCTCTACTATTTTGCTCCAATTTAGGATGTTAGGATTAGTTATTTTCTTTATTTTACACTCTTGGTTAAGAATTTTCTCCTTCTTCTTACCCATGATTCCACTATTTTATTCCAACTTATGAAATTGGGATTATGAGCCTCTTTTTTAGGTGATGGGGATAGTGTGTGAGAGGGAAAAGTAGGCTTGAACTCCACTTATTTTTTTTCTAACATAGACTATTATATATGCATGTTAGCTAACTCAACCTACCTATAAATATTAGCCTCACACATAAGACTTTTTGTTTCAATACTCTCCTCCAACTAATTAGGAAGAAGATGACCTTTATAGGATTGGTTTGATTCATGATTATGGGTCATATGTGGCTGATATAGAACTTGGGGAATTGGGCAAAAATTCTAATAGGTATGGTGAGGTTTACTTTCATGAACTTCTATCCTATCCTCTAAGGAAGATACTAAACTACTCGCATCAAACATCTCACTTGTGAACCTTTGCCAATTGTCTCTCTCAATAGGTGTCCACTCATTCTTGACCAAATCTAATGCATTTCTCACTTTATGGATGTAATGATTAAGAATCCTTTGACCACATCCCCTTTGATTATTAAGCTCCAACACATACCTTTCATACCCCAAAAGTACTTGTTTGAAGGTGAAAATAGGTTTATTGGAGAAAGGATTAGGTTGACTAGGAACAAGACATTGAGAAGGCTGGTTATAGGACTGATACAACTCTTGATAGGGATGAATATGATCATATTGGGAGTAATAATTATCATAACAATCTTGACCAAGGACTTGTTCATATTGATATGGAATGGGACAAGATGGATATGTTTCACCAACTTTCAGAGGATAAAACTCAAATCCAAGGTCAGCCATGAATATTCATTGTAAATAAGAACATAAATAAATATGTTAACATCAATATTCAAAGGAAAACTTGGGATACTTGACCAGCTGATATGTTTTTTAAGTCACTATTGGTGCTTAAAGAGATTCCTCCAAAGGTTGATGTGTTGAAGGACAACACCAAAAATCCTCCAACTCTTGGAATAAGAGTCCCATTGGGCATGCAAAAAATTAGTGTCACTTGGATTTGTACCCTTTAAGGAGATTAAAATTTATCCTCATCCAAGTGGCATAATGGATTCACCTCTAGGTTTGTGGGTAGCCTAAGGAATGAGGTGAGTCTCTAGATAGGGCTAGCTCCCTTGATGTACAACTTAAGATTGAACCTATTGCTAACTTTGGGGGATGAAAAGGGAGAAGGGTAACTAAAATAAAACTACTCTAATGGAGGTGATACACTAGATATTTTTATGACATCCAACCATATGTATCTCACACTTGAAATCAAAGGACAACTAAAACATACACTCTCCAATCAATGTCTTCTTACATCAATGTTACATTATGGGGTTATAGACGAATGTAAAAATATAGGAGGAGTATACAAGAGGAATGTGAGGGAAATAATGAATCAATAACTCACTTATACCTTGACATCTCTTAGAACACATCACATTGCCTGCAAGAAGATGCAAATAGGTGAAAAAAATGAGCAACATACTAAGGAATCCTTAGTCTTCACTTATGCAAGATAACAAATTCAAGTAAACACACTAAGTATAGTCATGTAAGAGGTAACACTTAGTAATTATATTTATCAAAAAGTGTACAATTGATCAAGGATTCACCATACTCAAGTGGAGCATCCAATGCAATGCCAAAATGGCCAACTCTTATAGAGTTTGAGAGAAAGAGATAGAAGAAGATAATTACAAGTGTCACAAGGAAACTTGTAAAGATAATAATTTTAGTTATAAATTCATGATAATATGATATGGGTTGAAACATGTAAGGTTATGAGCAATAAGTTTCAATCTAAGTCATCAAAGTTATGCAAAATGGCTAAAACTCCTTACATAAAAAAAACTACCTTCATGATTAGGTCTATTTGAGTGACTTGTAACTGATCAATGGTAGGTCCAATGATTATAATATAAGGTAATTATCTCATAAATTCCTCTCTATACATTTATTACATTTATAGTCTTATGAAATCACTTGGAAGAGATCCATCATCACCTGCACTCTAAGAAACCTCCTTCTCATGCACCTTTCACACTTGTATTCAAATTTGGCATAATTTTCCCATGAAAATACATGGGATAGGTTTAATTACAATTTTAAAGACCCTCCATGGCCTTGGAAACATCAGGAAAGCTTTAAAATTAGTTTAAGTGAAATTTTCTTTTCTTCTCTCTAGCTTGCTTAATAGGCCAATTTTGAATAGCTGAGTTGAAGGACATATTTGAGACACTTAAGAGTTATATAAGAACATGAAATTAATATTTTTAGTTATTAAAAGTCTCAATTTTTCCATCATTTTTTTTTCATCTCCTAACTCTTCTTGTAGCCTACACAACACACAAAATAGTGAAAAAAAGATTGTTTCTACCCTTGTCCGTACAAGTGTGTACAATTTAAAAACATGAGTAGTAGTATGAGAGTGTCCTCTATAAGTTATAATAGGTTTCATAATTAAATTGGTTGATCAAGTGGTATTTTTTACTCCATTTTCCAAGACTAGTCTTTAGCAAGGGTTTAGTAGGGTTTTAGGCACATTTTTGGTCTTATCGATTGTTCATAAAGTTGGGACATCCAATTTGATAAAAATTTCCAAAAATATGGCCTATAATATCCCTTATAACATCCCATAACTCATCTATCTCACATTCATAACTTCATGAAATATATGAGCAATCAAACTTGCCTATTCGAGCTTGTTTTCCTTCATTTTGAATGCTTGGATTGTGTCAAGGATAGAAATTTCTCTCTTATAGGTCTATTTTCACTCAAAAATATAAAAAAAACCTTATTTACACCTTATAATCACGTTTCAATCAACCATATATCTTTCCAAGAGTTAGACATGGAGGTAGACCTCAAAATGGTTCTAGGTCTCTTGAAGGCTTAGTGGGCTTAACATGCCATCTACAAGTTTGGATCATTTTGGATGATATAAAATTCTTAGGATGGATTATTACACATTTTAACACTTAATTCATACTTATAAATCCATAACATAACCTCTCCAACACTCCTTTCATCTCTTTTGCCAACTTGGCCTAGTGGAACTTTAGCAAATTGGACTATATGCATGCACAATAAGGTCACTATGAGGTTTTATAGATAATTTTAGTGTTCATAAACATAATTAAACCTTCCATACACATCACATAATATTTATTTAAGATTATAAGGCCTCATAATATGTCATTCACTCATTTTTCCATCTTTTGCTTGGTAGACAAACATTTTTATTTTCATGAGTGGCTAATCTATGATAGAAAACAGAGAGATATATACCTTATACACATGGAAAAATTAGATTTTTTTGAGTTTTATAAGGTAATAATGAGGATCTATACCAAATGGAAAGTTTAGACTCCCTCATTTAGGTACCTAACCAACTCAAAATGCCTAAAAATGAGGCTAAAAACCCCTATTTTCTTGGATTTTTGTCCAAATCCCCTTGTAGGTAACCTTTCCAAACCAATTTAATATTTATAATCTTCCTATAAATGTTCAATACCTTTAATTAATTCTTATTTATCTTTGGGAACCATCCAAAACACCTTCTCCATTATCTTTCCCATACTTTCCTAGTGAACTAAAGGGTTTCCAAGCTTCCTTATATGGACTATTGTCAATTTTCCAAATGAGAAAGATGTTTGGGAATATTATGAGGTTATTAGGAATTATTTTAAATCCATTTGGTCATTATTAATATTATTTAATTCACTCACACCTTCCTTTCACTCCTAGAGGGTTCATGATCCATTTAGCCCTCCATTTTCCTAAACCCTACCTTGACTGGGCTTTGGCTTTTGGGGTGATGCACATAGGTGGTTGTGCCTAGATGAGTCTTGAAAAATGGTTTATATACAACCTAATATAGTTTTATAATATAATTTTATACATTTTACATATATTTATAACCATCTTCATGTCAACCTTAATAAAAACAACTTCTTACTCTTTGCCCTTCACTATTTGACTCAGTCCCTTAAAGTTGGCTATAGGTGCCAATTTTTAGATAAAAGGATATCTAGGTAGTGTTACAAAATTATTGGGTCTTACCATAACTATTTCATTTTTTTTAACCAATTAGATTCATTTCTATTCCTTGACAACTACTTCACCTCTTAGCTCACGTCCTGTCAATGTCAGACATAGTCCACTCTAGCTGACTGATATGGGAATCTCAAGGCCTATAAGTGTTTCATTGTATGACTTAGGCCTTAGACATAGTGTATAAGAGATATATTATTCTTCTATAATAATTTATCCATGATTTTTAATGATTTTTAAATTTCATAAATACTTCTAATGTTCTTATTTACCAAAATTGCTCAATGTTAATCACCTTTACTGCCAACTATATGTGCTTATTATGCCCCACATAAGTTGTTTCACATTTCCAAGGAGATCATGGGGGTGATGAATATATTTATGGAATTTTTATCATTTTATTTCACTATTCTAAATTTCTTGTGCTTCTCATATGCATTTTAGATTCATAAAATGAGCTTTCCCTATGAGGACTGAGACATTCTGCCTGAATAACCCCTTTTTGACTCATCTAGGTCACCTTTTATCTTGACTAGGGTTTGATCCTAATTATTGGAGACTCTCTTGGAACCTTGAAGTCAAAAAACATTTTATTTCACCCTTACTTACCTTAGATGCCTCAAAACATGCTTAAATACATACCCAAGTCACTATCTGCTTATAGGTGAGCCTTTTGGGCAATTTGTACAGATAGAGTATGTGAGTGGAAACAAACTTAACTCATCATATTATTTTTCATTATATCCTACATTAAATTAATACTTTCAAATATTATGATACATCTCACCATTATGTATATATATTCTAGGTTTGAAACCTGGTTAAAAGGTCCATTTGGAACCCTTGGCTATAGATTTTACTAGCTACTTTTGGTGGCTTTTAGGCAACTTTGGGGTTCATTAAAATTGTCTTCTCCTATCCCTCTGCACCCCAAACTTGGTTTATTCCTTATCCTTTCTAGTGACTAAAATTATAATACACTATAATGACTTAAATATTTTTTAAGACATGTTGTAATATATTCTTAATATGCCCTTGGATCTCTGTTTTGCTATTTCAATTATTAGAGCCCTAAAACTTAGTTAACATCCCTTTGGATTGTCCCTCAATTCTATCCAAAAATATATATTCAAAAGTAAGTTTTCCATGGTCTTATCATCATTATATTACCTCAAAAGTATCAAACCTTTCAAATCTTCTCTATTCCAAGAACCTCATTTCTCTGTTGATGGCACCTATAAGTGCATATCTTCATGTTTGCAAACAGTGAAAGAGGTGATAGCAATGTTCATGTTGTTGTCTCTTTATGAGTTTATAACCTATCCAAACACTTCTAGTAACACATTAATACCATAAAGAGTATGGAACAAAAACCAATATCTTCCTTTCAATGTAAATTCATTCATGAGAACAACTGGGGGTGAGAAAAAAAAGTGGGATAGGAGATTGTGGATGATTATGTTAGCTGAATATTATAGTATCTTACTCACCCTTTGAAATATTTATTTATTTTTTCCCATATTTTTATTATGATTAACATATTTAAACCATGCTTATCTCTCCATGGAAGCTATATAGAGCTCCAATATACAAAACTCACCATGACTGACTATGTATAATAGTCATAGAGTCACTTGATTGCATGGTATCTTATGATCCCATTCTCATGGATTATACTTTGGGAAATGAAAATATAATTGGAGGAGATAAAATAAAATTGGATACATGATTAAAAAAAAAAACTTATAATCATCCCTTGAAAACACTACCAAATCTTGAATATTTTGTAAATGGTGAAAAACTGCTCACAACACAAACTAGTGCTCTTCTTAAAACTTTGATGTACTTTAACCATAAAAATAAATCAAAATATGAAACCAAGAATTGAAAGTGTTAGATAAGTAGGAAAAAATACTTTGAAATAAATATGAGTAGATGGTTTATATGAAATCACTCAAACCAAGGTAAAACCTAAAGGGTGTACAAAATGACAAGTAGATTTGTATAGTCCACTTCAAATAGATGGTTCATGAAGAAAAGTTGACCATTTCACAAAATTATTATATTTATTTTAAGTTTTATAATTTTAAAAAAACCTCCCAAGATCATTCTTCTTGAAACCCTTTCTACTAGTCGTACCAAGTGTAAACCTACAAGTCACTTCTTTATGCCAAGAAGGATGAAAAAGAGATAGAACAATTTTGAGAAATAAATGTCAGTTTTAGATAAAATAAAACATTTATTTAATTTTTGGGGAGGTGAAGAGTCACATTTATACATTTTTAAAGTGGTACAATTCCCAAAGAGGCCGTATAAGTGCCAAACTCACTCTTTTCTTCAAGAAAACTAGCTTTTTCTGAGTAACCTAATATTTTTAGTTAGTGACAATTACTAAAGACCTCCTAGGACACATTTCATGTGATAAAACTCTTTTACACTTTCATATTTCCCAAGAAACTTGTACAAAGTATTAAATGCACTATTTAGACCCCTTAAAATGACTCAAAATGATAAATAGACCTAGAGAACTAATGACCAAATTTATTATAACATCGACATTAATTAACATATTAAACACCTTATGAAAATATATTATACCCCCTTATATGCCTAAAAATGAAGGTTTTTTACTGAGGGTGCCCTATTTTGACCTAAATGTCAAAATTGGTCAATAGTGGTCATAATGACTTGACCATCTTAGGGGTAGGTGATCCTTATGAAATTGGTGTCTCACTAAATTCTCGGTAGAAGGAATTGATTAGTCTCATAAGACAAGTAGTCCATGCGTTTTCAGGATTGAGAGTGGATTTTATTTCCCAAGAGGGTTTCTCACATAAATATTGTGTGTTGTGTGTGATCTTGATTTATCTATTATTCATTGCTATAAACATCTTGAATGATTCATATATGGTTGTATTGAATTCTTAAGAGTTTTTTAAGGGGTTGGAAATTTAATTTTAAATTATTTTCCACCACTAATTCACCCCCTTCCCAGTGTTTATACCTCTAACAATTGTTATTAGAGCAAGTCCTTTAGTAAAGGCTTGACAACTTAAGGGAGATCCAAGGTACAATATGGATAGCCATCAAATGCAAGGAGGTTTTTCCATTGAACAATAATTAATGTTTAATGGATCTAATTATTCTTTTTTGAGTGTGAGGATGAGGACCTACATCATGTCCTTAGGGTTTGACACTTGGTAATCTGTTGTGGATGGTTATTATACACTTGTTATTCCTCCATCCAGTGCTATAGATAAGAAGTTGTTTGATAAAAATTCCAAGGAAATGAATGTTATCATTTTTGGTCTTTTAAAGACTGAATACACCAAGGTAATCCATTGAATTTTTTTCAAGGAAATGTTGGATAAATTAAAGACTATTTATGAAGGAGATTCAAAGGTTAAGTTTGCAAAGTTGTAGACTCATTAAAGACAATTTGAAAGTCTTAATATGAAGGAATAATATTATATGGAATCCTTTCTATAGAGAGTTGATGAGATTGTGAACATCATCAGAGGTCTTGGAGAAAATCTTGAAAAAACTACTATAGGTTTAAAAGGTATTAAGATCTCTCTCTCTCAAGTTTGATTCTAAAGTATTTGTTGTAGAAGAAAGTCATGACCTTACTAAGTTGAATATAGATGAATTGCATGACATCCTTATTTCATATGAGATGAGAGTAGATGATGATAAACAACCAAATAAGGAAGCAACATTCAAGATAGAAATAAATCCAAAGAAGAAGTTCCAAGGTAAGAAACTCAAGGAGGATGACATATATGATATTGATGAAGATGAACTAATTTCTTTGTTTACAAGGAAATTAAAAATAGGTTTAGACAAGTATAAGGGTAAACCACCCTTCAAATGCTTCACTTATGGAGAAGTAGGACATTTTTATAACAAGTTCCCTCATAAGCATAAAAATAATTATGATGAAGAGCATGGTGATAGCCAAGATGAAGACAAGAAGACATAATAGAAAGTTTGACAACAACAAGAAGTAATTCAAGGACAAGAAGAATATTTACACCAAAGAAGATTATAGCTCATCAGATGAGAGTGAAGATATTGACTTAGAGTTTGATCATGGATATTATGGTCCTGTTGAAGATAGAACCCTCTTCATGGCTGAGGAAGGAAGTTGCTCACATCAAAAGGAGTCTACTTGGAGTGATTTAGATGATGATAAAGATGAGGTGGACTATGAGACTAAATTGATGAATTCTCTTGAAGAAATGAAGATTGAGAAGAAGATTAACAAGAAGATAAAGTATAAAATAAAGTAATATGAGTATTAATTTAGTGTGTTTGAGGTAAGAATGAATGAAGACACCAAGGAACTTGAAAATATAGTTAACCATCTCAGTTGTCAATTGGAAATACTATCTACAAGCTTGAAATCTAAATAATATGAATTTTCAAGGTATGAAATTAAAAATGTGTCTTTGAAAGATGAGTTATAAAAGCCTAAACTCAAGGTGAAATCATTTGTCAAGTTTGATAAGAGTTCTAATGATATAGATAATCTCATAAGTAATCATAAGCATGCAAGTGATATAACTAGTCTTGGATATAAAGAAGAACCAAAAAATGCAACTCAAGACAAGATGAAGACTAATATAACTTAGACTCTGAAGGTCAACAATCAGTCAATGAATGAAGATGCTAGCAGAGTGAAGACAAATCATATTAGATAACCAAATACCATGAGGTATACAAGTTTCAATGGTTATTGTTACACATGTAATCAATTTAGATATAGAGCTAGAGAATGCAAGAGACCTGTTAGAAATGTTTTTGTATGGAACTATGATGGGATTCATCAATCAAAAGGTGTGAACAAAGTTAATTTCTTCAATTTTCTTCATGAGGGACAATTTATTAAACACTATCCAAATAAGGTAAGGAAAGTAATATTCTTACAAAAGGTATAGTGTGCTTTAATTGTCAACAAAGAGGTCACATTGCTAGATTATGCAAACAAAGGCCTATAAGATATAATAGGTTTAATCAAGCTCCTAGAGTGAAAGAAAGAAGGCAAGTTAACCCATGGAAACCAAAGGTGGTAAGTATGATTCATGATGAGTTTTTAGGACCAAGTAATCTATTTATTATGATGGAGAATGCTATAGAAGTTGGAGAGTGCAAAGATCTCTCATTGGCATCTCATATTGTGAATAAAGAGACACAACTCAAAGATAAGACCAAGGTTCTAGTTGAGGCTAGTTCTACGGTGTCGTTAGATACTAATGAGAAACTAGCTATGTGTGAGAAAGTTTCAAGCTTGGTTTTTATGTTATTAAGATATGAAGATGATGTTCTGTAATGCAAAGAAGCTACTTTAGTGAATAAGCTATGTCAAGATTCCATAGTTATCCAAATATTTTATGTCCTATCATAGAAGAGAAAGTGAGTGACATAAAAGAAACAAGTTGTCAAAGATCAAACTAAGGAGAACAAGAGAAATAATTATTCTAACTATAAAAATATTCTAGTGGTTACTAAGGAGATGTGGGACACTCCTAGTTTCAATTTATTTTAGAATATTGTGGTGTAGAGGAGGTCTTTATCTATGATTCTTAAAAGACTCCTTTCAGTGGAGAAGCAAGTGTTGTTATGGTGATTATTTAGAAGGTCCTAGAAGGAAAGAGATGAGTGTTTACATTAGGATTAGGTTTTTCTAGATGGAGGATATGATGTAGTGATATTAGAGAGACGTCATGGTATGTTTTTGCCCTTTTGGCATGTTGATAGCTATGTATGCTCAGTCTATAGGATCAGATTAAAGGTTTTCAGGTGGTATAATGAGATTGGTGAGTTTTAAAGATTATCTTTTGCATATAAAGGTATGTTGACCTTATTATAGCATGATTCAAGTGGTTTTGTGGTTTGAAAGTATGTTGAAGTCAAAGTGTAGATTTTTGGGTGCTCTCAATTTTCTTAGTTTTAGCTTAAGGGCAAGCAAGCCTAAAATGTGTTATAGTGAGTCAAGGTTCCCAAAGTTATGAAGAATAAAATCTTGGTTAAAATGTGTGTGATTGTTGTATCTAGGTGTGAAATACATTTCAGAGGTGGGCATTGACCAGAAGGAGGCTTGTTGACCTTGTTTATTTTAACATTCTAGAGTTTGGGCTATGCTATGAAAGTGGTTTGCCTTATGAGTTGAGGTCTGAGGATTCTTAATTAGTTGAATGGACAAAATGGGTTGTCAAATCAAGATTCATAGAGATCTGAGGGTTTTTGGTTTTCAAATTATTCATGATTTTGTTAAAATGGGAGCTTAATTGGTTAGTGGGTTTTTGAAGGAAGTATGTTACAAAATATGATCTAGGTGATGAAAATTCGTGTGCTTGAGGGAGCATATAAGAGTGCTACATATATGAAGTTTAAGGTCTTGAAAGTATGTCTATTGAAAGTTGTGGGGTTTTTAAGTTCTAGGTAGAGCTACAAGGAGTCTAGACATGCCTAATATGAATATTTGATGTTTTTGATCAGTTTATCCAAAAGAGAAAGGTATAAGTGTTTTAATGTGATTTTTATGGTTGTTTTAGAATAATTTTCCTATTTCGATGAATGGCATGAATTTCTACTGGTGGTCCTTGAGGTGGATTGAGAGAAAAGGCTAGTAAGCTTATGTGGTGGTTCTTTATGGTGTGTGGAGATCTGAAGATGATCAAGTGATGTAATGGATTAGACATCTTAGGAGGGGTCCCTTTCAGATGTTTATTGGTGAGTTCCATCAAATTTTAGTGCTTTTGTGTATTATTTCTTCATTTATTATAGTGTTTGGTTAAAGAAGAGTGTTGGCATGTAGCAAGAGGAAGTTTTTAAAGAAAAGAAGAGGAAGTGTCAACATTAGGGGGAGTTTATATCATGTTTCTAAGGTGGTCCTTTCTTATTGGTATTCTTTTTAGGTCCTCAAGATCAGTTTGTGTGCACTTTGTCATTATGTCAAAGGGAAAGAAAGTTATTATTTTGAGAGTACTTGAAGAGAGAGAAGGAAGGTGAGATGTATGATGGGTGTTACATCAATGAAAAATGGGGAGATTATTGGATATTTTTTAGTGATGTCATGGAGGTGTTCAGGTGAGTGGATGAAGTGTCTTGATATTCTAAGTATCAATGACAAAGTTTGCATTGTGTTTATCCTAATATGCTTGAAGTAGGCTTGGTTGATCTTCTATTTTGGCATGGTTAAGGGTGTTTAGGTATGAGTATGGTGATTTGAAACTATGAAATAGGTTTCATAAAAGGTATTATATTTTTTTAATGCATGTGTGTATGAGTGGGATTCATCTATTAGTTCATAGTTTTCATCTAGACATTTTGGGTCTAGTGGTAAAAAATCTGAGTAGGTGGTTTTATGATGTATTTATTTCCATATATGGATGAGGTATGGGGATTTGGTTATATGGGTGTGATAAAATTAGATCCAAGTTTCTATGCTCCAAATTTCAGGTTATGAGGTTAAGTGGAGCTAAAGATATAATTTTACAAAGTTGGCTTCCTAAGCAATTATAAATGTTTTGCATATAAGTTTGTGCATTTATTTTAGGTATGCAGATAGTCAATATTGGTCAAAGGATATCATGGAGATGTTTTAAATAGTGTCAAGAAACTACCTTGAAAATTTAGGATCCTGAAGTGTTGTCTAGCTCAAGATATAAATCTTCAAAGTTACACTTGCAGACAGTGATGGGTCGGAACCATCAAGTTTAACCACATCAAAGACTAAAGTAATTGGTTTAGAATATCCAGTAGTGCATGTTAAATTATAGATATTTATCCAATGGTGCATATAAATTCAACATGTCAAATGATACACAAGTAGGTAAGTGGAATTTACTCCTAATAAATTTTAAAATATATTGGTTGAAAACTAAACAATGTAAAACTAAGTGAGTGTAAAATTGTGATGACACTAAATGTTAAAAAAATTAAAATGTGTATGGTAATTTCATTATAAATTTGGTAGGTTTTTACACTTCGACTATATGCTATCACTCATAAAGTAATTTTAATTTTTTAAACAAGATAGACTCATGGAGTGGTGCAAAAAAACTTCATGTGAAGATATCTTGTACCTCATTATCTGTCATAGAATTTGTCATTATATATAGCATAGGTTTGTATTGAAGACCATATTTATTCATTGGCTCATTTGACCCTTGCTTGAGTTTTAAAATGTGTGCATGATATATTTTTTCACCAATGATAATAAAGGGGTATGATAAAAACTAATATATCAAAGGGTTGAATGATTTAAATAATTGGAGTGGAAGTTCATAGAGCCATTGCAAATCATAGTAATTGAGGCTTCTTGGAAATAAATTTCATAATACTTTTTTAATGTATACGTAATAAAAGCATGCTAATTAAATTATCAAAGATGTTGTTTGGGATCTAATTTACTTTTATTGAGCGCTTGATTTAGAGATTAAAAAAATAATGGTAATGAGTAAGATGATATCTCAAGTACTAAAGGACTATGAATCAAAGTATGAGAGTCCATTTGATAACTAGATCTAGATACACCTTGCTCTAATTATAACACCTTATCACGTAAGTATGTGAAAATTTACTCAAGAGAGTGTGCATTAGGTGAGGTTAGTGGTGGAACATGAATAGTAAAAAATGAGGTGTGTATGACACATGTTTATAAATAGGCATATGAATTTGTAGGAAAACTTGTGATGCCTTAAAACTTAAGGATGATGTCACATGTGTAGCTAGGGGTGTTAATATATGAATATAAGCAATAATATAAATTAGATCATGTGAAGTTTTACTAGGAACAAACCTAAAATGCACCTCTTGTTTTTGTGTTTCAGATAATGAAATGTTATCTTGATGTGCATTCTTACATGATAGGAGTAATTGGAAAACCTTATCCACTTGTTTAAGACATTGAAAAATTCCTTTAATGAAATTGGACAATTCCTTGACTTTCTTATAATTTACCCCATTAAGCCCATTTAGGTCAATTTTATTTAATTTATTAGGATTATCATTCACATGTTCATTAACTTGATTATCATGTTCATCATTAACATAATCTTTGATTTGTACATAACATTTAATAGTTATATTATAATAAAAATTAAAAAAATTCTATATTATCCATTTTATAAGGGATCAAATGAGCCTAAATATGATCTATAGGGATTCCACTTAAATTTTGGAATGGATCCTTAGACAAATATAGAATTAACCTTATTGAGTGAAAAGTAAATATGTAAAAGGAAAAAGAGAATGGGTGCAACTAGATAGGGTATATTTGATTTGTAAACTCTAAGATATATTGATCCCAATCATACGATAGTAAATAAGGATCAAAGGGAAATAATGATATAATATTTTACTATCTCATAGAAACACTATCCCATCTCTAGGGTGAGTTGAGAGTAACTTCTTGGGGCTAACCACTTAGCAATGCACTACAAGAACAAATAGTCAAAGGCTTCTTATGGCTAGATAATAATCCTTGGGTGTATCTGATATACTATGAGGTATGCATAAACTAAAATACATATATTGTGTTGTATAATGGATTCATTATTGAACTAGTACCCATCACACCATGGCTTAAGAAAAAATAAAGAATGTTTTGCCTATAAAGAGAACTCTTATGAGTTTTGACATCATTAGAACATATTTTCAAGAAAATAAGGGAAATGAAGTAAAAAAATGAAAATAACAAAAATAAATATGTTTCTGCAAGGAGTTCATGATTTAAATATGAATCCATGATGAAAAATATTAATACTAGAGTAATGCTCAATCAAATCAAGTAAAAGATGACCAGATTTCACTCTAGTGTCCAAAAATCAAGAATCCATTAGAAACCCTAGAACAAAAAATAAAAAAATAAGCAATGACAAAAATGTG
Source organism: Torreya grandis (assembly GCA_037957365.1). Classification (NCBI taxonomy): domain Eukaryota; kingdom Viridiplantae; phylum Streptophyta; class Pinopsida; order Cupressales; family Taxaceae; genus Torreya; species Torreya grandis. The sequence goes on from JARHVA010002861.1 coordinate 569,200, forward strand.
TGTGTTCACCAATATGTTTTAACCTATATTTTATTTTAAAATTATAATTTTTTTTAATAGTATACAAATTTGAAATATCATAATTCTAATTGTAGCTTTTTAAATATAGACACATGCTTTGTTTGGAAAACACTAAGAACAAAATAACTTATATTAGATTTATATTTATTAATTTTTTATGATACCTTAAATTTAAAATCATCTTAAAACATGATTGTGATGGATTAGAATCAAGAACACAATTTTAACTATGTCTAGACAAGTTCGATGAAAACAAATAACTTAGTAGGTTGGTCATGTATATTCACTATAGACTTTTCACTGTTGAATATGATAAAAACATAATTTTTCCATCTTTTAAATCTATGTATACTAATTGAGATGATATGTTTCTATTATTTTTTTACTACAGCAAAATCATTATTTTCCTTATCTTTGCTTTGGAAACCCTAGGGGTCTTCATGTGTGTGTGTGTGTGTGTGTGTGTGTGTGTGTGTGTGTGTGTGTGTGTGTGTGTGTGTGTGTGTGTGTGTGTGTGTGTGTGTGTGTGTGTGTGTGTGTGTGTGTGAGAGAGAGAGAGAGAGAGATTTTATCCAATGGTGAAAATTATGCTTATGATGCCTTGGGAAAGTACCATGATAAAAATTGGGTTTCTTGTGACATGTGTGAATAATCATATGTCTTCAAGTACATTGATACATGGGGTTATCCACATCTACATTCTCATCATTTATATTCAAGCCATCTTGGCCATCCAATCCCTATCCTTTTCCATCCTTTTATCCATATTATCATGCCCACTCTTTCTTCTCATTTTAACCTTGATAAGGAATTGGAATGCATCTTCAGACTTATTCTAAATCCATATTATAATGTCATATGAACAATAATTTAATGATTATACATTTGGTTTCCATGTGATATAGTCCTTTTGTATCCCTAATAGTCTTTTCCTCATACTACCTCATTATCCATTATCATCCAACATTGTCCTATGTCTCTTCTATCCATCATAATTTCTCATCCTAGTGATAGAACATTTTTTCATTTGTTAATGACCCTTTTTATATACTTATTTCATAAAATTAAAAACATTATAAAATCACAATATCCCTAAAAATTAGAAGATGAAAAAAATATCCAAGAGAGATATAAAGCCAAAAAATAAAAAAATTGTTTGTATTTTCCTAAATTTGGTGAAAATACTTAATCAAATAATTTCAACTACCATGGGGATGAGTCTTCACCAAAATTTAACTACTTGGGGAAAGTCAAATCCATCATTCATCTGATCCAAACTTGAAACTTTTGCCCTATTTGGGGCAAATCAAAGTGTTTATCTTCTTGCAAGATATTTTCCCAATCTATCCCCTTGCATGTATCTTTGACTGGGGGAACCATCTAATTATCATATCATTGATCCTTAACATGTGTATTTTGACTTGGTTAAATGATAAGATGATTTATGTTTATTTTGTTTTCAATTTCATATGTGTTTGCTTAATTTTTTATGTCTTGACTTAGTCCAATTGCATCAATAGGTTTATTTTTTACATATCATGGTGATTTATTATGCTTTTACTTGAGTAAAACAATTGGCATATATCAATAATGGCATCCTTATTTTTACATATCATGATGTGTTTATGTCACTTACCTATTAGATTTGGGGTTAATCCTTATGCACATTGTATCCAAGTCATCATGGTGTTTTATATCATGGTTCATACCATCATATGATACCTCAAACATAAAATGCTTGAGTCTTACATACAATATTGTGATATAGTAGTAGTTTATTCCCTTACAAAACCTTCCCTTTTCAAATAGAATAATCTCATCCATATTTGACATTCATCAACATTAAATCATCTTCTATATTCATCATTTTCCCTCATATTACTCCCGATTGGGATAGATATATTATCCTAAGGTCTATTTGAACTATGTAGGTAGTGCTCAGTCACATAGAGTTTCTAAAGTCAACCCATCCATTCTCACCTTTCTTTCCATCATCTATTTCTTCTCACTAACAATCCTCTTCTCACCCATTCTTTATCCAATTCTCTCCAAATCTAATGACATGATTATTCAATAATTATCAAAAAATTATGAAATCATTATCACATCATTCTTCAATCATTATTTTCATCACATTGGGGCATCCTTATATGATTGGTTTTTTTGTGGCCTCTTTAGTTTGTGAAATTTGTATTACCATATGTTCATATATTTATGTCCACCTATCAACTTCATTTCATCTATAAACATGATCATATCATCCTTAATCCATGTAATAGATTAAATACTTGATTTATTATTATAAATTAATCAATTTAATCAATGATTCAATCCACCCTGCTTGGGTCAAATCAATCAATTAATCATCTAGTCTAAGATTTCAACTTTATCCCTATTTGGGGCAAGTCCAAGTGTGTATATTATCTTGGGAATGTCCTTCCAAATTCACCATACTTGGGTAAAGTCAATATCTCATATTTCACAATGTGTGGGGTAAGTAAAAGTGTGAAGCTTCCCTTGGAATGTACCCTTCCCAATTCTTCCCTACTTGGGGAATATCAATCCATCATCATAAAAAATCAAAGCATTCAAGCATTAGATTGAGTGGGTTAGTCTCATTCATAGGTTAATTTGATCCATATTTAATGCATATTTTATTCTCTCTCCTCATTGTCTCTTTTGAGATCCCATATGCATCTATTCATCATTGCATGTCCTCTCAAGGGACACATCCATTACATTATGTAATCATCATCATTTATTTTTTTCATCCACATTTTTGGATTTTGATTTCTTTTAAAAGTCATTACACCACTCATAGTGTATTCCAACTCCTTCTAAAAGAGGGAGAAAATGTAGACACCTAAAATTAGACACTTTGTGTCAATTTTTACTATCTGCTAACATCATCTTGAATCATCTAATAAATTATTCTATTCATACTACATTACTAGTCATCCACTATTCACCCCATAGATGAATTAACATTTTCTTCCATGATCACATCTATTCCCACAAAATCACATCACATTTCATTACTTAATTAATCTCAATTAATTATCTAAACTTATTCTAATGAGAAAATATATGGGATTTGGAATATCCTTATTTTATTGATTTAATTAATCTTATATTCCATATAAATTTCATGGTATCATCTTATTACACAATATCTTACATCCCTATTACACACTAAATCTAAATTTTTCCACACTCCAAACTTGCATGAATGGATTTATTACACACACTGACTCTCTCATTTATGAGGTATAGGATATATTTTCAACCATTGATATTGGCTTTCATCCAAAAGTCCACATTTTTCAGCCAAGTCTATAAATTGGAGGGATTTCTACTCACTGATAATTACCATCTAGTTTCCTTATAATGGGCACTTCATATCCGTACTATATAAAATGTTAGAACCATATAGTCTGGGTCAAGGATAATTACCACTTTTATCCTATCTGATCAGTCTTGATCCTAGTTGGAAAAATGAAAAATTAATTTGTGATCATCTGTAGTATCTTGAATTAGATATGTATGTGAAGTTCTAACTTTTTGAAGTATGAGAAAGACTTGTAAAAAATTTATCTAATGTTGAAACCCTAATAGAGTTTGGAAATGATTAAAAACATATAAATATTCAAAAATTGGAGTGTAATTTGTTGAAATTATCCCAATCACCCCCAAAATGAATATTCAATGCCTAAATATCTAATAATTTGAAGAGTGAAATCAATCCCACGTAGTTCTCCCACTTAGAGTGATTTGTACAATTGTGCTCTTTTGACTATATAATTCATCTAGATATAGCTCAAATACTTGATCATGCTTTGAATTGAATCTGATAAAGCATGATTTTGACTTGGTTGAGGATAGATTTAAATGATTAGAATTATAATTTGGAAGAATAGGGAAGTTTTACTCAATGTGCAATAGTTTAAGTATGCCTTTCTATTAAAATTTCCATGTGGTAGATTAAGTGACTTGAGTGTGAATTTATAACAATCCAAAAGGGGAAAAACTCACACTAACTATCCTAAGAATTTGAATTAAATTTTTAAGGGAGGGATTAAGTTGAAAATTTACCATTATAGGACCTAAGGTTAGGACCAACTGCCATTACTAACCTAACTGGTCGGTCTCATCATGGAAGAAATAAATATAAACTTATGGATTTGAGAAGTTTGTATAAATGCTTATATGTGTTTTTAACATTTAGAACAATTTTTTAAGTATATGTAATAATTTAGAATATAAATAGTTCCATACAAGTGTTTATGACAAGGTGCGGTGGTGATTAAGTGCACACATTAATTAAAGTGAAATAGGACAAAAATGACATAATCAAGTGTTTGTGACCATATTTAGGTGTCTACACCTATATAATTACAACCAAAGATAGATATTGGTTACATAAATAACCCCTTATGGTCATAAGTGGTATAGTTATAATTAGTATGACCATGTCATTATGGTCATAACCATCTAATGACATTGACATATGACATACATGGTAGCAAAAATGTGCATGCAAAGATTAATACCACTAGTCTCCATGTTGATTCCACTTCAAATTTTTAAAAAAGAGGTCAATTACTATTTTTAACAAACCCCATTTTTAGGTTTTTAGGTATTTTCCCATGTTTCTAAATATATATACTCTTGACTTTTTCCTTTTTATTTTTCAATGGAATCTTATCTTATTTCATAATTGATCTATTTTAGCAAGGGCAAGGAGGTTTGTGAACTAGATTATCATATTCCAGAATGTAAAAGGAAGTTTTTTTCATTTGAGGAGAGGTCGATGGACATGTATAGAGATATGTTGGGTTTTAGGGTTTAGGGTTTGAATGACTTGAAGGCTGAGAATGACAAGGTCAAACTAAACTTTATTAATGAAAAGGAATATGAAAATGTCATAAAGAAAAAAGATGCTAGTATCGAGACCAACCTGAATGCAACTGAGGACACTCAACCAATTATCAAAGATAAAAGGGTTCATAAAATTAGCTCAAAGAAGGTTGGCTTGTGAAATTTTATGATGATGGTATGTTCATACTTCCACCTTCATCTAAACATGACATCATATTTGTTTTCCCCTAATGTTCCTACTCTTTCTCTATTTTGCCTCTCTTTATCCTCTTCATGTGCCTTTATCCAATGTCATTGTCCCATCTAATAAATATTGTAGTGCCCATTACATGGTGACATCCTTGTCTAGTTCGTCAATGTATTGTTTATTTTGGAAAATTTTGTATGCCATTAGTTGAGCTGATGATGTTGAATAGGTTTGAATTTTGTCTAGTAGGGTTTAACTGTTACCCATAGGGTTCCCATTTGGCATTTAAAAAAAATATACATCCAATCCACTCTACTCATGCACCTGAATCCACTAAAGAAGAAGATGATTAATTTTTCTAAGGATTTTACATTAAGGAAAGATAGGTTAGCACAAAGACTTGAAGATACCAAGGATAGAAATCAAACTAATGAGGTATACCTACTCTTTGGATTTTTAAACTTGGATCTACTTATGCATTCTTCTTTCCACATTTAATTAAAATACAATCACCTCTCGCAATATGATACAAGCCAAGATGTATATTAATGTATCGATAATTCAACCAAAGGTTAATATCCCTAACCCTATACTATTTATTCTTTACTTTAATTGGTATATTGGATAGGCTTGAATTTTATGTCTATCCATGTTTAGATTAATATATGTAAGTTATTAAGTTATTATATTTGAATGCTCTTTATTTACACCTCATGGTTGTCATATAATGAAACTTATACAAATATCATATTAATAACCTCACCATTAATTACCACCTATTAACATTTAAATTTATTTTCTTACCTCTATACCAATATATTCAATGTCTAATGATGTCCCAGATCTTTTTAGTTTGTATGATTTTTGTTTTATTTATAGATTTACCCCTTAGATCCCTTACAACTTCCTTTACTTATCAACCTTATCTATAGCCATCTACAACTTTGTATACTAGTATATATTTTCTATGTGTTGGATCTAGTATGGTCTCATATATTTTCATATTTTGTAGAATCACCATATTATTTACTATTATATGATTACATAAAATAAAAATCTATACTAAAACTCCTATATTTCATGTATCTATACCATTAAAAAATTCAAAACTAATGTATCACTTATCAACACTCAAAGTTACATAACATCTAACTTCACCAATTTTGATCACCCACCACCTAAAAAGTATTTACTTCATTAATTCCTAACAAAATTTTATTCATATAATAAATATCCCCCATTTTTAGGTTTGGGAACCAAAGAAGGAAAACATATTATTCTCCAATAAGTAGGTGAAAAGCACAATATCCAAAAACAATGAAAAGTTTGCAACATACATAATTTTGGACCCTTTTATTTTATTTCATAATAAGTTCCAAGGGAAAATAAATAATAATAATTAAACTTAATTTATATTGAATCATGTTATTTAATTATGTTAAAAAAATTAGTTATGAATATGTTTTGGTGGCATATTTGGTTAAATGCAGTTATATCATTATTGATGTGATGGAATTATTATTTTATAACATGATAAATGCTAAATAACTTTACTTGTCTATATAGTTATTTTTATGATTTATCATTGGATTATATAATGATGATATGTTGTAAGATCTTTTGCAGGTGCCTCGATTGGCCACTAAAATCTATGCTTGTTTTTAGGACATCATTTTAGAAACGGTAAAGTAAATAGGGGTATGAAGGAGAGATAGGTAACCATACATACTACTTATGGGCTTCATCAATTTTTATGATTTATTTTTATCATTTAAATTACTTGGTCAAGATCAAGCACTAGATCAATATGGTCGCCACATGATAGCCTTAGTTATTGTATATCATGACACTAGTAATCATGTGCAACTTTGAAAATGCTAACTATATTCTAAGAACCTACCCCTCTATTAGTTTACAGTGATTTGATAGGTTGTAATATTTGTCTTATATTTTTTTTATGTATTTTATATGTATCTTTAGGTTGATCCATCATCATTAGTGGTGGGCTTGAAATTACTAACAACTTAACTAGTCTTATACAAAGACATTGGCATAGTAGAAAAATATAAAGGGGACACTTAGGTTCAATCATAAGGGAACCTTAAATCATACCCTAAAACGGATAGAAATATTTTTTATTCATACATGATAATTGCTTATTGTTAAGATAACTTGAAAAACATATAACATAAGCTATGACATGAGATATAAATTAAAACTTATAATATAAGGTATATGCTATGTTTCAATATTTGATTAAGCACAAGGTTATAAATTTTAACAAAGCTTAAACATTAAAATCCTAACCCAAGTTTAAAGTCTTTTAACTTTGGTTAAGATAAAATCAAATTGGAAATATAAAGAGTTAGGGTTTATTTGATATAAAATCATTTTTTGAAGTAGAGGCATGCACAATTCACAACCAATAAAAATGAGTAGAGAAGAAAATATATTAGTTAACTTGTTGGAATCTCAGGCCTATAAATCTCAATTTTAAAAAAATCATCATGATTATTTGATTGAGTTTCAATCATGTAGTCTTTATTGTACGAAATACTTATAGCTCAATCAAAAATTAGCAAGCAAAACACTCTTGGAATTCATGGAGTTATAAAAACCAACTCAGTAAACTAGAAATATGGATATCTTTGTGGGAGGGTTTTATCACATTAAACTCCTGTAAACCCTAGTTTGAAAAAATATATCTAATGAAGAAGTGTTTTTAGAGATGATATTGTTTTGTAAACTAGGTGGATATTCCACACTAAGATTCACCAAAATAAATTATTTTAACCTCCTAACATAGCATGTTCGAATGATTATTGTTTTAACTTATTTCTATTATTAAAATAGAGGTATGAAATTATATAATTTAAAATACATCCTACTCTAATGAATATATTAAAGACATAAGACAATACAAAACACATTAAACATAAGATCTGACCTGGAGAAAATCCAATGTGGGAAAAAATCAAATGGTGAGTCAATAGAACTCCCCTTTACACTATGTAATGTTAAACATATACAAGTTACTACCACTTTTTTCCTACATGGATATAACTTTCATTTATATATTATGAAAATATTGTACACCGATTATTTGCACTCTTATAATACCTCACTAAAACAATTCCAATACTTAATAACTACTAACATCTAAGAGAAAAATGAGATACATGAACAAATATTAAAAGTTTTAATTACATAATGTGGATTAAACTCCAAGACCATACACTACTTATTTCCCTCTCTTATTCCTTGAAAAAGACCTATATTTATGCTCTTTAATCTTTGGAGTCTACCAAGAATCTCAAATAAACCATCCCAAAGGATTATAATTATTTATAAATGTTCCCATTCTCATGATTTATCTCATGATGAAACCACTAGTGTATGTAGACCCGTGGTTTTAAAACCACAAGTTAATTACATATATACCACCTAAAAACACCAATAGTTACACAACCATCAAGGAAGTTGTGCAACTACCACCCTAAAAATAGAGGTGGTTATGTTATCTATGATAAACCCCTCCATTTCAAGAGCTAAAACTCATTTAATTTATTGCTATGAAGGTTTATAGATCACCCCCACATTGAATTTTCCACTTTTACATATATAGTCTAATGTTTTGAATATGAAATTTCTTACAATAGTGTCTTATATACATGAATTACATAAATTGGGAATAATGTAAATATCTAGAAAACATAATTAGTACATTGGGATCCATATATGGATCATGCCTACTCAATTTGAGGCTTTTGGTCCCCAAAATATTTAGGATCTCATATTTTGGGTAATATTTGTCCCCACTTCCTTACCATCTCTTGGAGGTTCATATTTTGAACTCCAACATTCACCTTTGCATTTCCCTAGTGTGACAAATTTCCTTTCATCAAAGGATGAAGATTACAAATAGATATAGGACACCCAAGTATAAAATTTAGCCCTTGGTTAGTATATATTACTTGTAAATGGATTCATTAATATATTCCCATAGATTTCAAAATGATAAAAAACATATTACTACGAGCATTTAACAAATTTTTACCTTAAATTATACTTACCAAGGAGATTAGAGATTTCCCTTCATGAGAGTGAATAATGTATTTATTTTCATCCTTGACCAACTGATAACAAATTTTGGTTAATATGTTTCAATAGGAAGAATTTATGAACACATTAGAATCAAATGAAAGAGAACATGAACTTATATCATGACAAAAGGGGAAGAGTCACATGAAGACTTCATAATAATCCCATAAGTAGAACAATCAACAACACCAATAAGGGAACAAACCTTGTTCACAGAATTTGTGTCTAATGCACTTAAATACTAGTCATGAAATGGAGGATTGAAGTTATAAGGACTCTTTTGGATAATTTAGACTTATACCCACTAAATTGGAGTGTATAAAATTTTCTCTAAAAATATTTTTTTCTATAATCAAAATAAATTGGACTATTACAAACCACTTGGGCATACATCATTTTGAATAAATTGGACTATTTTGAATAATTTGGACTTATACCCACTAGAGTAGAGTGGAAATAATTTTATCTAAAAATATTTTTTCTATATTTCAAATAAATTAGACTATTTTAAACCATTTGAGCACATATCATTTCGAATAAATGTAACTTATACCCACTAAGGTGAAGTGAAGATTTTTTCTTCCAAAAATTAGTTTTCTATATTCTAAATAAATTGGATTATTTAAAACCATTTGGGAACATATCATTTTGAATGAATTAGACTATTTCAAATAATTTATAATTATACACACTTAAGTGGACCAGAGCAAATTTTATTTGAGAATAATTTCTCTATATTCCAAATAAATTATACTATTTCAAACCATTTGGGCACAGATCATTTCAAATAATTTGGAATTATACCCACTAAAGTAGAGTGGAAAAAAATATGTCTATTTTTTTTATATTCCAAATAAATTGGAATATTAAAAGCCATTTGGGTAGATATCATTTTGAATAATTTAGACTATTATGAATAATTTGGACTTATATCCACTAAAGTGGAATGCTAAAAATTTTCTCCAAAAATGTTTTTTCTATATTCCAAATAAATTGGACTATTTCAAACCATTTGGTCATAAAAAATTTTGAATAAATTGGACTATAAGTATATGATATGATGTTAATGATCATCGTTATGACACTGACATCCAAAATGCAAGTCCCAAAAGGGAGAGCAACAAAAAATGAGGAATAATCTCATAGACAAAATAAAAATAAGAAACATACATCACAAAGAGTAATATAGCAAAACATTACATATCAATGATGAATTTGTATTGTTTTACTTTGTATGCAAGTCCAATATTTCTAGTCACCAAGTCATTATGTTTATCAGGTCCATATACACTACCCAACCTAACACAGTCCACCATATATTGAACATGATTTTGAATCAATCGATAAGCCATGCAGTGATCACCACACTATTCCTTAGCATTTTTTTCATCTAAATCATCCACCACACCTCAAATTGAATACAATTTTATCAAATAATGGGCTAATAATACAAGGACATCTGAGTCTAATTTATTGATGAAGGGAAGTAGAGATGGTAGAGGTTCCATCTAGAAATACACAGAAGGGGTAACAACATGCACGCCCTCCACTATATCTATATAATGATCATATATATGAGCATAAAAATCTTATATGTCCTAAAATACACTTATAATAATCAAATGAAGACAATGAGAACCAAAAAAAGGTAGAACAACCCCAATTACCACCTTAAATCTAGTCAACTAGCCAACGATGCCACCTCAAAATTCCTTCCATACAAATGCCTCTACCACTCAATGAGATTCTTCCTTATTTTAGACTACCTGAAGTAGGTTACTATCAAATCACAATTAACATCCACATTGGTTTTGTTACCGTAGACAACATGAAGGTAATCCTTACCAATGATAGTCCAAATTGCCTGTGAAACCTCCACATTTAGAATCCAAAAGTTTAGATATAGTCTATGATCTAAGATACTATCTTGGAAATATATTTCATGTTTCTCTACATAAAGTGAAAAAATAATGGTGGTAATGAATAATATTGACACAACAAAATACATCTTCACAATAGATGCAATCCAAATAGGGGTGAAAATCAAGAATGAATGTGACAAGGAGAGAAAAATGTTGGTAGTTAATCACATCGAGTGATTTTCTACCTATCATGACAAAGCACTTCATACCTAAGGGATTAATGTGCAACCATGAAGTGAAAATCCATTTACACATGTCAAATCTCTAGTATGACCAAAAATGAATGTAGCAATTCTAACAAAATTTTAGAAAGTCCCATCAATCATAGGTGACCTCATAAATCCACCAAATCAAGTCCTAGGCACCAATAATATACATTATCCATCACTACATAGATCACTTAGTCCACCCCCCAATTAACAAGTAAATCTTCTTGATTATTATATTCCATAAAGTAATGTGATACTAACCAAGATTCTATTTCATCCAAGAGAGGCCAAATCAAGTGGATGATTTTGTTGAGTCACCAATCCTTAGCATGTTGATTATGAATCACCTCCACTATGAGATTGTAATCTCCTTCAATTATCAAGTATTAAATTATGCATTGTCTTACAATTTGTATGCCCATGATAGCTTCTTGGGCTTCAGCTTCATTATTGGTTCTATCTGGTAGGTTCATTCAATAGCCACAAATGAGAGAACCAGAATAATCCTGAATACTGTATCCCACTCTTGAGGTTATTATACTTCCCCATGCTGCTCCCTCAAAATTTAATTTAAAAAAATCATTAGGGGGGATTATAAGGATACCTAACATGCGGATGAGATAAACCACTATATACCCTTGACCCATTAACAGGGAATCAACAAACAAATTTAATGAGAGTGAGACATGATAATTATTTGTTATTCATTGGGAAGATCTTCATGATTAGGTGTTAATATACTAATGGATAAAGTTGGGTAATTTCAATTTAAATTGATGTAATATCAACTTCTAATGGGATTAGCTTTCATACTTAGACTTGATCTAATATTTTCATGGTATCTCCAACTATAAATCCAATTGCATGAAATGAGACTAAAGTATTGCTAAATTAAAATCCATAAATTTGAAAAAATTAGATTACATTTGAAATAATTTAGAGTTTATTTTTATGAAATTGATGATAATGTAACTAAAAACATAGTTTAAAATAAATAAATACACTTGAAAGAATCATATAGTGAAGTTACATCATTCTAAATAATGTTTCATAGCTATTGGTATGGATTTTTTGGTTTCTCCCAAGAATGTGATGATATATGTCATTTTGATTCTCCAATCATTTTCATATTTTTGACTTTCATTTCTATTATATCTACTTGTCATAACATAACTCATTTACAATTTTTATTTTGTAACACAATTTCAAGAATTACAATCAATGAAAATCATGTTGGCAATTGAAAATTCATCTCCAAAGTTTTTTTTAAAAATAACTTCATCCAGGTTCTTTATATTTATATTGAAGGTATTAGAATATTTTTCCCCCTAAACAAACATGAAATTTAAACTTGTGTAATACATGTCTTGAAGGAGTAGCCTCAAATGATTTTCCTCTATCATTGACCCATTTATCTTAAATACCTCAAGAGTAGACTGCATAGTGTTAAACGACTCTCCCTTGGTGAGCCTTAAAGTGATAACTCTATGTTAATTAATTTTTGTTCAATATATTTATATTTCCCTTGGATGTTGATCATATTATGTGTGGATGAATTTATGATCCTTTAAATCAAGAAATTAGAATTTAGTACTTATTAATAATGTTACCTATCTCACTTCCATAATCAGGATATTACTTATTGATTTGATTTTAACCTCTTACACTTTTAATCTAATATTAGATAGTCCTCATGGTGAAAATAAAATGTATTAAATAATTTTTTAATAATTATGTGTGTTACACTCCAATTGTACTTTGACCAAATCAAAATAGTTAAACATCAAGCAACCATAGTGGATATATAAACAACACTGAAGAGAAAAAATTACATGGGTTTTGGGACAAATAATTTAGGCATTACACTAATTAAAATCATTCCAAAAAAGTGATACCTTAATACATTTATATTGGATGATACTTTAAGTTGTTTCTTTACATATATATATATATATATGGGATACAATATGTTAGCTTTAAAGT